>OX380339.1:7878033-8309528 GCA_947425015.1 Pterostichus niger
TATAAGAAAGAAACAAAATTGTTTTATTGTAAATTCATTTTAGCTAGTTTATAAGAAAGAAACAAAATTGTTTTATTGTAAATTCATTTTAGCTAGTTTATAAGAAAGAAACAAAATTGTTTTATTGTAAATTCATTTTAGCTAGTTTATAAGAAAGAAACAAAATTGTTTTATTGTAAATTCATTTTAGCTAGTTTATAAGAAAGAAACAAAATTGTTTTATTGTAAATTCATTTTAGCTAGTTTATAAGAAAGAAACAAAATTGTTTTATTGTAAATTCATTTTAGCTAGTTTATAAGAAAGAAACAAAATTGTTTTATTGTAAATTCATTTTAGCTAGTTTATAAGAAAGAAACAAAATTGTTTTATTGTAAATTCATTTTAGCTAGTTTATAAGAAAGAAACAAAATTGTTTTATTGTAAATTCATTTTAGCTAGTTTATAAGAAAGAAACAAAATTGTTTTATTGTAAATTCATTTTAGCTAGTTTATAAGAAAGAAACAAAATTGTTTTATTGTAAATTCATTTTAGCTAGTTTATAAGAAAGAAACAAAATTGTTTTATTGTAAATTCATTTTAGCTAGTTTATAAGAAAGAAACAAAATTGTTTTATTGTAAATTCATTTTAGCTAGTTTATAAGAAAGAAACAAAATTGTTTTATTGTAAATTCATTTTAGCTAGTTTATAAGAAAGAAACAAAATTGTTTTATTGTAAATTCATTTTAGCTAGTTTATAAGAAAGAAACAAAATTGTTTTATTGTAAATTCATTTTAGCTAGTTTATAAGAAAGAAACAAAATTGTTTTATTGTAAATTCATTTTAGCTAGTTTATAAGAAAGAAACAAAATTGTTTTATTGTAAATTCATTTTAGCTAGTTTATAAGAAAGAAACAAAATTGTTTTATTGTAAATTCATTTTAGCTAGTTTATAAGAAAGAAACAAAATTGTTTTATTGTAAATTCATTTTAGCTAGTTTATAAGAAAGAAACAAAATTGTTTTATTGTAAATTCATTTTAGCTAGTTTATAAGAAAGAAACAAAATTGTTTTATTGTAAATTCATTTTAGCTAGTTTATAAGAAAGAAACAAAATTGTTTTATTGTAAATTCATTTTAGCTAGTTTATAAGAAAGAAACAAAATTGTTTTATTGTAAATTCATTTTAGCTAGTTTATAAGAAAGAAACAAAATTGTTTTATTGTAAATTCATTTTAGCTAGTTTATAAGAAAGAAACAAAATTGTTTTATTGTAAATTCATTTTAGCTAGTTTATAAGAAAGAAACAAAATTGTTTTATTGTAAATTCATTTTAGCTAGTTTATAAGAAAGAAACAAAATTGTTTTATTGTAAATTCATTTTAGCTAGTTTATAAGAAAGAAACAAAATTGTTTTATTGTAAATTCATTTTAGCTAGTTTATAAGAAAGAAACAAAATTGTTTTATTGTAAATTCATTTTAGCTAGTTTATAAGAAAGAAACAAAATTGTTTTATTGTAAATTCATTTTAGCTAGTTTATAAGAAAGAAACAAAATTGTTTTATTGTAAATTCATTTTAGCTAGTTTATAAGAAAGAAACAAAATTGTTTTATTGTAAATTCATTTTAGCTAGTTTATAAGAAAGAAACAAAATTGTTTTATTGTAAATTCATTTTAGCTAGTTTATAAGAAAGAAACAAAATTGTTTTATTGTAAATTCATTTTAGCTAGTTTATAAGAAAGAAACAAAATTGTTTTATTGTAAATTCATTTTAGCTAGTTTATAAGAAAGAAACAAAATTGTTTTATTGTAAATTCATTTTAGCTAGTTTATAAGAAAGAAACAAAATTGTTTTATTGTAAATTCATTTTAGCTAGTTTATAAGAAAGAAACAAAATTGTTTTATTGTAAATTCATTTTAGCTAGTTTATAAGAAAGAAACAAAATTGTTTTATTGTAAATTCATTTTAGCTAGTTTATAAGAAAGAAACAAAATTGTTTTATTGTAAATTCATTTTAGCTAGTTTATAAGAAAGAAACAAAATTGTTTTATTGTAAATTCATTTTAGCTAGTTTATAAGAAAGAAACAAAATTGTTTTATTGTAAATTCATTTTAGCTAGTTTATAAGAAAGAAACAAAATTGTTTTATTGTAAATTCATTTTAGCTAGTTTATAAGAAAGAAACAAAATTGTTTTATTGTAAATTCATTTTAGCTAGTTTATAAGAAAGAAACAAAATTGTTTTATTGTAAATTCATTTTAGCTAGTTTATAAGAAAGAAACAAAATTGTTTTATTGTAAATTCATTTTAGCTAGTTTATAAGAAAGAAACAAAATTGTTTTATTGTAAATTCATTTTAGCTAGTTTATAAGAAAGAAACAAAATTGTTTTATTGTAAATTCATTTTAGCTAGTTTATAAGAAAGAAACAAAATTGTTTTATTGTAAATTCATTTTAGCTAGTTTATAAGAAAGAAACAAAATTGTTTTATTGTAAAAATTCATTTTAGCTAGTTTATAGAAAGAAACAAAATTGTTTTATTGTAAATTCATTTTAGCTAGTTTATAAGAAAGAAACAAAATTGTTTTATTGTAAATTCATTTTAGCTAGTTTATAAGAAAGAAACAAAATTGTTTTATTGTAAATTCATTTTAGCTAGTTTATAAGAAAGAAACAAAATTGTTTTATTGTAAATTCATTTTAGCTAGTTTATAAGAAAGAAACAAAATTGTTTTATTGTAAATTCATTTTAGCTAGTTTATAAGAAAGAAACAAAATTGTTTTATTGTAAATTCATTTTAGCTAGTTTATAAGAAAGAAACAAAATTGTTTTATTGTAAATTCATTTTAGCTAGTTTATAAGAAAGAAACAAAATTGTTTTATTGTAAATTCATTTTAGCTAGTTTATAAGAAAGAAACAAAATTGTTTTATTGTAAATTCATTTTAGCTAGTTTATAAGAAAGAAACAAAATTGTTTTATTGTAAATTCATTTTAGCTAGTTTATAAGAAAGAAACAAAATTGTTTTATTGTAAATTCATTTTAGCTAGTTTATAAGAAAGAAACAAAATTGTTTTATTGTAAATTCATTTTAGCTAGTTTATAAGAAAGAAACAAAATTGTTTTATTGTAAATTCATTTTAGCTAGTTTATAAGAAAGAAACAAAATTGTTTTATTGTAAATTCATTTTAGCTAGTTTATAAGAAAGAAACAAAATTGTTTTATTGTAAATTCATTTTAGCTAGTTTATAAGAAAGAAACAAAATTGTTTTATTGTAAATTCATTTTAGCTAGTTTATAAGAAAGAAACAAAATTGTTTTATTGTAAATTCATTTTAGCTAGTTTATAAGAAAGAAACAAAATTGTTTTATTGTAAATTCATTTTAGCTAGTTTATAAGAAAGAAACAAAATTGTTTTATTGTAAATTCATTTTAGCTAGTTTATAAGAAAGAAACAAAATTGTTTTATTGTAAATTCATTTTAGCTAGTTTATAAGAAAGAAACAAAATTGTTTTATTGTAAATTCATTTTAGCTAGTTTATAAGAAAGAAACAAAATTGTTTTATTGTAAATTCATTTTAGCTAGTTTATAAGAAAGAAACAAAATTGTTTTATTGTAAATTCATTTTAGCTAGTTTATAAGAAAGAAACAAAATTGTTTTATTGTAAATTCATTTTAGCTAGTTTATAAGAAAGAAACAAAATTGTTTTATTGTAAATTCATTTTAGCTAGTTTATAAGAAAGAAACAAAATTGTTTTATTGTAAATTCATTTTAGCTAGTTTATAAGAAAGAAACAAAATTGTTTTATTGTAAATTCATTTTAGCTAGTTTATAAGAAAGAAACAAAATTGTTTTATTGTAAATTCATTTTAGCTAGTTTATAAGAAAGAAACAAAATTGTTTTATTGTAAATTCATTTTAGCTAGTTTATAAGAAAGAAACAAAATTGTTTTATTGTAAATTCATTTTAGCTAGTTTATAAGAAAGAAACAAAATTGTTTTATTGTAAATTCATTTTAGCTAGTTTATAAGAAAGAAACAAAATTGTTTTATTGTAAATTCATTTTAGCTAGTTTATAAGAAAGAAACAAAATTGTTTTATTGTAAATTCATTTTAGCTAGTTTATAAGAAAGAAACAAAATTGTTTTATTGTAAATTCATTTAGCTAGTTTATAAGAAAGAAACAAAATTGTTTTATTGTAAATTCATTTTAGCTAGTTTATAAGAAAGAAACAAAATTGTTTTATTGTAAATTCATTTTAGCTAGTTTATAAGAAAGAAACAAAATTGTTTTATTGTAAATTCATTTTAGCTAGTTTATAAGAAAGAAACAAAATTGTTTTATTGTAAATTCATTTTAGCTAGTTTATAAGAAAGAAACAAAATTGTTTTATTGTAAATTCATTTTAGCTAGTTTATAAGAAAGAAACAAAATTGTTTTATTGTAAATTCATTTTAGCTAGTTTATAAGAAAGAAACAAAATTGTTTTATTGTAAATTCATTTTAGCTAGTTTATAAGAAAGAAACAAAATTGTTTTATTGTAAATTCATTTTAGCTAGTTTATAAGAAAGAAACAAAATTGTTTTATTGTAAATTCATTTTAGCTAGTTTATAAGAAAGAAACAAAATTGTTTTATTGTAAATTCATTTTAGCTAGTTTATAAGAAAGAAACAAAATTGTTTTATTGTAAATTCATTTTAGCTAGTTTATAAGAAAGAAACAAAATTGTTTTATTGTAAATTCATTTTAGCTAGTTTATAAGAAAGAAACAAAATTGTTTTATTGTAAATTCATTTTAGCTAGTTTATAAGAAAGAAACAAAATTGTTTTATTGTAAATTCATTTTAGCTAGTTTATAAGAAAGAAACAAAATTGTTTTATTGTAAATTCATTTTAGCTAGTTTATAAGAAAGAAACAAAATTGTTTTATTGTAAATTCATTTTAGCTAGTTTATAAGAAAGAAACAAAATTGTTTTATTGTAAATTCATTTTAGCTAGTTTATAAGAAAGAAACAAAATTGTTTTATTGTAAATTCATTTTAGCTAGTTTATAAGAAAGAAACAAAATTGTTTTATTGTAAATTCATTTTAGCTAGTTTATAAGAAAGAAACAAAATTGTTTTATTGTAAATTCATTTTAGCTAGTTTATAAGAAAGAAACAAAATTGTTTTATTGTAAATTCATTTTAGCTAGTTTATAAGAAAGAAACAAAATTGTTTTATTGTAAATTCATTTTAGCTAGTTTATAAGAAAGAAACAAAATTGTTTTATTGTAAATTCATTTTAGCTAGTTTATAAGAAAGAAACAAAATTGTTTTATTGTAAATTCATTTTAGCTAGTTTATAAGAAAGAAACAAAATTGTTTTATTGTAAATTCATTTTAGCTAGTTTATAAGAAAGAAACAAAATTGTTTTATTGTAAATTCATTTTAGCTAGTTTATAAGAAAGAAACAAAATTGTTTTATTGTAAATTCATTTTAGCTAGTTTATAAGAAAGAAACAAAATTGTTTTATTGTAAATTCATTTTAGCTAGTTTATAAGAAAGAAACAAAATTGTTTTATTGTAAATTCATTTTAGCTAGTTTATAAGAAAGAAACAAAATTGTTTTATTGTAAATTCATTTTAGCTAGTTTATAAGAAAGAAACAAAATTGTTTTATTGTAAATTCATTTTAGCTAGTTTATAAGAAAGAAACAAAATTGTTTTATTGTAAATTCATTTTAGCTAGTTTATAAGAAAGAAACAAAATTGTTTTATTGTAAATTCATTTTAGCTAGTTTATAAGAAAGAAACAAAATTGTTTTATTGTAAATTCATTTTAGCTAGTTTATAAGAAAGAAACAAAATTGTTTTATTGTAAATTCATTTTAGCTAGTTTATAAGAAAGAAACAAAATTGTTTTATTGTAAATTCATTTTAGCTAGTTTATAAGAAAGAAACAAAATTGTTTTATTGTAAATTCATTTTAGCTAGTTTATAAGAAAGAAACAAAATTGTTTTATTGTAAATTCATTTTAGCTAGTTTATAAGAAAGAAACAAAATTGTTTTATTGTAAATTCATTTTAGCTAGTTTATAAGAAAGAAACAAAATTGTTTTATTGTAAATTCATTTTAGCTAGTTTTAGATTTTGAGAAACCCTGAAATAAAGTTCAAATTCAATTGAATTGACGTAGTTCACAAATTTGCCAATAGATGGCAGCACCGGTAAAAAATAAATTTAATTATATCAACTTAGTTCATAAATTCACCAACAGATGGCAGCACCAGTCCTAAAATTTTTTTTAAAAAAAAAAAAAACAAGGTATGTATAAATAAACATTTATTATTATTTCAAAATTGTATACAAGTGTTACTTAAATTTTATTTCACAATTATTATTACAAGTACAATTTATTTATTTTAAACAATAAGAGAACTATGATTTAAATTGATTTATTTACAAGAACTCTGTTTAAAACATTTATTCTTAAAGTATAAGAAATATTGTAATAAGATGTATGTTTTCGCAAACAACTTATTGCAATATTTCTTATTCTTAAAGAATAATTATGTTTTAAATAGAGTTATTGTAAACTTATCTATTTAAAACATATTTATTATTGTTTTTACATATTTAATTACAATAATATTATTTACTTATTTATCTTAAACAATAAAAACTATATTTTAAATTAAATAATTCACAATAAATCTCTTCAAAACAGATTTATTCTTTAAGAATAAGGAATATTGTAATAAGATATATGTTAACTTATTACAATGGGTACCCTATTTCTTATTCTTAAACAATAAATATGTGTTAAACAAAGTTATTGTAAACTATCTATTTAAAACATATTTGTTATTATTTTTACATATTAAATTACAATAATATTATTTACTTATTTCTCTTAAACAATAAAAACTATATTTTAAATTAAATAATTCACAAAAAATCTCTTCAAAACAGATTTAATTCTTTAAGAATAAAGAATATTGTAATAAGATGTATGTATAACTTATTACAATAGGTATCTTTCTTATTCTTAAAGAATTAATATGTGTTAAACAAAGTTATTGTCCACTATCTACTTAACATATATTTATTATTATCATTAGTAAATATCAATTCTATCAGTTATCTGAATTTTTAAAGTAAAATCAATTTAATTATTATAAAGGAAACTTTTAGAATTAATACTTTGATACAATTATTTTGGGTAAAAGTATTTCATTATCTTTATTTAGAAAATATGTTGACTGTTAGTATAAATAATTGATGGAGGATGATTTGATTAACTTTATTTAGGTCGGTCATAAGTTGTTTAGAGAATAATATTTAAAATAAAACTGATTCAAATTTATTTATATCAATCATTTACTTGAAATATATTTGTATAAAATAATACCGGAATGTTTAACAATGAAAATTCTAGTTAATCATTCGTAATTTGTTTGTTTTTTATACTAACTGTCACTGTATCACAATATTTCAGTAGCTGACAATCTGCTAATGTTACAATAAAAAAATATATATGTATGTATAATAAATTGTCAGCTAGCAAAGTATTGTGTTACAGATGAGAACGATTCATCATTATAATTTTAAAGTGAATCATTCATTATTATATAGTTTAAACAAATAATACATATGTTGTAAAGATAATTATTATACATAGCATCACGCTATATCTTATTAAATGGGGTAACACGAACCCCTGAAACATTCAGTCATCCTTGCTTCAACCACATGCTCAATCTACCATCAACTCGTCATACATAAATACATACATATACATTCATAAATTCTTTCATACAAGTTCATTCATATCTTCCATTCGACACACGTTCCACATTCCTAAA
The DNA here is from genome assembly GCA_947425015.1 of Pterostichus niger. Taxonomy (NCBI): domain Eukaryota; kingdom Metazoa; phylum Arthropoda; class Insecta; order Coleoptera; family Carabidae; genus Pterostichus; species Pterostichus niger. Next base: position 7,885,881 of record OX380339.1, read on the forward strand.
CTATCTCATCTGACTTATACTCACTCTTTCAACAACATTCATGTCAATCTCAGAGTCATCATACAACATACACCAATGTATTCTGAACAAATGTTCCCAGAGCACCTTGCATCCCACTGATACTCTCAATTAATACGTGCATACCTCGATCACATACTACCCTAATATACAAACACATTCATTTCATCTCCAATCTCACATCATCCATTACCGAAACATTGCAATCGCTCTTCTCAAACACTAATACATTCATCATTTCAATTAATGAAGCTGTTTGCATTCGGCGAAACGTGATTTAAAATTAATAAATTCTAGACATTATTAAAAACAGCTTGAAGTTAATCATAACTCGGGAGGTTTTAAACTTGCTGGAGGTTTGCTTACAAACAAATTATTTTTGCTCTTTGGTGACATTTGTTATTAACAAAATGAGGGTCTTTATTATCTGAAATATTCATCAACAATTTTGAGAATATATTCCTCAATTCCAATAAATATCTCCTAAAATATTTAGATTTTTGGTATAGATATATCGACGATGTTTACACCAGGAGCAACAACTACTAAATGTCCTTAATTCATTTGATTAAAATACATAATTCACCACTGAAGTGAAAGTTAATAAAAGCATAAATATCTTTGCCATTACTATCGAACACATTAACAATAAATTTAATTTTAATATTTACAGAAAACCCACTAATTTGTATCACCCATGTAATATAAAGCTAGCAACGTTTTATAATTTATCTGAATTAAAATCATTTTAAATATTGCAGCAAACAATGGTTACAGTGCAGAAATCACTGTGAAGCTAATAAATAAGAAAATTAGATCAATTACAAGAAATTAATTTTATCCTGTACACTTTGAAACTAGATTTAAATCAATTTATAAAAAATTAAATTATGTTAATGGCATGAATCGTAGTATGGCCAAGAATTGGAGGAAATTTGATATTATATACTAATAATAATAAACTAATGAATAAAGACCCTTTGTTAAATTAAATGTAAAGATTGTGAATTTGTTTATATAGAGCAAACAGGACGAAGTTTCCAGACTAGATTTAAAGAGTATTGTTATAATTATATGATCAAAAGTACCCAGTCTAATCTAGCTAAACACTTGATAGATTTTTATCATAAAAGTTCTATATGTAATTTGTCAGTTCTACATATAAAAGGAAAGGATATCGATTCACTTTCCTTGAAGCTTTTCAAATTAAGAAAGCCGTTAGGGTCGACCAGAAACTAAAGAATGAATATTTAGATGTTCTAAACTCAACTTTCATAGACGTTGTCATTAAAGGAAATTCCCTAAACAGTCCCTCTCTCTATTAACAATGTGTTTGTATTTGTACAATATATAAGTGTTTGTAAACCACATATCTACCTTCTGACGATGGCACAACTGCTGAAATTGTGCAATAAATGTTATTGCCAAATTTATAAAACTAAATACTAAGTGGTTTTATTTATTAATTTTACTAACATATTATCATTAATTAACATTATTGAAATCGTTTTCTGCTTCATTTATTGAAATCATTTACAACATCATCATCCGCACCAGGTAACGCAGACACTACCGCAGCCTCGCTACCTTCATACCTTCAAACACTCTAACTTTCCAATCATCAGGAGTCAAATAACCTCTCACATCCATACATCAACATCTCATTCAAGCCGGGAGCCTTACCATTCTTTAGACGCAACATCATTCTCACCTCTAACATTTTCTCTTGCAATTTCACTACAACCATTCAGTCCATTTACGCTACCATACAAACCCCTAAAATACTCACACCATCTATTCCTAACATCTGGTTCATTCCACAATATAATTCACCATTCGTACCATTCATCATCCGCACCAGGTAACGCAGACACTACCGCAGCCTCGCTACCTTCATACCTTCAAACACTCTAACTGCGTGCGCGCATTTCCAATCATCAGGAGTCAAATAACCTCTCACCTCCATACATCAACATCTCATTCAAGCCGAGAGCCTTGCCATTCTTTAGACGCAACATCATTCTCACCTCTAACATTTTCTCTTGCAATTTCACTACAACCATTCAGTCCATTTACGCTACCATACAAACCCCTAAAATACTCACACCATCTATTCCTAACATCTGGTTCATTCCACAATATAATTCACCATTCGTACCATTCATTAATTCATTTATTTACTCAACAGACATATCTCTAACATCCTCATTATACACCCTCATTCACCAACTTTTATCCAGACGTATACGCGACACCATCAAATAAACTTCTCATGCTCGGTTTTTCAGTGGGAGTTTAAACTTCAATTTAGTTGAACCTTGAACTTGAGCCTGAACATTTTTTTTGTTTATAACTTGTCAAATTAATCTAGTTCAGCTGAACCTAAACTGAATGTCTAAATAATTTTATGGTGTTGTGTTATTTGGGATTCTGAGAAAATTATAATCATTGCCTTGTTTACCAAAATCCAGTTTATATTCTGTCACAGGTAAAATAAGAAATATATTTATATACACATGATGGGAAATATTAAAAGAGCTGTAAATTTTTCCACCAATGAAGTTGAATTATTAATAGATTTAGTGAGAGTTAAAAACATTTATAGAATATGAAAAAAAAACTGATAAAGTATTGTGTTAAGAGAAAGAAAAGTGTTGGGAGGAAATTTCTGCCTCATTTAATACTGTAGGGCCAAAATTTTAAACGTTCTCTAGTCCAAAAATATTACTAATGTACAAGATTAAATTTAAGTTCTACGTCAGGTACGCGTTCATTAAAATTCTAGCACAAGTTTAAATAATTTTAAAAAGAGAAAAATAATGGGGGCAGACAATTAAAAATTGGTGCAAATTGGCAAAAAAAAGAGGAATACGTAAAATTACAAATTAACTCAATAATAAAAGAATTAAATTGTATATGAAATAGTAAATAGAAAAGTATATATTGTAATATATTTCTAATGATACCCTTCTGACGGTTTTACTATATTTCTAATTATTTTAGGTCTTCTAACACGACCAAGTCGTTCAACAAAATTGTGACAAATAATTATGCCATATAAATGTCAGAATGTATTGAAAAACCGAGAAACAATCATTCATCACACAGAATAAAATCAATCACTCTCTGTCCATTTTCACTTACATTCTTCCTTGTATACAATTGCGCTATTTTATATTAATTTAAAAAAACATATTTATTACTGTTTTTAACCGACTTTTACCCAAATAATTTAAAAAGGGAATAATTTAAATGAGCACCGAAATCATTGTATCTTAAATAATCAATAAGAACTGTGTTGCTCTTGCCAGAAATATATTTATTAAACACCAAAAATATATATCTCTAACTCTAGTTAAATTATATTTTGATAGTCTGAAATAATTAAATGAATACTAAAAATAATAATTAGGCATAATATTACTAACTGATCTTTAAATATAATAGTAAATAAGCTTCATGGAAAATTAAATGCTAATATGGCAAATAGCAAATACAAATATTTGATATTTAAATTGATAAACAGATTAGTAAAGTCTAGTATTTTGGATATCGAACATGAATTATTTAGAGCTGATATTTTGGTGCTCGATTAAATACAACCCACTTAAAACTAATAATTATCTTATATTGATGTTGGAGGCAGCGGTCTTGACGACATTCTGCGTTGGTTTTGCAGTCATCTTCTGATGTGTTTGAAGAGAAGCTGTTGATTCTGTGGCTGATGAATCTTCCCAGCATTTGATGTAATCACCAACAGGAAACGTTGGTTTTCTTCATTCACCACCGCACCTAACAACAAAATATTATTAGAAACAAGTACAAATACACTTTGAAAAACAGTAAGTTTTCAATGATGGTGTCCTTCTTCTCCCTACCTACCCTATCTTACCTAAGTTTTTGTCAAAGACTAGCTACGAATCTACGACAAAGCAACCGCGAAACGCTATGATGGGGCCCCACGTGTGGCCAGCGTATTGTGGTGGACAATACAAAACATCCGATATCGACTCGTGAGGTTGATTACACATCAAACCCACGATAGATATCACAATATCAATTCGTAAAATTGATTTATAGTAATAAATCAACCCCACGATAGATATTGTTCTAACCAATTTCGATTCGTAAAATTGATTTATAGTAATAAATCAACCCCACGAAAAGAACTACACAGTTGTTAGGAAGGCCTTCTAATAAGGCAGAAACTAAACTAACTAAATTTAAATGTACGTAGAGAAAAAAGACACGATATTGACTCGTGAATATGATCTTATAGTATAACTATAAATCATATCCACGATAAGATATCGGTAAAGTGTTAGGAAGAACCTGAAAGAGAATCACAGATTACGTAGTCTTCAATAAAGGTGCCATCTTTTTCTCCCTACCTACCCTATCTTACCTAAGTTTTTGCCAACGACTAGCTACGAATCTACGACAAAGCAACCGAAGCGTGCTTGTCAAGTTAGCAAAAACGTTGAGCATATTCCGTGCCCACGACCTCTCGGTTCACCGCCTACCAACCTACCCGACTGCTGGGAAGATTTCGCAGTGCTCGAACAGTCGAATTATGTCTAGATCTCCCAATGACTCATTGGACAATATGGTTCCTGTGATTCGATAACTCGACCACCCAAGACATCGGCTTACACCTTCTAGCTACACTCAGCAGCACGCTCGCGGGGGACTCGCCCCACCCGCATCACGAAACGCTTACAAACTTGCCTCCTGGTGATGGTATGTATGTTGGGGCCCCACGTGGGGCCAGCGTTTTTTGGTGGAAAATACAAAATACACGATATCGACTCGTGAGGTTGATTTCAAATCAAACCCACGATACATATCGATCTACACAATTTCGATTCGTAAAATTGATTTATAGTAATAAATCAACCCCACGAAAAGAACTACACACAGTTAGGATGGCCTCCTATTAAGGCAGCAACTAACTAACTAAATTAAAATGTACGTAGTGAGTGAACAATAAAAACAAACACGATATCGACTCGAGAAGTTGATCTTATAGTATAACTATAAATCAAGCCCACGATACGATATCGGTTATGAAGTTATGAAGGCCTTTAAATAAGGCAGACAAAAGTTAAATTACACGACGACGACGTTTGTTTGGCAAGTGAACTTCTTGTTGCAGACTCGCAGCGACCTACTTAAAATTAAAGTGAATTTGAATCATACACACCATATACACATCTAACATACACTTCAAATACAATATTACTCAGTTTACTGTTATTATTATTAGAAATTATTAATGTTATTAATATATTATTATTTAGTATAAACAAAAGTAAAATAATAACGTTTCTAGAATTAATTTAGCAATTTACTTTTAAACCATTAAACAAATATTTATCACATCAAACAATAAATTAAATTAAAAGACACCAGATGTATGTCAAGGCTGTGTCTCAATAAAATTCTAAATCAATTATTAATAATTTCTTTTCTCATTTTTTAGACTAATTAAAATATAAATTTTACTCATCTTTTATTCCTGAAGTGTGTTGAAGCAACCGGTGGACAGCGTGGACAACTTGGACATGGCGCTCGACTCCTGGGACTAAATGCCGCATTCAGATAATTTGCGTCAACTGCAAAACACAATTTAATATGAGCATCTATCATTAAAAATACTAAACAATCTTTAAAAGTAATTTTTAATATTAAAGAATAGTAAATTATCAAAATAAAATTATATGTTTAAACCAATTGTAAATAATTTTCCACTGAGACATTCACAGAACATTCTCAACCCGACACACCATCCTCGCTTCAATAACGTTTATTTTAAAATTAATTATTTTCTGGCGGGTTGATATTAAGGGATGAAACTATAGTCAATAGATGAGGAATTGAATGTTGAAACCCGGTTGACTGGTTACTAAATTACAGCCGTTTTTAAAACATATTTATCTAAAGTTACGGAAAAACTGTCGTTCATATTTCCTCTCAGAAAATTAATAAAATTAGCCATATTTGCAAACAAAACTATAGGCAGTCCACATTTTCAAACCTCTTCAAAGTTAAATGTTGTAAACAAAATATTTAAAACTCATATTTTAAATATTGGGTAAAAGTCACCCCGCTAGTAAAATCAAATTATTAAAGGAGATTAATTTTAATTTTCTGCTTTGAACCGGACATCAATTATTTTAGGAGAAAAATAATTGTAAAAGTAAAATAAAGCTTGCCCCAGAAAAAAATATCGCTTTGATTTGGGCCTTTTCATATTATACTGCTTTTATAGATTTATAAATTTGTATGTGATGCGTTCTTATTAGTTTGCTATGCATTATACAAAAACAATTAGTTGACAACTTTCATACAATTTAGTATACAAAGATGTCATCGAAACACGAAGAATTACGCGAAAATATTTTGTACAAATGTGTTAAAAATAGGCATATATCCACAAGAAAAGTAGCTTTAGAGTTAAAATCTACAACAAGGACTGTTCAAAGGGTGTTAAGAAGATATCATGAAACGGGTAATACACAAAATAATGTGGAAGTGGATGCAAACCTGGATTTGTAGATTTAAATATTGAGAAAATATCTTGAAGGCTTTGTGTAAAAATAAAAATCTTTCTGTGAGAGATTTGGTTAAGAAATTTGAAACTACTAAATCAACAGTCCAGAAAATTAAGCTAAAGAATTCTATAAAGTCTTTACAAAAAACAAAAGTGCCTAACAGGAATACTAAGCAAGAAACTAACACAAAATCAAAATTAAGAAAACTTTACTTTAAAGTGATATCAAAAAAATTATGTGTTATCATGGATGTCGAAACGTATTGTTAACTTGAATTAAAATCTCGACCAGGTCATTATTATTATTCTGGAAGGTTCAGAAAATCTGTTAGTAGCTAATTGAAGGTAATTAAAATAGAAAAATTCTCAAAAAAGATGTTTGTTCCAACGGCGAAAGATATTTAAGCGAGTGTCTTGAAAGACGATTATTGCCCTTTATAATGTCATTGATTGGTATAAAAGAAACCCCACATATAGAATTTGAACATAAATCTGAAAATCCTACAAATTGTCCTAAATTGCGCTCAATCAAAAAATATTGGGCCCATATGAAGCAGAAGTTATTAAAATATAATAAACAAACCAATTCTGTCGATAATTTCAAATATAATTGGAAACAAATTACAAAAATGATATCTGATTATGCTGTACAAATTTTAATGAAAGGGCTGAAAAGGAAATTGTGCAACTTTTGGATGAATCATAATTAAAATGTAAATATATGCTATTATATACTATTTAGTTGTTGATCAATAAAGTCTTCAATAGTTTTAAAAAAATTCATTTAATTATATGGTTTTTAGTTAAAAATTATAGGCGACATTTTTTTATGGGACAAGCTTTATAATTAATCACCCTTGACTAGCTAATAATGTACTACCGTTATCATTAATGAATATTTAGTAGATTGTCAGTTACTAATCATTCACCATCATTATTATTATTGTTTTTACCCAAATAATTAAAAAATAACAATGTACTTACATTGATGATAATGTCCACGGTGACACCAGCTCCAGCTGCTCCAAGCTCTGGATGGCGGCAGCTCCAATGACACCAGCTACTTCAACATCATGTATTAGTAACATAGCATAGCACCCTTCATCATGTTTATTTTAAGTTTCATAATCATCATAACTTTTGAGAGTGAGTATACTAGAAATAGTAAAAGGAAACCCACATTTAGTCATTTAAAAGATACACTCATTGTTTAAAAAGTAATTAAATTAAAAAAATAATTTAATTTATTTAGCAGCGAGATATTTTAAAAGTACAAAGAAACAAAAAATAAAGCCCCAAAAATATAAATAAAAAATCATCTCACCTGTTTGGCGCTTTCACTGTGCATCAACAACCTGGTGCACCAGGTCCACAAGTTGGTTTTGTCGTTGATTTGTAGTGATTGTAAACATTGTCTTACATAATAATTGGTTTTAAAGTCGACAAATGTTGTTTTCATTCCCTGACATCTGTCTATGGTTTGTGGATGAAATCCATACCTAAAAACGATATAGGCGCATTATAAATTACATTACTACATTTATTCATAAAACGTTGAACTGTATCAGTGGCGCAGTATGCATCCAAATTATTGGGTGTTTATTTTATAAAAATAGTTTGATTTCTAATCAATAAAAACTACTCTATATTATTTATTAATAGTTTATAAACAGCATTTAACCCCGAAAACTAATATTTTAATGTCTTTGCCCCCAAAGTAGTCTCACGGATTTTTTTTACCCGTATAAGTAATTTAATGATAAATTAATTCCCTAGATTTGACATTTATATTTGAATTCAAAATGATTGATTGAAAAACTATTTAAACTTATTTTAAAACAAATATGTAAATAATTTAAACGTAAAATAATTAAAATAAAATAGTTTGGTGCTTCAATTAATTTAATTAAACGTGGATTTTTTTCGTATAAAATTCATGCGATTTTGTAAAGAATATTTTAGACTATATCAAGTTCATGAATGAAACAAACTGTAAAGGGAGTTCAGTACGCACATGCCTAATCTGCAATTGCAGATTTTGGGCAATTACAATCCTTCATATTAGTTTTTTAATTAACAAATATATAAGTGTCTGGTTAATGACTGAATATATGTTTACAAGTTAATTGAAGCACGAGAAAATTAATGTTTTACGTAATTTACCACATCAAAAATACTTATACGAGAATATTTAATCATCCAACTAAATTATTTACAGCAAGAGCTCAATTAAATTACTTTTACACAGATGTACGCGGAACGTAGGTTATATTGAAATCAGATTCATCAAAGAATCAATCTTCAACAAACATTTTCATAATAAAAATATGATTAAATATAGTTGAAAAGATGGAGAATTCAAAATTTAAAACCAATTTCACTTATCTTGACTAATTTAAAAGTTACAACAGTTTCAGCCGATATTTTATGATTTCTTTCAGAAAAATAATAAAATTACTCATATTTACAGCCAATTTTAATTTTAAAAGATACACTCACCTGCAAAAGTACTGGAAGTGAAGCGTCCGGACACGCCATCAAACATCAAGTCCCCGGGGTCATCATCTCCTCCAGCTCGACCTCCTAGTGCTCTAGATTCTTCGTCGACTTCTTGCAGCTGTCCAAAGTCACCTGAATGAACACAGAGCGGGTGTCAAACATATCAAGTCTCTTGTGTTAGGATATTGTAATTAATCAATTAATTGAATGTATAACTAAATCACCACACCTTTTACCCATTATTGGGTCAAATCACAGCCACTCGCACTAACAACTAACTAGCACGTGATTATTTTCAAGCGACCAGTTCTGGTCAGCGTATTGTTTGCAAGTGCGGAGCTCGAGCTCGTTGCATGATTACTCAGAGCGACTAATTGCCACTAATTTATGATACAACTCACTACATTGAAACATACACAACATGTCTACATTTCAAATAAAATATTTCTCATTTTACTTTTTTCATTAATTATTATAAATTATTATTGTTATTTTTTTTTTCATAAAAGTAAACAAATTTAAAACATGAAACGTTTATACGTGAATAATGTCCCAGTAATGGATAAAAGGCATGATTTGATTTATAAATAAGTTTCTCACCAATGCCAGAACATTTCCGTCTGATTCCATTCTCTTCTCTTGCTGCCGACATGAAGAGTAGGTTTCTGAAGAGCGATCGCCGTCGACACCATCACCACGGTGTTTGCTGTCTGAGTCAACACCAGCACTCCAAATATTTCTAATGATTTGTTTAAAATATCGATCGGTACCAATTCCCAATCAGCGCTGGAATGCAATAAGAGCAGGACAGCTGCTCTCTGGCGAAGCTCATTCTGTTTAAATTCTTCGACTCCGGTTCTGCAGGTTCCAATCTCTTCTCTCCACGGAGGGTTTCATGTCGTTGTGGATGAGTATCCAGTGCTCGCATTTCTCTCGGATTACGCCTGGAACAAACAATAAACAGTTACTATTAATTGTAATTGCTAATTACCGCTAGTTTTTGTTTAGCTAATCGATAATAAACATGGCTTTCTTCCTCCCAGGTGCCTCCCCCTCATTCCCCTCATTCACCAGCACTCACTTCAATACAATGACCGCTAGACTATTCAAGGATATTCATTTTCATTATTTTACGACAGAAATACTTGTTATAACATTTATTTATATCCAACTTTTACTTGAAATATTTTTGACCAAAATAATTCCGGAAGGTTTAACAATTAAAAATATAGTTAATTACCCTTCATAATAACTGACACTAGCTAACAATTTACTAGCGTTATCATTAACAAATATCTAGTTACTATTCACTATTATTATTTCAAACTGAATATGAATTTATCGCACAAATTCTCAAATAAATATTAAACAAATAATTAAAAAATTACAATATTCTTACATGGATTTAATATTCAAATTCGTCTTTGCTGATGCCTCCAGGGTGTTGATACACGCTGAGGATGCTTGCAGGTCCCGTGATGTCCCTATAAACATAAAAACAATATAGTAGTAACACACTTCATACCATTTATTAAAGTTAATAATGATAATAGAGAAAACAATTAATAGAATAGCTCGAAAATGCTTCTAAAAAGGAACCTACCATTTAGAAGGCTTTCGAATGCCATCACCAACTACAAAATGGCTGAATTGAGTAAATATTATTAAGACTGTATTTGTAAACGCTGCTTGTTGAGTACAGGTGAACTTGAATACGCACAGACTTGTTTAATTATTGTTTCAGCTGCCATCAAATCAATACTTCTACCAATTTAAATATATAGAAAGCAAATGATAATAAATAACATGAATACGTATTTAGCCATTAACAATATTTGAATTAAATTTTTATAAATGAAAATTGAGAAAGATACTCAAAATGAATAGAATATTGTTTTGAAATAATAATAACAATTGGCAAAACCAACTAGTTAAATACATTATTAAGATGTCGTAACACTTGTAGCTGTTATGTATTACAAAGTACATTTTACACTATTTTTAAGAACAAATATCTATCGAAAATATTAGAATAATGTTTTCGTTAACTATTTACCAGTATTTTGTTATAACGTACAATTATTTATCCAGCAACATTCAACAACACAGCGTCATACAAAACTAAATTTATGGAATAAACAGGTTCACTTCGGTAAATTTATCGTTTGAACACATCAAATACTTTTATAAATTTATATAAAATAAAGAAAATATTTTCAAATACAGTACTTTTACACATTTTCAAATAATATATATCACGCTTTTCGAAATAAAAACACTATTTATAACTGTTAAAATCTAAAGATATGCAAAAATATTGTGATTTTAAAGAAAATTTATTAAAAATCATGTTCAAATATGATGTTAAAGCCGTTTATATCAAATTTAATTGTTGAAATGTAATATTCCTATGTTATCGCATCCTATATATGTGTTACGTACAAAGCAATTTATTATCAAAAACTATATTTCCAGGTGAAATTTGTATCAAAATCGTCAGAATAACATCTATACTTACGAAAGGCACTATATTTTATTAATATTTATTGATATTTTTACTTAAAACCACTAATTTTCTAGCAGCAAATCTAGCTACCACGCTTGCAAGTTATGAACTGTGTAGTCGACACAGCGCCTGCGAACTTCCGAGCAAACCAGTGCACATCAAAATGTCTTGGAGTGTATTTTATGTATAAAAATTATAATTTATTGAAAATGACATATATTTAATAACATTAATTCAAAAATTGTTATTTTTAATTAGTATTTATGAATTTCATCAGTAATTAAAATATTTAAATACAGAAATAAGTATGTAAACATTGAATTTGAAAAAAAAAAACTAGTACTTAAAATATGATTAAATTTTTAACATAGAAATAGGGAAGCAATTCTTGAATTTCTATCGTACTTTAATAAAAAAAAATCAAAATAATAAATTTAATAGGGATGGTTTTATCGGGATCTATTGCTAGGTATAAGTATGTCCATAACGCCTCATTTCAAGTAACTTTTCACATGTTTGTTGATAGTTTATTGAAGTAAACGTAATTGTTTATATGTGTAAGAAGTTTCATAGCTGAGAATTAAATAGGGGTGGTTTTAACGAAATCTATTGCTAGGTATAAATGTATCCATAACACCTCATTTAACTAAAATGTCACTTTTTTGTTCATTACTTATTGTAGTACATGTAATTGTTTATATGTGTACGAAATTTTATAGCTGAGAGTTTAATAGGGGTGAAAGAAATGAAATGACAGATGTCGTGCGTATTGATAACGTCACTTCGCTGTGCAATAAAATCAGGAGTACCGCAGGGCAGCGTCCTCGGTCCTGTCCTACACAAACGACCTGCCACTGCCGAGGATGGCTTCACAAATGGAGAATAAAAGTCAACGAAAGTAAGTCTATTCACGTCACATTCACCATGAAACGAAGAACATGCCCACAAGTCAACCTTAACCAATACCGCAAGCTGATAATGCCAAATACCTCGGGATGCACGTGGCACATGGACAACAACTAAATATAAAATTAAAGCAATACCCATCTGGTCATACTGTGCTGTGATATTGAAATTTTACACAGATTTCAATCTAAAACCTTAAGAACCATGCGATACACAACGACCTCAATATACGAATGATGAGATAATAGCCACCCAAACTACACCGCCGTAAACCTGCTGGACAACAGCCAAGAAAGAAGACTAAACCCACTGGACATCTCAAACAGATTCCTATGGGGAAGTTGTCATTGATTTAATCTACTGCCCTAAATACTTTACTATTATCATTATTATATCAAGAATAATAAATAAATAGAACACAAACAGCTTCAAGATGATGATTCCAGGCCCGTGGATGTTCCTATACAAATTACAACAATGCAATAGTAACGTACAAATCAGAGGAACTTGATTCCAATTACAGCAGTTTCAGATACAATCGTATTTTTGTTTATAAATTCAAGTCATAAATGCTCAAATTAATTAATGACATAAGTGACGTGGCTCAGTGGATTTGGGAAGCCCAAGTTATAATTCAAGGAATGTAGAATTGAATTTTTAAGCCCGATAATTTCTTTATTGTTACAAAGTTACAGCCGTTTCAAAAATGTCTAATTTCTAAATGTTGTATCTAAAATTATAGAAAAACTGTCATTCTGAATTTCAGCCACCATTTTATTATTTCTCTCAGAAAAATTATAAAATTAGCCATATTTACAAAACAAAACTATAGGCAACCCAAATTTTCAGTCCAAATTAACGCTCCTCTTTAAATTTAAAAGATATACTCACTTGTAATATATAAGTAATACATGCGTTATAACGACAGAAATTAAATAAAAAATATTAACAATTACGTTGAAAATATCAAATAGCCATGGAAGTGAAACAAAAATAGATAAATGCTTGACGTTTTTCGGTCTATTTGATATTTTACCCCCGCCAAATTAATCATTCAATAAAATTCATACAAAAAACTCCATACCTATGATTACAATTTAATAATAAATAAACAATTGTAAATTTCAATGAAACGTTTATTTATTATAGGGTTGGTCATGTAAAAACTATAACCTATCTATTATAATTCAAATATCAAACAATAATTCTCTCAATAAAATAATCACTACAATTTATTATTACAATTCAAATAAACCTCCATTTTCAGCCAAGCAATAACCAAGTCTATTGTAGAAGGAATGTCGTACATTAGCGAGCTGCCTATTTGTGATTAAAGCGCACTTATCCACGATAGCTTCTCTCAAAGAATTAATATTTGGTTGGCGTTGCTTATAAATTTTACATTTAAGATGACCCCATAAAAAAAATCGCTAGGTGTTAAATCAGGAGATCTGTCAAACGTCAAGCATATATTTTTTATTTAATTTCTGTCGTTATAACGCATGTAAATGTAATTCTGTTTATTGATTTAGATGCAGAATTTTATGTTCTACAACATTTATTTGAAGCATTTTTGCCTAAAATAATTTGGGGAGCAATGCGCACAAAAAAACTGTTTTTTTCATGTTAATCGCCTATGTACACAGGTATGATGTTCCACCCGGTAGAACCAAATTTGACGCGTAATTTCATAATTGTCATTCTGCTTTTTGTAAATGTTATCAATCACTATATATTAACTAAATATAATTTTAAAAGAAATAATTACATCATCACGTCTGTTAACCATTACTGGGTGCGACATCCTGCCGCACTAGATATATGCTATATTTATCCGTGTGAAGTGCGATTACCAACCGTCAAATCATGACGGGAGCAGCCGCAGGGATTTTAATGTGAAAATTGAATCTGGGTTCTCAAATCCACAGAACAACGAGATGTCACCTCATAAAAAAATAATTAAATTTACAGTATATGTTAACACCAACCGGGATACAAACTATATTTAATTTATTAATTCATAAATATCAAATTTGTTGTTTTTCCATAGTAACACTACAGCCTAGGCTGAAAAAGTAGCACTTCACAGCTTGTAAATTGGGAGCAAAAGCCTACTTTTAATATCAATCAGTAATAGTATATTATACAACGACGCTATAATGGATGCTCTTATTCCCGAGGATGAAGTTTGCAACCCGAGCGAGCGGAGCGAGCAAGGGTTGTAATCATCCGAGGTAATAATAGCCATTATAGCGAGTTGTATACTATACTTTATATACGACTAACATATACGACCAATTTAATAAAAATTAGCTAATTTTTATATTATTTATTATCTATTAATTTTACATCTATTTACCTAATAAATTTACATCTAATTGAAATGAGTAAATGGAGTAAAAAGACCATAATGAAATTGATTTGTATTTTTCACCTAATTCAGTAAAATATGCCAACAATACATTTTCTGAATACGAATTTGTCTTCATTTTAATACGCCAGTCCATAAAACTTTGGTATGCTTTGTCATAGAAATTTTTAGAGTTTTGCGGTAATAAACCATATGTAGTAGCATCAGCGATTTTCGTTACTTCTGGTGGTGTAGAAAATATACTGTCTTCTGTAATACTGTCCATGTTTTCAATTACAGTTAAACACAATAATTTAACACAATTTGCAAGACCGTTTTTGACAACTTCTCAACGATGATATCGTTTTGTTTATTTCTGATTCGTAAACAACAGTGAACTTAGCAACGAGCATGTTTAATTTAAATATGAGTCGCTATGGCAACACTGTTCCGATGGCACAATAAAACAATGATCCATGTTTTAAGTATTTTGATTGGTTCACGAGCGGGAATAATGACCATTATTCCCGACTCATTATTCCCGGCGGGATTAATATATAGCATTATATAGCAAAAAACGCATATATAATGATAATATTATTAGTTAGTCGTATATAAAAGAATAAATTGTTACAACATTTTTGTGTTTATAATTAAATTAACCTATGTTAAGAATGAAATCTTTCTGTATAATAATGATGTATTTCATTCTTTCTTTCATGTATTTGTACCTGTGACGTATACCGATCGCAAAATCTGAGAAATTAGGTCATAAAACAAGAAGAACAATTTTCGACAGTTAAAGAGAAACAGTATAATTGTCTGAAATGCTCGATAAAAATCCAAAGGAATCTTTTGTGTCATGTTTCGAAGTTCAAAGAGACTTTTTATTATGCATAAAACATTTGGATTTGCTGAGGGCGATGTGCATTGCGTTCATTAGGACAGATCGGGGTCGGGGTGGCCGAACCGCCCTCAGCGCCACTCAAAAGGAAAATTGAATTATAAACGCGGTCTTAAGACGTAATTTCGAATTATAGCCGTTAGCTACATTTACATATTTGAATGTTGTTATATTTGTTGCCTGGCGCAGAAATTTATTTCATTTTGTCAAATAATAAATCATACAAATATCGAATCTAAACTAACTGTTAAGAACATACACATTACCGTCAAACATTCATATCCCGAAACAGCACTTTCATTTCATTCACCTTCTCAATTCGCCTTAAATAACTATATCAATTGTTTCCATTACAAATAATTTATCTCGCAAGAAACTATCAATCATATCTTTTTATTTACGCGGTCAATAATTACATCGTTTATTCTATATCACCTTATTGGGATATTCAACTAGCAAAAACGAATGGGGTAGGTAACTCAGTGGTATCGAGTCGGTCTGTGGATCTTGAGAACGCTGATTCGATCCCCACAGCCGACAAACAATACCAATTTAAATCTACCCCTGTGGCTCCTCCACCACTAATATATTTGGAGGATGTGATTTGACGGCTGGTAACCGCTTACCGAGATCTGCTCCGGCAGAGTGCCACATCTAGTAATGGGTAAAAAGGCGTGATGATATATTTATTTTATTTATTTAAAAGCGAATTCATAGTACACGTAACGTAACTAAACTTAACGAAACAAAATATACAATATATGAAACGCCATGTACGAGGAGTATTTTATAGTTATCGTAACTTAAGGGCTCGTAACTTTTGATATAACTTCACGCGAAAAATATATCACTTACCGAGATCTGCTTAGGCAGAGTGCCACACCCAGTAATGGGTAAATGGCGTGATGATATATTTATTTATTTATTTATTTTATATCGTAAAGTTTTGCGTAATCAGATACGTCGGTTGGTGTCGGAATTCATCGGGGCTATCTGTCATCTATCATAATTACATTTATTAATTATTATATTAATTATAATATTTGTTTGCTATCTAAATAAAAAAAAAGTTGAAGGTAAATTAATAGGTTTAGTAGAATAAAATAAGATTCTGTTTAATAAACTAACATGACACAGCAAAAACAACAGTGACATAAGCAATAACTTCTACCTATTCCAACATTTTGAAATAAAATTAACTAGAGATGGGCGAATATCAAATTTCTCGAATTCGAATATCGAATACGAATATTAATCAGATCTCGAATATTCGAGGTACTCGAATATTCGAATACTCCTAAAAGTTAATATATTTATTATTAATAATTATTTAATTATGTCCTTTTCATTATTTGAATGAAATTGTTCAGATAAAATAAAATTAAAACAAAAAGTACAAACAAAAAAGAAAAGACGAAAACTTCAAATTTAAGGTGAAACGTACGAACAAATTTGAAATATGGTACGTCTTCATGGTTTTGAAACAAAATATCTTTGTTATTAATAACTTCAAAGTATTGTAATAGCTTTAAGTTTATGTACAAATGATAAAGAAAAACAGTCAAAAATTGAGGTCAACATATAGCGCGATATTCGAGGTATTCGAATGTTCGCTATACTGACGTTAATATTCGAAAATCTCGAATATCGAATATTGTCAATATTCGTGGCATTCGACTATTCGTTGATGATATTCCCCCCATCACTAAAATTAACATCAAATGTCAAAATAAACTTATATTATGTTTAAAGTTTCGGCAACAGTGAAATATAAGTTTTTTGTTTAGTTATGTTACGGATAAGTTAATTTAATTTATGGTTACGTGAATTCTGAATCCGGCTTTATAGATTGGATTGATTACAATTTGTCAAACTTGAGACAAAGACACAATTTCAGTTTTCCTCCATACTCTATAAACTTATCATTGCTGTCACTTGTATGTCTATGTTTTTTGTTCTTTTATTTTGTGTTTGTTAGAAGTGTTATTTTAAAATTAATTTATGTAAAATATAGTTCTGTTTTGCCACTAATTGTAAATTTTAGTATTACTTTCATTTCTCTTTTAACTTTTAAGTACAAATATGTTGACAGGTTCTATTAATAGTGTAAGTTTTCTTCAAATAAATTATTACTTTCAGTATAATATTAATTAATAAGAGTTTTGAAGCGTGAAGTGCGGTTACCAGCCGTAAAATCACAGCACCCAAAGATGTTAGTTAAGGGAGAGCCACAGGGGTAGATTAAATTTGGTGAAAATTGTTTGTCGACTGTGGGGATTGAAGCAGGGTTCTCAAGATCTACAGGCCGACTCGATACCACTGAGCCATCTACACCAAAGTTTTATTACCTACTTTATTGTAAATATTAGTTTTACTATCATTTATTTTTATTTGTTCTAAATGCTTAATAGCAAACTAATTTTCCCACTATGAGCGCATTTGTGACTAGAATTTTAAGCAACAATTAAATCATAGCTTATTGCATTCATGTATCAATCTAACCTTTCAGTTTATTTATTATTTTTACCTATATTTAATTTAATTAAAAAAACGAAGAAATTTTCATTTTACTATCATTGTCTTAAGGGAACAAAAGTATTGACTCGTTACTATTACATTTATTTTTCAAATGTACGTATCGTTCTTTTATAAAACTAACCACAATCTTGCTTTAATGAAAATTGTTTGGCAGAATTACTATTTGTTTTCTTGGGCAACGCAACAATCTTGTATTAAAAACTTGAAAATATTGGATTCCTATGTAATATTAACAGAAAACTGTAAATAAATAACTTATGCACAACGTGTATTTGAAAAATGTATAAGATATTTGTCATAAAAAGTTTATTAAAAATTTCATTCTTTCCGTATTGCAAATATTTTCTACCCCGTATTCGGTTAACATGACAAGAAACAGACTAAATTATTGTAAAATTTGCTGGTTTTATTGTAATCAGCATTATTATTACCATGGAACAGAACAAAAATTTGCAAACAGATCAGTCCTAAATTATAATGCTATATCAGCTTTACCAATTTTTTGTTTGTCTGAGGAACCTATTAAATTTATTGAGAACCTCGAATATGTATTACTTTTATTTATTTGAGCTTATGGGGTAGATATATCAATGGTATCATATCAGCATGTGGATATGAAAATTCGTGTTTAATTCCCACAGTCAACAAACTTTATTCCCGCTGCTGCCTTACCACTATAACCTTTGTGGGTTACGATTAGGCGGCTGGTAAACGCACTTCACGTGCAAAATATATCACCTACCAAGATCTGATACGGTTGAGTCCCTCAACCAGTAATGGGTAAAAGGCCTGATATTATATTTATTTTATTTATATTTGCCATATTTATTAGAAACTAAAAACAGAGTAAATTTTCAAATATTTATTTCTTTATACATTCAAAACTAATAAACCATTAAAATAATTTGATGTTGAGATAAATAATATATTTCTTCTGGAAAGGTGAATTTTTCCAAAACAAAATTAATATGACGAATTGTATTGTTTAAAATTTAACTTTAAGATGGAAAATATGAATATAGAAAGTATATATTTTTTTGAGAATTCAGCACACGTCACTGTCAACCAATAGGATCACGAATTTGTTTGAAAATGAACCAATGAAATGTACATTTCGTCGGAAATTCATCACTAGTGAAATTGATAACGGAAATACCACTGTTAATAATATCCTTGGTTACGAATAAAATAAATAAATATTTTCATAAATGTCAATTTTGAATATTAAATAAAATGTTGAATTTTCATGACTGTAATACCTAATTAATAATGAGCAAATAAATACCTAACTATTCTTGTTAATTAACTCTTGTTTGGTAAATTCTCAAGCCGAATACAACTCGTAGTATGAAAATTAACAGATAATATTTTGACAAATATATATTCGTTGTTACGGAAATAGGAAACACAACTCGTGCTTCGCACTCGTTATGTTTCCATTTCCATAACAACTCATAATTTATGTCAAAATATTTTCAGCAATTTTCATATGTACCACCATGTTTAATAATATAGCATGTTATTGGACCAGTACGATAAAACATCGGAATTGAACCTTCTATCAACGTTAAAAAATAATGGTTAATGCAATAATTATACCTAATTAATTAATTAAATAGCATCATTAAGTATCTAACGGTTTATTTTCAACCAATTGCAATCAAATATTTCCTTACGTTGTTATGTGTATTTGTAGTTTTTTCATGCTAGTTATTAAGGTTAATTTTTTACTATCTTTGTTCCGTGTACTTACATAGTTGTGTAAAAAGTATAGCATTTGACTCGCATCTCTTAATAGATTTTCAGGGTTCCTTAGACCATAGTTTGGGAATCGTTGTGCTACATTATTATTTAATATTAGATATATTTTAGAGGTTTCCTTATACTGGTTCACTTTAAAGAATATTACAAAGTTCAAATAAAAGCAATCTTTATTTATTTAAACATTTAGAAGAATAAAATATATTCCTGAAAGTGAATAATTTTGCTGCAACAGTTCAAGTACCTCCGACAAATCTGTACCTACATACACAAGCACGGAAACAGACAGTATTTGATTTCCAAAGAGCAAATTACAATACTTCCATCCTTCATGAATAAATGATGTTATTGAATGACTGCATATGCTGCGGCTTCCGCAGACATTACAACCACGTCTGGCGTTTGCAGATCACGTTTCACTGATCCAGAACAAAGGAACGTATCTTGGGATTTGTGCTGTTTACAATTTGGTAATGAACACATGAAATTCGCTTTACTAATAGCAGGAAACGCGAATGACTTTGACACGCCCAATGCTGGCTATGAATTAAGCAGATCTCATAGTGTCGAATTGCTGATCCCGATGTAATTAATATTAACCATTGGCTCAAGGGTTTCATTGCCACAAATTCAGATCTGTGGACGCTTGGTTTCAAATCAAAAATTATTATATAATCCGATTCTAATGATAAGATTATTACGTCATGACTTGAACTCGGACAATACAACAAAAAACGAAATAGAAATAAATAATAGATATGTGAGTGATCTGTGCTAAAGGAAAACATTACTTCTTTTTGTTTTCAGATTGTACAACTAGAGAGAAAACTACGATATTTCATTGCTTTCTAGCTACGAAGCAGCAAGGGAAAATGTGATTCTCTCCTAAAGTGTATATACAATTTTTTCACGACCGAAGTAAAATTAAGAACGAAAAAACATATGTTTCAAGCCTAATTTACTTTTTTACTGATATTTATAAATTTTATTTTTTTATTAGTTAGATGGCTCAGTGGTACCGATTTGGCCTATAGAATTGAGAACTTGGGTTAGATTCCCACAGCCGACAAACAATTATCACCACGTTAAAACTACCTCTTTAGGGGGGCGTGATTTGACTACTGGTAACCACACATCACGCGAAGAAATAAATCACTTACCGAGATCTGCTTCGAGAGAGTGCCACACACAGTAATGGATGAAAACCGTGATAATATATTTATTTTAAGTGTCACTGGTTTAATTCGGAATTTTGCGCCGCTTCTCCATACACTAACAGCATATCCACTAATTCACTATTACTATACTTTTTTCTCAAAATTTCTTCCTCAACAACTCACCCTTTCAATACCGTATACGAAATCAGACTAGGTACTCAAATAACAATAATGCATTACACCAGGTACCTACATAATAACTAATTAATAGCTGATTATTTCTAGTCAGTGCTTACACTTTTATTTCATTAGTAACATAATTATAAATAATTAAATGTACTATTAAACCAGTGACACTAAAAATCTTCGATAGGAATGAAATACACTAATTTTTGCGAATTTAAAAAAAATATATTTTTGTTCTATAACAGTATATCAAATTATATATGTCATTAAAGTTTCGTGCAGAAATATAGAAACAATCCTTATAATTAGCAATTGCCATACTTTTACCAGAACTTTTTTGTATTTAAAACAAATATTTTTAAAAAGACCTAAGGACAACTATAATGCCTGCTTTTACAAAGGACAGAATAAATTTGCTTCGATAGTAAATGCCATTTCAATGTATACATTTTATTTATTTTGAAAGCAAATTAATATTTTAAAAATAAAAATAAATATATTATCACACCATTTACCCAATACTAGGCGTAGCACTCTGTCACAGCAGATCTCGCTAGTTATATATTTATGCGCGTTAAGTGCGGTATTTAAATTAATAAATTCGAATTAACTTAATTGTTTTTATTGCTTTATAATATTTCTATCAAATGTTCGATTGTCATTTGAATGTATACATTTTATTTATTTTGAAAGCAAATTAATATTTTAAAAATAAAAATAAATATATTATCACACCATTTACCCAATACTAGGCGTAGCACTCTGTCACAGCAGATCTCGCTAGTTATATATTTATGCGCGTTAAGTGCGGTATTTAAATTAATAAATTCGAATTAACTTAATTGTTTTTAATGCTTTATAATATTACTATCAAATGTTCGATTGTCATTTGAATGTATACATTTTATTTATTTTGGATGCAAATTAACATTTTAAAAATAAAAATAAATATATTATCACACCATTTACCCAATACTAGGACCATATTTATGCGCGTTAAGTATGGTTACCAGCCGTCAAATCCCGCCTCCCAAAAATGTTAGTGGGGAAGAAGCCACGAGAAGAATTTTATTGTAGTAAAAATTGTTTGCCGGTTGTGTGAATCAAACCTGGTTCTCAAATAACGACATATTTTTCGACGGGATATGGGGAACATGCCCGAGCCCTATAATTAACCCTAAATCCGCCACTGGCTTTGGTTGTTTATCTATATCAACGTTCTTGTTTTCTTGAGACATATTAAAAATATAAATGACGTATGTGTTATTCCACAAACAAATTCAATGACGCATTTAAAATCCCTTTCGCCTCAGAGTGACCTATGCATAAAACAAACAACTGTAATATTAGCTATTAATATATTTTGTGGTCTACACACAATTTTATCTTCTATAAATATTTGATGAATGTTTCAATATTTAAAATATGCAAAATATGTGTAGCTACATTATACTCTTTAATTCGTTTAATATGAATTTGAAGTATTTCGGTTTATAATTCGTACATATTTTTTTCGGAAATAAATTTATTGCTGAATCTGTTGATATAATATCAAATACGAATATTTTTTAAATATTGAAAGGATTTTTATCTCGTTTAATCGTAAATTTAATGCATACATTATTTTTCATTAAAATAACTTGATTTATTATGAGGTTAAAGATAAACTAAATTCAATACCAATGTGATTGGAAATGTAGAAATAAAATTGGCATAAATGCAAAAATAAATAAATTTATCACCACGGCTAAAACAATTTTGACGAATGTTTTATAATTCAGATTTTAGTATGAAATATATTTTAACAGTAAATTATAATTACTAGTAAACAAGTAGAACAAGTAACGAAACCACCGATATTTATGAAGGTTAAATCAATACAAAAAAAAAAACAATTTTCACCACCTAAAGTTCCTTTTTTGGTTTATTTTGGAAGTGTGATTTGACGGCTGGCAGTCGCACTTCACGGGCATAAATATGTTACTTACCGAGATCTACTACGGTAGAGCAGCACATCCAGAAATAGGTAAAAGCGTGATAAGATATTTATTTATTTATTTTTACAATAATACTTAATAATATATAATAATAATTTACTTCCTTTTTCGTTGTCCCATATACAACCCTGTTTGAATCCCATACAGCTCAAGGCATACCACTTAAAACAACCCCGAGGAAGCTACCAAAAACTTACTGAGAAATCCATCCAAGAAAACGATGTATGAAGTATTTAAATATTTTCAGGCCGCTTTAAAAATCAGAGATTTTATTTTGAATTTATAATGCAACACTATATCAATTATATATTGTTGTTCGTCCGTCAGTACGGTGGTGTGGATAGCGATACGGAATTCGAATCCGGAAATCCCGAGTTCGAATCGCACTCAAGCTAAAAATAAATTCCTGTTGTACAGCGTAACATAAATAAATAAATAAATAAATAATATGTATTTACTGAACAAAACCTCAATCACATCCATCCATTCGCTCCTAAACACCTGTTTCATAAATTTCTATAATAATATAGGTTTTGTTTTCTATGGGGACTACAATAGTTATTTGTGTATTAAGAGCGTAAAGTGATTCTTTGTTACGGTAATTGCAGCACGAGCCGAAGGCGAACAAAGACACATTACGCTCGTGATAAACACATAATTTTTATCTACGATTGCATCTTAAAATTATTAAAAACGTATGCGTACTGAAAATAAATTCGTTCTGTCAACTGTCAATATGATAAGTTTCTATTTTGTTTGTATCTCTGGTAACTATTCAAATAAGCGCGCATTTAATATCTTTTTCGCGCGATGCTATTGAAAACGCGCGCATTTAAAATATTTTTCGCGTGTTGCCATTGGAGACGCGGGGCAAAGATATTTTTCGATTGTTCCACAGAAAATGTCAACTTTACGATGACAAATGAGAGCGTAATTGTCAACTTTTTATAGCAATCGTAGGAAATATGTATTTACTGATCAAATCCTCAATCACATCCATCCATTCGCTCCTAAACACCTGTATCATAAATTTCTATAATAATATAGGTTTTGTTTTCTATGGGGACCGTAAAATATTTTTATTTTTCCAAGATGGCACTTGAGAACCACTAGTTTACATTATTTGCTACACATATTCGCATATTGTTCAGGATTGTATTATTTTTTTAAACATTTCTAATGAAAGCACATATGCCCAACAGTAATCTTCATATCATGTTAACATGCCTTTGTACAGAAAGCAGATAAGCCGCGTACGGTTCTGTGTAGCTAGAAGGAAATAAGAAGGGTCTTATTTCGAAGTATTGACAAGAAGGAGATTGTTGAATTTATGTCGGAAGCTGCATATTTATCACGTTAAAGCATGTAATTTAAAGCGCATTAATTTAACACATCTGAACACTTCTCGGACTGCCCGAGGGAATTTCGAAGTCTCACCCGAAAGTTAATTTTACTGGTGGCTGCGTGACAACCCTCTTTAACCTGATAACAAAATCGTCCAGCCGTGAAAATCTTGGAAAACTTTATACGGGTATCAGCAACAAACTTATCCACTTTCGGTATAGGGGATTAGTAAATTCTAACTTTCCATGTATCAATATCTTGGGGTTTTGGATTTTCTTCTTATTTCCAAGAAAATCAACAAGTCGGCTTCGTATCTATTATGTCTCTTAATCTACAAGGATTATATCCCTTTAGGGCTACATTTAATTACTGCTTTTGTAGCGCTCTCAAAATTTCTTTTGTATAGGAAAAACTCTAATAAATATTGGAGTATTAAAGTTCGACTTCGACCGTAAAGCTTCGCTCTAACCTTATTTATCTTATAAATAAGTTACTGACCTATGTTGTTCGTTTTTTCTTGGCCTCGTAAACTATCGGATTCGAATCTATAATGTCAAATTGTTTCCTGGAATCGATTATTGCTTTCCAAAAACTACTGCTATGAAAGAGAATCTATAACTATTTATAAGTATGTATCTAGTACCTTGAATATTTTCAGTTGACATTAGACATAAGAAATATTCGTCTATTTTTCGTTGTTACACATTTCTAAGTTATTATAGAGAATAATAACACAGAGAGAGAACTGAACCATTTTTATAATTTTGAAGCATAATTATTGTATTATGAGGTAGATGGCTCAGTGGTATCGAGTCGGCCTGTGGAATTAAGAAGCTGGGTTCAATTCCCACAGGTGACAAACAAATTTTACAACGTCAAAACTACCCCTGAGGTTTTCCTTCCACTTTGAGGACCATACGACTGGTAACCGCACTTCATGCGAAAAAAATCCCTTATCCGAGATCTATAACGGCAGAGTGTCATACCCAGTAATGGGTCAAAAGCGTGATGATTATTTTTATTGAAGTGTTGGAATATTTATTTGTTGATTACATATATATTTATTACAATAATTTATATTAACTAAAATAATAAATATTCATTAGAATGGGGTACGTGGTTCAGTGGTATCCTGTGGATTTGAGAACATGGGTTCGATTCCCATTGCACTAAAGTCTTTAAGAGCCGTTTGTTGATGGCAGGAAACTGCACTTCACACGCATAATTATATTAGTTACCGAGATCTGCTATGGCAGAGTGCCTCACCCAGTAATGGATAAAAAGGATAATGATATAATTATTTTATTTGATATAAATTGGCTTCACAACAATACTATAATATCATAGTTTCATTACAACCATTTCAAAATGGAGGCAATTTAGTTTCAAAATGAATTTTAATAAAAACGCATTAAAAATATAATATATCAAGCTATGAAATTAATTTTATCTCTTGATTACATTTGTTTTATTATTTAATGCAGTGACAAATAATTATTTGTTATATTAATTATGATATCAATCGGCAGTATTTTCGATTATTTTCGAAGTTCAAATTCAAAATATTATAAAATTTATGTGTATACCTTTAATTTATAATAAAGACGTATTTTAAAGATTAATCTAATTATTTTATTATTAAAAAAAACTTGCAATATTTAAACATGAGCTGAGCAATTACAGGTAAACCGAAAGAGTTATGTTTAACATTTTTATAATTAGACAACTTAACAACTTCACACCAAAATATCCCTAACAACAGTTGAACAAAGTTGAACCTTGTAGCACTGGTTTTGATAATAACATTTGCACGAAATTCACTTTGTAACGCGATACAGGAAAAACATTTTGAATGTGTGTAATGTAATACATGCCTGTTTTTTGTGTTTATAACAAGCATCAAATTAAAACTTCCTAAAAATAATATTGGCAGAATGTCACTTTGTTGAAGTATGTTATTAATGTTTTAATAACGTTAGCTTGGTTTGTCTTTTTACCGAGAGGGATTCTTTTCAGTTAGGTACGACTTATTTTTTGTTGAAAATCAATTTGATTCTTCTGGCCAGTGAAGATTTCATAAAATGCTTTATGAAACTCTGACGGGTTTTTGATCGGTAGGCGTTCCTTAATCTGCTTTTTTGCTAAGAAACTTTTCTCAGACACGAGAAGTAGCGATCTAACTAACATATTGAGGGAATGGTATTGGAAAACGTTTCGGATATTGAAGTTTTTTATTTTACTGACACTAATGTAAATTTTCTTTAATCGCTTCACGTTTGAAATACCTATCTCTTAATAGTTATTTAACTATCAAATGTGTTAATGAGCTCGACTATTAATCGAGATATTTTGATACGAGAGAGTAGCGAACTCGTTAATTGTCGAGATTTTTAATCGCTGAGTTACTTACAATATTTTTCCATTAATCGTACATTTTAGTTTGGAGAAAATCTAATTTCATCCCATAACAAATTTGTTAGGTTATAGCCACGATAGTTTGAGGCTGACGCATGAACTGCGTATATTAGCAAACCAGAAAATGCTGACTAACATAAGCAAGTGTTTCGTGTTCTTTGTTTGGATTATCTTTATCTTTTATACTAAAAAATCTGATGTGGACACCACATGACTTCATTGTACGCGTATTATACTATAGATATTTTTTTAATTGCACATATTTGACATTAAATCATTTATTTTTTGTTCTAATCCATAGCAAACTTAATTTTTTTTAAATCAAAAATATATAATATTTAAATTTAGATATCTCGTTTATGCAAAAAGCTAATTTAAAAATTCTTAATGTGCTAGACGCAGAATTTAATTCTCTAGAACTTTTATTTGCAGCATTTATTTCTAAAATTAAAATAATACCATTTTTTTCAAGGAAAACTGTTAACAGCTTCATTTAGGCTGGATTGCATGAAAGCGGGTTAACTTCTAGCCCAGGGCTACATACGGTAACCTAGGTTACCGACTTGTTTGACAGCTAACCTCGGGCTAGAAGTTAGCCCGTGCATATCCACGGGATAACTCTCGGGTTTTTCGTCAGGTACGCCTAAAATATAAATAATTATTTACTCTTTAATTGTACAAATTATATTTAAAACACAGAATTCATGTTTCACGGTCTCATTTTAATATATTCAGAAAAATAATAAATTGTGACATGATGTGTCAATGTAGATACACACTTCTATACACATTATTTGTTGCAAAATATGTGACGTACATTATGTAATTAATGTTAATAATAATATTTATTAAATGCATGTTTCAAGTTATGTCTTGTGTGTTGTCTTTCCAGTATGAGTACCACTTCTTTTGAATCTACCTTCTATTTCTCTGATTGCGTGGTTTTTTTTTCCATAAACGTACAAGTGACATATGATGCACAACTAAAAATAAGAGATATTGTAGTTTGTTTTCAAGGATCTGTACATGATAGTACTATCAAGTCAATTTTTCACAATATTGCAATTTCAACAAATGATTTTATACCTGAAGAAGATGAAGTAGCACAGAACAATGAACAGCAAATTATACACACCGTACAAATTAATAATGCTGTACGAAATTCTTTAATAAACACAGGGTTTTCTGAATAGTGAATGTTAGGTTAAATCTGTTTGTGTACATTAGTAATAAAAGCTGAAACTATCAATGTGTATGTCTTCTTAATCTTTGAGCTGTAGCGCGAATAAATACGAATTCAAAAATAACTGATGTTATGTTCATGTAGTGACATCTGTTATTCAGTAGTTCAATTACGTTTGACAGCTAACCGAGGGTTAAATCATGCAATTCAATTTTTGGCTAGCCCGGTGTTACCCGTTGGCCCAGGGTTAGCGTAACCCGAGAGTTAGCCCGCTTTCATGCAATCCAGCCATAATGTGCTACTTCAGGTTAGTCTATTGTAACCAAAATCTATTATATTATTTCCATTGATATAGTAGTCTTATATACCAAATTTTGAACGTTTTAAATTATATTTGAATATAGTTTTTCATGAAAATCTATTATAGGCTTCAAGTAAAGTACCACTTCCGGTAGTTGTATAATGACCAAAAATAAAGGTGCACAACTAGATGTTATAACAGTCGTAAATATAAAGTTTCAATTTTCTACGGCTTACCGTTTTTGAGTTATGCGAGATACATACGTACGTACAGACGGCACGACGAAATTAGTCAAAATGGATTCAGGGAGGGCCAAAATACCTATATCCGTTGAAATTTGAGAACCGAAAATTTTCGCGATTACAATACTTCCTTTACTTCGTACAAGGAAGTAAAAATAGTTAATAATACAAACTGTATAATTGTTATGCAACACAGTAAACTAGGTAATTATAGTTAATTTTAATTTTCAATGCGAATAGAAATCTTAGAATGTGACTAATATTTTGTCAACTGGAAATAGTACGTAAGAAGTTTTGTAAACTTTTAATAATGTTCTTATTCGAATGTTAATATAAGTTTGCTTTAAATTTGTACATAAGTTACGTTTTCTACAATTTAAGTTTTTAATGATGGTAACGTAAAAATTTCATGTTTTTCCTAGTACAAAATATGCATAACAATTAAATATATACATGTTCTGTGCTGAAATTGAATAATAATTTACAAACGTTTCTCATTTTGTTAGCATCCTTTTCTTATTAGTTTTTTATATACTCTTATGGCTAGTTTTATAAATGATAAATTAATTTAATTAATGGGGTAGGTGGCCCAGTAGTTTCGAGTTGGCCTGTGGATTTCCCACAATTTTCACCACATTAAAACTACCCCTATGGCTCCTCCTCTACTAACATCTTTGGAAGCCGTGATATGACAGCTTATAACCGCACTTCACGCGAAGTAATATACCACTTTACAAGATATGCTTTGGCAGAGTGCCACACCCAGTAATGAGTAAAAGGCATGATTGTATTGTAGATATTACATGATATACTAATCTCAAATAAAAAAAGAATTTAGAAAATTAAAAAAATCAAGTGATTTTTTTTAGTAGCACTGGTTTAATAGTCATTTCTAATGGTAATGAATAAATAGCAATTTAAATTAATAATTGATATATTAAAAATAAATATCAAACCAGTGTTTACTTCAGATAAACTACATTTAATTTAGCAATTTAAAACTAAATCTGTTTGTTCCAAAATTAATTTATTATACTGTATTTGCCATTTAATTTAATTGCTGAAGTAATGAAACATATAAATTTATCAATTTAAAAAACTATATGTATTGCTATATATTTTTGTTATGAATCATTAGTACTTTATTTGAAGGTGGATATCTCGATCCTAAATATAAAATAATGGAATCGTCGATAACATATAATGTTTAATTTAGGCTAATTTGAATATGCATAATAAATTTATACAGGGTGTTTCAGGACTAGTGTAACAAACTTTAACAGCTTATTCCTGAGGTCATTTTGAACCAAAAAATGTCATATGAACATAGGTCCTATTCCTTCTAGTTACCAATATACAAAAGGGTTGAAGTTCTATATATAACACGAAATTTTAAAATTTTTGTAATCAAGATACTTTCGGAAAACAAGAGTTTTATTGAAAAGTCATACCTTATTTGTCTTTTAATTTTATTTATCAATATTAACGAATACGATTTAGAGAACAAAACATAAAATGACACTATTAAATAGACACAGAACAACATAACCAAACATGGAATAGGTTAACATAATATGAAATAAGATTACAAATTTAAAAAAAATTACAGCACGTGTTCAAAATGAGCGCCTTGAACTCGTACGCATGTTATTATTGATAAATAAAATTAATTAAGACAAATAAGGTATGACTTTGCAATAAAATTCTTGTTTTCCGAAAGTATCTTGATTAAAAAAATTTGAAAATTTGTGTTATTTATAGAACTTCAACCTCTTGTATTTTGGTAAATAGAAGGAATAGAACCTATGTTCATATGACATTTTTGGCTCAAAATGACCTCAGGAATAAGCTGTTAAAGTTTGTTACACTAGTCCTGAAACACCCTGTATATAAGAGCAAGATAGGTATTCAATAAAAGAGATCAGAGTAAAAATAAAATGTCAGATGTAAAGTCGCAATGTTAGAATATCCGTGTAGCAAATGCCAAATGTAATCAGTTGTAGACACATTGAAAAGGATTGCGCACAAAGTAAAAATAAGTCATGATCGAACAAGGCGTATTTCTCGTTTTTCATTAAAATTCAAGCAAAGTGCAATCAGGCAAATGAGTCTAGTTGAGCCACGCGGTCTGAAGCGGTCTGATCCGCGATTGAATCACACCACGAAGGAGGTCCTTTTGAAGTCCTAAGACTTTTGCGGAAATGACATCACTGGCTTTAATGCAGACATCCGATGTAAAATTTTACGACAGAAAGGATTTATCTAGTGCGAGCAGAGCCAAAGCGCCTTCTTCAGCATCTTGGGCTTCTGTTCTCAACGAAGGAACAAGCGCGGCATTAGCGGGGCCTCCGCAATCCACTCGATCCGTTTTGTGATTTTCATTAGCATCTTGTTCCTTTCTCTCCTGTTTTCTCACTCAGAATCAGCTTTTAGTCTTCAGTCTCAGTCGCCACTGAAAGATGAGACGAAACATAATGTGTTTACGTCGCGAAAGTTTCAAACAGAACTCGGTACGCCGTTCTGCTTCTGGCTTCAGATAGCCGAGATGCAACGCCACTAATTTCATGTTGTTGGCAAATATAATTTGTTTCAAGGAAATAAAATGGGTTTTGTGTTGCGAGTTTGCTGAGCTAATGTAGTTGCAGAGATTACGTAATTATTTGCCAGAATCGCTCCAGTATTAAACCTAAATATAGCTGTAATGACTTTTATATAAGCATTTTCTAAATTTCGTTTTAATTTTAAATTGTGCACATACACTGTTTCTACACACGAAAAATGATTTCCTAATGTGCAAGAAAGAACTTAAAAGACAATTAAACCAGGCGAATTAGTTTTTAGAAACTATTAAATGGAAGTTGAATTTATTACAACTAAAAATTAGCTAAATGATTCTGGTAAATATCAAAGTAAATAAAAAGGTTTTTCTACGATCGCCCGACAAATTATATTCTCAATTTCAGTGCAAAATAGTTATTTGTGTATTAAGAGCGTAAAGTGATTCTTTGTTACTCGAGCACGGTAATTATGCGCAAGCCGAAGGCGAGAGCTGCAATAGTGCAAGAGGAACAAAGACACTTTACGCTCGTGATACATACATCATTTTTTCTACGATTACATCTTAAAATTATTCAAAAACGTATACGTACTGAAAATAAATTCGTTCTGTCAACTGGCAATATGACAAATTTCTATTTTGTTTGTATCCCTGGTAACTATTGAAATAGGCGCGCATTTAACATCTTTTTCGCGTGTTGCCATTGAAGACGCACAAAAAAGATATTTTTCGATTGTTCCACAGAAAAGATCAACTTTACGAATTGTCAACTTTTCATAGCAATCGTAGAAAAAGAATATATTTACCACCTAAACGTTATCATAAGCTACGAAACAAACTTAACTATATAACTTCGAATATCTACAAAATGAATATTCTTGACTTTTAAATGTAATTAGATAATATTTAAATTGATGTGAGGTATTTTCTAAATTGGAAAAGCTAACAGAATTAATATTTATAAATTACTTCATGAGATAGGCTGCGCAGTGGTATCGAGTCGACGTGTGGAATTGAGAACTTGGGCTCGATTCCCACAGATGACAAACAATTTTCACTATGTTAAAATTACCCTTGTGGCTCCTCCTTCACTAAAATTTTTGGGTGCCATGATTTGACGTCGGGTATCCGCACGTCACGCGAAGAAATATATCACTTATCGAGATTTGTTACGGTAGAGTGCCACACCCAGTAATGGGTAAAAGGCGTGATGGTATATTTATTTATTTATTATATATTTGTTTTTTTTTAAATTACCATTTTAAAACTATGTAAAACAAACCTCTGAATGCCGAATGATGAGCTCGTAGTTTCAACAAATAATTTAAATTATTTTTTTTACAATTTTGTTATTATTATTCATAATTGTTTAAAATTTTTTATATTTGTTTACAGTCTCAGTTGCAACAGGAAAGAAATCCGACTTTCTACTATTCGTCTTTGGGAGAGATTTTACGATTACCGCGCAAATCATATGCAGGAAATTCTAGAAAGTGAATCTAGCTTCTAAATTCTAAAGTTACAAATCATCCTGGAGGTTAGATCAAGCTTTATATTTAAAACCACAATTGTATTCACAAATAAATAATATAATAATAAATATAATATATGAAAATGTTACTGTATATTCATATAATTATGTATACAATATAAGAAATATTGTAATCTTCACCACGTTAAAACTACCTCTGTAGGGCTCTTCCTCCATTACTATATTTGAGCGCCGTTATTTGACGGCAGATAATCAGTTTTTCCGTGCGCATTGCTTTCCTAATTATTTTAGGAAAAAATGTTTCAAATAAATGTTGTAAAGCATAAAATTCTACATCCGAATCAATAAACAAAATTCATTTTGACTACTTCATAACTGCAGAAATTAAATTTGTAAATTCACGTAATTTCAATTTAATAGTAATAGCCATGGAATTAAAAACAAGAGATGAACAAATGCGTAACGTTTTATACGTCAAATTATTAGTATTTATTTTGACCAACTGTGATATTAAATCAATATTAGGGTTTATTATTATCAAAAATGAATAATTATTCAGATGAAGAAAAGTTGCAAATAATTAAATGGCATTATTCTGGCCATAGTTTACGACTAATTCGTGACTATATTAGCGCTATTTGGCAACATCATGATATTCCTAGTACGGCAACTATTCAGAGGTTTATAGTAAAGTTTGAAAAGACAGGAACACTAAATTTCAAGAAAAAAATAAATGAAAGAATTTATAACAATGAAGAAAATATTCTTGCTTTAATAGAACTGAAGCCAACAATGAGTGTGCGGGAAATTTCCAGAGAACTAAATATAAATTTTATGACAGTGCATAGAATTCTCAAAAAACATAAATACATTCCTTTTAAATTTCAAAACCACCAAAATATTTTGGAACGAGATTTTGAACTGCGTGCCTCATTCTGTGAAATAATGATGGAGAAATCAAATTGTAATAGAGAATTTTTAAGTAGTATTTTATTCACAGATGAATGCACATTTACCATGAATGGCGAACCAAACTGTCATAATTTTTGGTACTGGTCACAAAATAATCCACATAATATTGTAGAATCGAGGACACAATATCGTCATTATGTCAATGTGTGGGCAGGAATTTTTGGTGATAAAATCATTGGCCCATTCTTCATCCAACGAATAAATTCAGCATCATATTTGAATTTATTAATTAATGCTGTTGGACCACAAATTGTTGAAACAAACAAAGAAAATGTGTGGTTCCAGCATGATGGCTGCCCCGCACATAGCACTAGAGAAGTTGTGGAATATCTAAACCATGTATTTCCTGAAAGCTGGATAGGACGAAATGGACCAGTTAACTGGCCAGCACGGTCGCCAGATTTAAATCCGTGCGATTTTTTTATGGGGCCATTTAAAATCTTATGTTTATAAAAAAAGATACCAGAATTTAGAAGAACTTAAAAATGCTATATTACAAGAATGCCAGAAAATAAATAATCGACAATTAAAGAATACTCGAGAAAGCTTCTTCAGCAGATAAGGTTATTGTTTAGCTCAAAACGGTGGACTATTTGAACATCTAATTTAACAATTTAAGAATATTTAGTTTGTTGATGTTTTTATTGAATTAAATTTATGTTACATTAATTAATTTGTTAAATAACAACCTACCTTAAATATTTTATCGAGTTTATTATTTTATTATTCTTAAATAATAAATCTAAAAAATATTTTGCCTTATTATTATTAAATTTTTATTTAGAAAATAAATATTTAGTACGTAAAAATGATTTTGACAATTTATTCTGACATTGACGTATAAAACGTTACGCATTTGTTCATCTCTTGTTTTTAATTCCATGGCTATTACTATTAAATTGAAATTACGTGAATTTTCAAATTTAATTTCTGCAGTTACGAAATAGTCAAAATGAATTTTTGTTTATTGATTCGTATGTAGAATTTTATGCTTTACAACATTTATTTGAAACATTTTTTCCTAAAATAATTAGGGAAGCAATGCGCACGGAAAAACTGATTTGCCATGTTAAACGCCTATGTTTCACTTTTCGTTCTACACCCGGTATATATTGCTGCGATCTTTTCACAAGACCCCCGTCAAGACCGGTTGAACCGCGGCGAACTCAGTAGAGATGTGGGAGTGAATTGTAAAAATGTCGGGTGACCTGCCGCCTGGTTCATCTCTTACTGGTCGGTCAACTAACCACAGCGGGGTAAGGTCGTCACAAATAAATAATACTAGCATAAAATATATTGACTTGAGGTGACTACAAACAACAAAATTAATACTAACAGAAATGATATGACGGTAGCTCGAAACAACCCGATCAGCAGATGGCAAGTTAAATAAACTATGTATTGCGCCGTGAAGATACTCCAGGGCTTCGTTCAACAAACTCAAAAGAGCGCGCAACAGAATCACGAGGGGTCCGTTAGTCGACTATAGGTTTCGTAATCGCACTATGGCAAAACGACGAATGCCCTAAACGCTTCCCGAAATAACACCGACTAGCAACGTCGAATCATCGGATTTTACAATGCTGTACAAACGTGAAATGACGAACAAAATGAATGAACACAAAAATAATGAGTGATCTAATGGTATCACAAAATTATAACAATCTTAATTAAGCGGAGCAAAATTTAATTGATAAATTCTTATCTTTGTTCCCTACTTGATGGTCAGATGGAGCGCTTGGACAGGTGACGTGTCGGTTCCAAGATGACTCGCTCGCTTCAGTGGCGTAGATGGCTAATTTACCCCTTCAATGAAACCACGGCTCCCGGGATAATGCGTGCAACAGTCCTTGGTGACGCTGTGAACCTGGCGTTCCATCAGCCCGATGAGTAAAAGTGGCGCAAAATACTCAATGATAACACCACAAAAGAAAAGCCTAAAAGGAATATCGACGGTTATGACACACCTGTGAGAGACGAACGCCACTGCTTTTGAAAGGCAATGTTAAGATAATGACATTTTATATCTGACTGCCACAAATTAAATGAAGTTAAATTACTTATAGAACTCAATCAAAACGATAAATTTAAAATCGTATCACGAGAGCTATACTAAAAAAAAAGAATCAACCTTACCTGAGAATGAGAGCGGCTTTTAAGTGATAAATTGTTGGGGGTTTCACAAATCCGGACTACTCCGTTGAGTTAAAAATACTCTATGGATGGTTCGGTTACCACAAATCCAAATACAATTTGACACAAATATCCAAATACGCTAATACTCGAATCGGTAACATAACTACACACTTCAAAGTTTACAATACGACTACCTATATCTTTATGATAAAGCAATGTTCAACACGAGTCAATTTTCAGGTAACGACTGGTACAATTAAATCTTACGTAACCAAAAGTGCCTAGCCTTGGTCATGGAATAAAATCAGATTTGAATCACAGGCGACCGTAGCTTAGTTGGTTTAAAGCATACAAGTATTTATAATTTAATTTGATTTTTATTTATTGAAAAAATTATAATATTATTTTCTATGAAACTTAGTTTACTAATAAATTGTACTTACTTGTTAAATGAAACTTACCTTGCTATTGTTAATATTTTATTGGAAAATTATTATTATATAAAAATAAAATAAATATATCATCTCACCTTTTACCTATTACTAGGTGTGGCACTCGGCCGTAGCAGATCTCGATAAGTGATATATTTCTTCAAGTGAAGTGCGTTTACTAGCCGGCAAATCATGACCCCCAAAGATGTTAGTAGTGGGGGAACTTCAGTGGTATTGAGTCGGCCTATGGATCTTAAGAACCCTAGTTCGATCCCCACAGCCGACAAACAATTTTCACCAAATTAAATTAAATTTGACAGCTGGTAACCGCACTTCCTGCGAAGAAATATATCACTTACCGAGATCTGCACCGACAGAGTGCCACATCTAGTAATGGGTAATAGGCGTGATGATATATTTATTTTTTATTATACTTTATTTTGTTCATAATTATTGTAAATTTTAATCCAATACTTCGTCTTTATGTTTATATAATATCCATGGGCCTGCAATCGCCTCTGCTCAACTTGGGGCACGGGACTTGTCTTCGAGTCACTGATGTCATCAACAGCGTCACTATCTACTGAAACGGCCCCAAAATAAGCATCGTCTTCAAGATTCTATCACATGAACTAGAACACCTCCCAATAATTAAATAAGAGCCTCAAATAATATTGCCATTCATCATGTATTGTAATTGTGATATAAATATTTGTATCTTTTCCATATAAAATATTTTGTATTAAAATAAATTGTATACGTGATTTGTAATATAAATGTACAGCTTTAAAATGAGAATAAATGAATTTAAAATGACTTATTTTCTTTTATTTATAATGTCCTTTTCTAAACATCAATACTATATAAATAAATTATAGTTTTCTTTAAACGCCAAATAAAAATAATAAAAATAAATTCAAGAAACACTATGCTGGTTTTAAAATCTCGATTTTATATCAGGAGAACTAAATGTAAAAGAGGTAACTCGTCGTTGAATTTAGTTTCAGCAGATTGACAACACTGAAAATTATTAATTAATTAGTTATTAATTTTGTTCCATCCACCAACACCGGAACAAAACTCATTAGTCGCAGCAGTGTTACCAATCTGCTGAAACTAAATTCAATGCTAAGTTACGTCCTTTATATTTTGTTCTCCTGATACAAAATCGCCGATTTTTAAAACGACATCGTGCCCGTTTCAGCACAGATTTATTTTTTGCATAGTAAAATTTTCTCTACATCTTAGAATTATTTATATTGTAAACCCCAAATTTGAATAAAACAAATAGTCTCGAATAATAAACAATATATTTTTTTGTATTTTAGAAAAATATAATTTGCAAAAGGTGATTCTAATTATTTATTAGCTTTATTTAGAAGATAAAAATAAATTCGAAATTTAAAGACAACTAATTTAAATACAAAAGAAACAATATAGGGAAATAAAAAGAAAATTTTAATTGGAAGAAGATATTTTATTACGGTTTCGTCTTTTTTTCTTTGAAATTATAATTATACAACCCTGGAATTGTGGTACATTGTAGCACAATTATGTTACAATTTTTGAAACACAGATATTCAAAATATTTTACATATGTTTATGTCTGCAGTTACGTGCTAGATTCAAAGATTACCAGGGTAATTTAATAAAATGCTATCAATCATAAACCTGATTCTAATAAACCTTTTTGCTCGCTAAACGCTAAATTGTCATTCACAGCCAATATATTAAAAACAGAAACGTTTTATTTACATAAAAATACAATTAAAATCGTAACATTAAAATTACTTTTCAATGTTAGCAGTTTAATCGATACAAACAATGTTAAAATACTTTGTTTCTAGAACATCAAAAATTTAATCCCTGTAATCTTTGAATAAAATTGAAGAAAC
This sequence comes from Pterostichus niger, assembly GCA_947425015.1. Classification (NCBI taxonomy): domain Eukaryota; kingdom Metazoa; phylum Arthropoda; class Insecta; order Coleoptera; family Carabidae; genus Pterostichus; species Pterostichus niger. The sequence continues at coordinate 7,924,224 of OX380339.1, forward strand.
AGTTAATATGTACATTAAATACAGATATTTTTTATAATTTCACAATATTTCGTTTACATTTTATGTTATTTTTTTCTAGCAATATTACAAAAAATATTAGTTAAGAAATAAACTGTCTTCTTATATATTTTGAAATATGATATTATACATCTAATGAAATTATACTTACATTTATTTTGACATTGATTAATAAATATATAGAAAGATTTGCATCATTTCGTATTGTGTCATCATTAAAACATGATAAGATGAATTTGATAATCTAAATTCATTGAATCGATTGTAAATTAAATCTCATGTTTTTGAAAAACAGTATCACAATAATTTTCTATATATTTATAAATTAATGATTTTAGTCTTTCTACATTAAATTTTATTCTTCATTCATGTTTATTTACATATGGAAGAATTTCTCAAAATATTACATTCATACATATACTTTGGTTAATATACAATAATTATTTAATTTAAAATGAAACAAAAATACATTAATGATCTTAGAACTAAAATAGCTAATTATTGAAAATATATAAAAAATAAATTGTTCGTTTTAACCAAATTATGTTAGTTTAAGTAATTATAAAATAAATGAAAACATATTTCACAAAACAGGTTAGTCATTAATACCATCATTACTTTAATTTTCAGATTTATTTGTCATACAAGAAGCTTTTTCATTAGCAATAAATTTATTTAAAATTCAAAAAGATACGGCTGTAGAAGAAAAAATTAAACTTCTATTTTATGAAAAAATTAAATAACAAATAATACAAGATACACTGCTCTCGAATTGAAGAAGTATTGAAATATCGTTTATAAAATCATTTTCGTAACACATGCACAAGAAACACGTTCTTATTCCCTAATTTTAGATAGAGAAATACAGCTTTTCTCCCCTAGGGAGAGAAACATAATGTTTCTCTCCCTAGGTAGCATGTTTCTCTCTCTAGACAAATGTTTCTCTTCCTAGAGACTACGATTATTTAGCTGTTTGCGGCGTTTCCTAGGTAACTAGTTACGCAACCCATGTTTGATATTTGTCCCGATAAGACGGTAATTTTTGTGCACTTGTTACGAAAAGTATAATATGCTTCATGGGAGGGCGCGATTAACCCTTATGTGAAGTTGGCAAACCGAGACGTAAGCGAGGGCCGAAGGCTCGAGCTGAAGTCGAAACACGCGGGAATAATCGCTTGTTTCCCTCCCTTGATGCACAACATACTATTTTTGGTGCATCAAAAGGTGGATATATTTTAATAAAATAAACCAAACCTTTCAACTAAAAGTATATTTTTTAGATGTTAAAGGTGACAATAAATATAATATTAATGAATAACCCCATTTGTGAATTTATAAAATAATGTTTATAATAGTTAAAAACATTTGAATTAAATCCTACCAATATTTATTAAAAAAGTTGCACACTAATATGAAATACTCACTTTTAAGTTTAAAGTTCTTGTTCACTTAGAAATTATTTATTTATTATTTACACAATATTCACACATGTTTCTCACCCACAAGAGTTACCTCCCATCTAGCAGCACCAGGAGGCTTAGAGCCATGACAGAGATCCCAATGTATACGGCTTGTGCCGACGAAGATGTGCTCGTGTTGGCGTGTTGCATGGCTGCAGGTTTCTCTTCTGGAAATAGAAATGACGGGTTGTTAGTATGTTAGTAACGACGACGAATGACGAAACTTCAGATTGTGATGTCACATGTAGACTTAGAAATAGGTCGAGTCGTATGAGATGTTAGCTAATGAGGGTGGAGAGAAGACGTTCTCAACATGTGAGCAAGAAATGTTTGGAACGAAGAATTAAATTGTACTGATGTAATGGTTCTACTGTCAAAAAATTACATTACTCGTATATCCCATAATTCATCAAATAAAGTAGCACGAACCCATGAAACATTTATTGAAAAAATATTATTTAAATTCACTCTTATGAAACTGCAACTACGATAAATTGAAAACAATGTACAGTTTTAGAAAGTCTTAATTGTTATTTATTTCCAATATTTTTCTACAACTGTCAAAATATATTAAATTTTTTCATTAATATCAGTACGTGAAGTACGTAATTTTTTCATCATTTACATGAACCATGATAACGCGTATTTCGCGCAATATTCTGCACCCTATAAAATAAAATTAATAATACTCACTTTGGGCACTGTTTCGCATTCTGGTGCGCAAATTGAGTACTTTGCGCACGCTCCTATATTATGTTTTTTACTTTACATTGGTTACAACACATCAATAGTTACAAATTTGTATTATTTTAGAATTTTTTCCTTAAATTTACTTAAATAAATCAATAATTATTGAATTTTGACAGTGGTGTTTGTATTTCATGGGCGAAATTTTAGTTTATTATGGCGCGTTCGAATGGCATTTTTGTTTCGATCTAGCGGTCTCGGCTGAAAGTGACATTCCCATGCGTAACATTTTGTGCACTTAATACAAAAATAATTATTGTGTATATGGATGATTGTTTGCGTGTGTCGAAGAAACAGTTCGGCAGACGAAGCAGACACCAAACAATTTCGCGACCAAGTTGCACACAATTCTTTTCACGCAACTGCGTTATGTTAATTAAAATCCTTCAAAATTTATCACAAATTTAACTTCGATATGGTAGAAATTATAAATATGAATGTGTAACCAAGAAAGCGTTTTTTTTTTTAAATACAATTTGTTTATCGGCGATTTTTTATAACCCTGTTATCGATTAATTTAGAACAGCTCACCAAAGTAACCAACGGCCTAGTAATGATTTTTTGGTCAAAATATTTATAGTAAAATTGAACTTTGCGGGTTGAAATGTCAACTTTGTTTGACAGTTGCGTAAAAATCATTATTTTTTAAATTGTGACGTAAACGAAAAGTGCAATTAAAAATATTATATTATTTTCATGCTCCGTACAATTTGTAAAATATGAACAACTTTAAAATTTGTTTTCCTAATCAATTTCTGTAACTTTTTTTCATAGACAATCGAATTAAAAATAATTAATTCAGAACGCAAAATAAACAAAGAACAAAATTTTATTTTCATTGATTTAAATTTATTATTTCGTTAGCAACGATGTTCACGTTTTAAATTTTTCATTTCCGCTATCCTACTGATTAAAATTCAATTAAAATTGTTTAACATTTACAAGGTGAATAAAACTAAACGAATTTTCACTTGTCACAAATACAGTAAATATTCAAATACCTAGTCAAAAATTATTTTTCATTAAACAAATAAAAAGAAATCCTGAATGAAATTTGAAATTTCAAATCAAATAGACAAACGAATAATGAAATTTATAGTTTAGATTAAAAATTAAAATTATACAAATGTATAAAACTGATCTACTATTAAAATATGTATTTACTATCAGAAAAAAGTTAACGAAGATATAAAATAAAATTTCATTCTACTAAACAATTTAAAAAATCTGCAAATTATTACAAATTTAATTTTTGTTGACACTATGGTTTGAAATGCGAATAAAAAACTGCTTAAAACAAAATACTTAGTTGTTTTAAAACAAGTGTTGCGATGCAGATATTAAAATAAAATTGATGCTATCATCTTACACAATAAATATTTCCTTTTCTTAAATAAATGCCAAGTACCAAATGTGAATTCTAAGATCCCGAGTTCGAATCCAACTAAATCTAAATTATGAACTATCACAATGTGACTCGGTGAGTCCGGACCTTGAATTGTAATTGAGTTTAACTTCCTGTTGTCAGTGGCCCCGGATGTGGGGTTGCAGGGGTTGATCATTTTTAGGGGTTTCGCCGCAACCCCTGTTCAGGACACAAAAAATAAAATAAAATACCTCACTAAAATGTTACATTAATTGACAAAAACAAATTTTATTATTAATATAATGTATCTCACCTAATTATTCATTTTAATTACCTAAATTTATCTGTGTTCTATTTTTACTTCGGTCAAAAAATTTTCGCAACTCCTTTCGAAAAAAGGTTCCGCGATCTCTGCTTGTTGTACAGGCAAGCATAAATAAATAAATAAATTGTACAAAACAGTTAAAGTTGTATTTTATTTCATTTGAAAATATAACGTGACTTGCTGCATTAAAGAATCTAAATGTGATTATTAAACGAACGAGGAGACAAAAAATGAGAAAATATAAATAAGATACGTATTCATTTTATCACTTGCAATTTATTTGATCAAATACTTGATGATTATAGCTATGCTAAATGTTTGAACAGTTAAATTTGAATGCACTCGAACACTATTTCAAAACCACGAAGTGACGGTTAAATGAAGTAGTAACAATAACGATAAAAGTTGCATACACTGTTGAAAACATGCAATCAAACAACTATTGAAATGCCAAATACGTGAAACAATTTTAAATGCTCTTTATGTTCCTTTTTAATTGTTATTATTTTCAACCAACATTTACAGAGGTTTAATTAAGAGCACTATATTTTGTTATAATAAAACAATGGTTTTATTTATATCTGTATATCATCACAGATATTAATACTGTAGTGTTACAATATAGTTGTTGAATTTTCAAATATTTTGCATTATGATTTTTTGGAAATAGGCCAAGGAAAATTATCAACAAAATTACACTTTATTTTATTTTTTCAGATAAATTTACGTTGGTCATGAAACCTTATTACATGACAGCAATTTGCCAAAAAGAAAATTATTTTGCTGTCAGGTAACAAAGTTACATTGTCAAACTGAAATTTATCTGAAGAAAATAAAATACTGGAATGTAATTTGGCTAGATAATTTAACGACTTTAAAATAAAATAACAAAAATGACTTTAGTTTTTTTCAGATTGCTAAGAAAAAGGTATACAAGATTGTATTAGATGGAAAAAGTTTCTCGCTGTAAAAATAACAAAATTGATTTTGCTGTATTGCTTACTTTATATTAAAGTGAAATTATCATAACCAATATAACAAGTGTTATGCCCATGGCACACTGGTCGATGAGCGTCGATGAGCATCGAAAATTAGAGGCTCCTCTATTTCCATCGATGAGCTCATCGATGAAACGAACGTATCTCATTTCACTCGTATCTTTTGTGTCTCACTTCACGTTAGCATATTTTTGAAATTTAGTTTTTCTTTCTCAACTTTAGAAGCTTTTATTGTTTGTCAATGAAGAGTGCGTTCTGTTGTTTCATCGAAGAGCTCATCGATGCTCATCGACGCTCATCGACCAGTGTGCCATAGGCATTATGATAATTTCCGATAATATTTCGACGTAAATTATGAGTTGTTATAAAAATAGAAATATAGCAAGTGCGCAGCACAAGCTGTATTTTCTATGTCCGTAACAACGAATTTAAAATCATGTCAAAATATTATTTGACAATTATCATATTTATATTTTGCGTGAGAATTTAAGGAACAAAAATTCCTTTTGTAGAAGAATTTTTCAATTAACGTTTATAAATAAAGTATTTATTTTTTTTGTAAACAAAGAGTGAATAATTATCACTTATTAATTTCACTAGTGTAAAACTATCAAAATTGCTTTTATTTAACTGGTTCATTTTCAAACAAATTCATGATCATATTGGGTCTCACATACATATAAGTTCTATATAATTCTGCTTATTGTTTAAATTTAGAATTGATATACTTTTTAATTGGTGTGAAAACAGGGCGATTTCAGATTACAAAGTTAATTTTGTTATTCGAAAACAATGTAAATTTGATATAATAAAAATATATATACAACAACTATCATACTAACTGTCATTTTTGTTATAAAAATTATAAATCATCAGCAATGATGCCAATTGTTAAACTTATTTAATAAATACTTTAGTTAGTATGTAGCTACATATATACTAGTAAATTGTAATGATTCTATTTTTTCGTATGGCTGTAAAGTTTCGAGATAAATTCTGTATCCTCACCTGCTGTGGCGTTGAGCACATGAACATTAATACTCGCAGGCTTAGCGTTCGACGGCGAACACGTATAGTTCCCATTGTCAGTCTTTTCCGCTTCCTTGATGACAAGGACACTGGACATCTTGTCCGCGAGAACAGACACCCCTCTAGTAGCGTCGTAGTTGATCATTCGGTCCTCATGGTACCAGAACACGTACACGGGAGTTTCGGTTGATTGACGCATCGTACAGACCAAACGGAGGGTGGAACCGGACTTAATGTGAAGGTCTGGTGCTCCTAGAATCTCAGCTGATGCTTCTGTAAAAGATTAAGAGTTGTGGTGTGAGGTTATGTTTGGTTTAAGCAATTCCATTACCAATTACAACTATCAATTAGTGAAATTGTCTTAAAACTCAAATAGAAATAAATACCCACTACTGGGTGTGGCACTCTGCCGTAGCGGAGCTTAGTAAGTGATATATTAAGGCCCGTGAAGTCTAATTAAATAACGACCCCAAAAGATGTTAGTGGAGGTAGAGCCACAGGGGTAGTTTTAATTTGGTGAAAATTGTTTGTCAGCTGTGGGAATCAAACCCAAGCTCTCAAATCTACATGTCGACTTGATTCCTACCCCATTATTATTATTATTATTTTAGGTATAAATAGTAAAGTTTAGTTCGTCGTATTATTGAAGTATAATTTAGAAATGATTGATACGAGCTATTTTGATGCTGTCATTTCCAAATTCTTTTGAAAATTCTATATATATATATCAATATTATACTGTATAAATGACAATAGAGCTATTAAATACATATAATAAAGTGCACTGAAGTGTGGCAAATAAATAGGTTTTATTAAAAATCAATTGAAATATTGGTTGAGCAAAAAGCAACGTGATTAACACGAGGCACAGAAGAGAAGCTGGCGAATGATACTTTTGAATGAATTTGCTGTCACTGTTTAATACAATATGTCATAGACAAATGACTACAATTTCACGGGGGAATACTTGACCCAAATATGGACAGACCACTTCCTTATATTAATGGTGGCATTTATCTTTATTTGCATTCGTGAGAAATATATCTTTCTATGCAAAACAGCTGAATATTTTACGAATACGATATAGAAATGAGTGAGAGATAATTATATGATGTTTGTCGTAAATATTCCTAATCTACGATTAATTTCGTACTTTTTTTTCTTTATGCACAAATTTAAATATGTATTCGTAAAGGTTGTATTTCCAACTTCATTTAACATTTTTTCATTTTAATTTTTTGAACTATAATAGTCTGTTCCTGAACCTAAATTCTAAATGAGTGTATTCGGTATTTAACTCTGTAAATTTTTATCGGCACTTAAAATCTTCAACAAATGAAAATACAGGGTGTTTCAAAATTATTGCAAGTAAATGTCAGGTTATATATTATGTACTGATTAGAACGCAAAAATAATTTTTCCGAAAATTGAAACTATAATTGCACATTACTTGAAACAAACATTTGTCGTGCCACTGGATTGATAGGTTACAGTAAAAAAAAAGTAATACTAAATGAGTAAACATTACAATTTATTCACATTGTTGTCAAACATTTAAAGCAATATTATCAGTTTACGTCAAATTTAAAACTTAAATTTAATTGGTGCAAACAGGCATTAGTATCTTTTAAAATTATATATTTTTTTATATCTAACACCATTTTGTAAAAATAAATTGTTCAAGAAAATAATTTTAATTTGATGTAGTCTTTTAGGTATAGGTACTTTTTTTTGTTGAAATTAAAAAAAGCAATGATATTTGCAGGCACAAATTAATCTTAATGAGAAGAATAATCAAGCTTTTTAGAAATGGAATTATTATGAATGTGAAATTCAGAGAAAATTGTGTGGCAGAATAGAAATGTTTGATGAAGATTAATTGCGAGTAAAATCTAATCAATAACAGACAGATTCATTATAGTACTCGTATATTATATAACAAGTTTAAAAACGAGTATCTAAAATTCGATAGATTTTTATAACACATACACTTTAAAAAATTTGCTAGTAAATAAAAAAATAATTAAGAAAGACATGTTTCAAAATAGTGGAGTTTATCAAATTAGCTGTAGTGACTGCCAAGCAATTTACATAGGTCAGACCGGTCGTAATTTCAGCATTAGATTCAATGAGCATAAGAAAGCGCTACTAAATAATAATGTGTCTTCAAATGTTGCTAAACATTGTCTTGACAATAACCATAAGTTACTTGATAAGAATTTGTCAATCAAACACATTTGTAAAAAGGGATTAAAGTTGGATTTCTTAGAATCCTTGGAAATTCAGATTGCCATTATGGACCAGCTAACGGTTATGAATGAACAAATAGATTTGTACCGTTCACCTTTAATACGTCCGCTTTAATCTCTTTACAACTAGGTTTAAAATGTAATTTCCATCCAAATAATTATAGTTACCTCTTCGGTCTGATCTTATCTTATTTTCTTCCAACTATGGTCATAAATGTATTTTTCCCAAACTAATTGTACTTACATCTGTTTTCAATCATGTATCTCCCACTTCTTGTGTCAGAATTCTTGTGTATACTATTTATAAGTCTTACTCTAATGTACAAATTCATTCATATCTTGTTCACCTGATGATGGTCTAGTCGACCGAAATACGTATTGTGAAATAAACTTTACATTATTTGAAACTAACCTAGTGTTTTTTAATTTAATTTTTGAGTATCTAAAAAGTCACGAATCACATTTTATACCTATTCCACGATCGCAAATTACGACAATAAAAAAATTAAAAGTTTTTATGATTTATTTAACAAGTAATGTTAAGTTACAATGATAAATGCAGAGAGCTAACTTAACCTCGATTTAATATGTCAATTGTTATCTTCACGCCGTGCTAAAATGTTCGAAGCTACAGCTTATCAATATATGATTAAAATATTATTTAGCGCCATGAAAACCAGTACGTTAAATGACATATTAATAGCGGGAGTAGAAAAAATATATTATTTGCTAAAACTAATTTTAACTAATTTTTATCCCTGTTTCTAATTCACAAAAATAATTGATAATTATATAATTATGATCCTAATAGTTGTCGATCAATAAGAATAACAAAAAAAAAATTAGAATTCAGAAATAAATATCAAATGAATTAATAAACGTTGCTGTCAACAACTATTATATTTAAGGTATATTAGTGTAACTAGCAGAAAAGATAAAAAAAACTTGATAGGATATATGATATATTAATATTGATCTTATTTAGTTTTGTAAATAGCTCTAATATCAATAATTTCAATCTCGAATAAAAATGGAGTTAGATTGTTAACTCCAAATCAAATCCTATTTTAGAATCCTGCTTATGAATATTCATTGATTGATTCAAATGTTCGTGTCACCTTATTTAATGCAACATTGTTATGTATGTATGTATGTTTGATTTCCATAACCGACAAACAATTTTCACCACATTTAAAGTACCCCTGTGGCTTCCCCACCACTAACATTATTATTATTATCTTTGAGGGCCCTGATTTGATGACTGGTATCTTCATTTCACGCGAAGAAATATATCACTTACTGAGATCTGGTAAGAGTGCTACACCCAGTAATGGGTAAAAGGCGTAATGATATATTTATTTATTTTTATTTAGTGCAGTTTCTTTTATAAAACAAATTTAAACCTAATTTCAACTATCCTTAAACCAAAATGCTTAATATCTTTTTCTACTTCCGTTAGAAAATAGACGTTTTATATCATTTATTTGAGTTAGGTAATGAACTGCATTATTTAACTAGTGAAATAATGGTAACATAGCAACACAAAAAAATTAAGATATCTAGGTAGACGAATTCAGATGTGTTATTCTTTTATTTTTTAAATTTATAACTCATTCGAATCGCACTCAAGCAAAAAAAAAAAAATTATATAAACTATCACACTGCGGCTCAGTGAGTGCGGACCCTGTACTGTAATTGGGATTAAATTCCTGTTGTACAGCGTAACACAAATAAATAAATTAATGTGTCAAAATTTCAAAAACGCTCTTTCGTATTTATTAGAACGGAAGTAGAAAAAAATATTGTATGAAACTAGTAAGGAAATGAAAGTTATTACCTTACTTATGTGTTTCCATAACTCGGATACGCCTCGTTCTGCAAATTTCACATGCGTAAGGTAATAACCTTCATTTCCTTACTAGTTTCATAAATAGCTATTATAACTTTTATGATTCTTAAGAACGTAAAATAAAAGTTCACGCTGAAAATATGAAAATGAAAATATGTATAAAATATTAAAGACAAACTCACCTATAACTTTAAGTTCCAAAAAGATACTCGTCGGCGGATGCGTAGAAACCTGACACTCATATAACCCCGCGTCTCTCGCTTGCACAAACTTAATCTGCAATCCCCAGTTCTGCAAATGTCTCACATGCTCCACCAGGAAACGGCCATCCCCGCTGTAGGTCACTAACCCCACCGTCAGGAGGTGGTAGTCCTTGCGTCGGATCCACGACACCTGCAAGCAAAGTTGATGCATTACTCAACGGCTGGAGGATCAATCATTGTCGTGGTAGAATGTAGAACGTACAACGCTGCCAGTGAATGAACGGGTGCTGGTGCAGATGCTTGCAAGCGCATTTAAATATAAATTGTTTTACGAGCAAAGTAAATTTGCTAAGGAGGGATTGAGGTAGAAAGTGTTTGTTTAATGATTTAGCAAACAATGAGAAACATGAAACAAGATTTTGAGGGACAGGGGATTTTATATTATTTATAAAGATTCAAGCTGCGATCATAGCTATCCAATTACTAGTAATATTTTGTAACTCAAGTGGTAGATGACTCACCTAACGTATGAAAGGTTCTGGATTCAAATTCCGGCGAATATTCATAATTTTTCTAAATTATTTCTATATATCTACAATCAAACTTTAATGTCAATAACTTAATTCTTAAAACAGTTTTAGCTAATTCCGAATTATGCATTAGTAAAATTTGACTACACCATATTTACAAAAATGTTTAAAATAAACTTTAATATGTTGTTAACATTTAGTTTTCTGAAAGTGATATAAATTAACTTTTACTGCTATGAAAAGTTAAAAATTACGTTCTCATTTGTCATCGTAAAGTTGACATTTTCTGTGGAACAATCGAAAAATAACTTTGTCACGCATATCCAAGGCAACGCGCGAAAAAGATTAAATGCGCGCATTTTCAATGGTAACGCGGGAGAAAGATATTAAATGCGCGCTTATTTCATTAGTTACTTGGGATACACACAAAACAGAAACTTGTATTGACACATGACAGAACGAAGTTATTTTCAGTACGTATGCGTTTTTTTAATAAATTAAGATGCAATCGTAGAAAAAATTATATGTGTATCACGAGCATAAAGTGTCTTTGTTCCTCTTACACTATTGCAGCTCTCGCCTTCGGCTCGCGCTGCCAATTACCGTGTTCGAGTAACAAAGAATCACTTTACGCTCTTAATACACAAATAACAATTTTCTACGACTGCTATGAAAAATTAAAAATTACGCTTTCATTTGCCCTCGTAAAGTTGAACAATCGAAAAATAACTTTGTCACGCATATCCAATGGCAACGCGCGAAAAAGATATTAAATGCGCGCTTATTTCAATAGTTACTTGGGATACACACAAAACAGAAACTGGTATTGACACATGACAGAACGAAGTTATTTTCAGTACGTATACGTTTTTTTAATAATTTAAGATGCATCCATACAAAAAATTATGTATGTATCACAAGGGTGTTTGTTCCTCTTGCACTGTTGCAGCTCTCGTCTTCGGCTGGCATTTTAATTACCGTGCTAGAGTAACAAAGAATCATTTTACACTCTTAATACACAAATAACTATTTTTAATTTGGGCTAGAACAAGATTAGCTAATCTAAAATTTACGATTACCTAAAACTTTTTTGAGAATCTGGCTGTAAATGTTTTTCATCTTTATTGATTTTCCTGTTCGTACATTAAAAATGTATTCTGTTCTGAGAACGCTAACTTATTTCATTAGTACCTGTGTATATAACCTGACATCGTAATTACATCTTATTATCTTAAGATGAAGTAAGAACGAAGGATGTAGAAGTAATACAACTTCGAAATTTAATCAGTTTTCCTGATAAAATACCTGGAAGGCTTAATAAATATTCTAACCACCTGATAATACATTTTTACTTTGAAAATCACATTAAATTAATAAATTTCTTGCAGCAATATGGTTTTCAATTAATAATGTTGACGTAAAATAATTTGTTTATTCGTTTGTGGTTAAATCGTCCGCACCCTCACCTTATAAATTGGGTGGTGTCCCAATCTCATTTTATTGCTTGCATTTTAATTTAAATCGTTATATGAAATAAATTCTATTAATTTAAAACAAAAATTTGTTATAAAATCTTGAGGTTTAATATTATTATTTGTAATAATACTAGCAAAACGAACATAATTAAAAAAAATTATGCTTAAAAATTTATGAGTTGTTTTCAATTACAGTACAGGGGTGAGGGTGATATTTAAAGCTGCTAGAGGTATACAAATAATTGGAGCTTTATCATATTTTTATTTAATATACCGTTAAGTCAGTCAACACTAGTTCATGCTCGTAAAACCGAAATTTTCATCTCTGGGGATCTCTTAGACTGTGTTCACAATTATTAAATTAGTAATTACGAATAGCAATAAATGATCAATGACTAGAAGTGTCTAAAAACATAACAGTGACAGAAAACTTTGAAACAAAGCATAAAAATATCTAAAATAGCGTCTTTTCTTTAGCAGCTTAATTTTATGACATAATTGTATTTGTTTCTATTATAACACGCTGATGTCTGTGCGATTTAAATTAAATGAATATCAATTCAATTTATATGGGGTAGGTGGCTCAGTGGTAGCGAGTCTGCCTGTGGATCTTGAGTACCCTGGTTCGATTCCCACAGCCGACCAACAATTTTCACCAAATTAAATCTACTCACGCGACAAAATATATCACTTACCGAGATCTGCTTAGGCAGAGTGCCACACCCAGTAATGGGTAAAAGGCGTGATGATATATTTATTTATTTATTATTTACTGAACTTTGTATTTGTAGAATTCAGAATAAAATTCTTTTCCGCACAAAAAAATAAATAAATAAGAAAGTTGTATCCCATGTTTGAAGAAAGACTAAACTTGCAAAATGATATTTTTTTGCTAATTTAAACAACCCTGTAGCTCTTATAGTTCTCGAGATAGCAATGATGGCACACTTAAATTGAACAGCCTGTATAAGAATTATTATGCAAATTTAAAAGCAAAATAAAAATATTGTTTTTGGTTTTTAATTTCGATTACCAGAAACGAAAACAGAACATTTCATTTCTGGTCCGATTAGAAACAAACAAAAAAAAATGTTTTTAGTCTCTGATTACTTTCAATTAATGTTCAAATTTTGTCGGTATAAACACTAGTATTATTTGTCATATAGCAAACAGTGATTTTTAATTGTAATTGCTATAATTACTAATTATATAACTGCGAACACAATTTTAAACCCTGGTGCAACCCATATTGCCCATATTTTGTTTCTAGGTGACTCTACTGCTAAGAAAAGTAAACAAGCATGTAGGCATACGTTATTTATCAAGTGGAATGCAAATTAGTTGATTTACGTGAAAACGTAATTATGCAAAGGGCACGCAGTCACTGACACATTCCTTTGACAGTGCAGGAACAGCAAGAAGATAGTATCAGCAACAGGAATTCTTACACAGTTTGTTTTAGGCTGATTAATTCAGTCTATTTAAATAACTATGCAAGTCATGAATATTGCCCCATACACGGGATATTCATGAACAACTTCTGCTATTACGACGAGTCATTAAAATTTATTACGTGTAATTTCATGAAAAGGAACGCGTATAAACAGTTGTTAGATTTTCATACGGCTTCCGGTTTCGTGAAAACTTTACAGCAGGAAAGCGAAATTTTATTCTGATTGGGCTGTACAATTTTTCTAATTTAATTAAGGGTAATTATACTCGTAATACATGGAATTATTAGGATTATTTGAGCATCATTCTCTCAACACATTTACCTTTCGAATGTATTTTATCACGACATATTCCTACATGAATAATTCATTATCACATTTGGATGGAATACAAGAACAAAGTTTGATTTTGGGATCAGCATTATGGAAAGTACTCTTATGAATGAGTACAATCAAATTTGAATCTGACAGGAACAAGTATCAATTTGATATAGGATACAAGATATCTTCATTGAATATTCATTCAAGGTGTAAAATCCGTAAGGAATATTAACATTATCTCCTGAAATAATCATTTAATCTAAATAATTTTAAAAACGTTTCGAGGGTTTATTATTGGTGAATATTTTGGCAACATCTGATATTACATTTTTTAAATGGCATGCTATGATTTGTTTGATTTCGTTCGAAACAATTATTTTTTCTCTATACAAACATATCAAAAAATAATAATACTTTATTTTTAACTTTTTGCACTACGTTGTCGCCGTAATTGCGACATTTTTACATTACATGCATTTACTTGTAAGTAATATGGTGTTGGAGTTATTGGTATCCTCTATAAGTTTTTAGGCTGGACTGCTAAGGGTTAAAACATTAAAAAAATCGTGTTGATTAAAAGCAATGTTATAGATTTTACCGGACATGTATTTTACTTGTCATAGATAGTGATAAAATAAGCACAAAAAAATGGCTGTCATTTTCGCCATGATATTTTTATCATTCCCAGAGACAAGAATTATAAATAAGTCATTTATTTCACCACCAACAAAGTGACAAGGTAAGTTAATGTTTTGCTTTCATATTTCTGCCTGTACATATTTTTTTTCCTATAGAAACATCATCTACAACATTCATACAGTATAAAAACTATTATTATGTAATAATAATAATAACATACGACTAATACCTTATAATACCTTATAATTATCAATAATATCAGCTGATAGTTCAGAATATATGTTTTCGAATCAATAAATAAGATCTAGTACAGTGTTATTTCAATTTCCCTATAATATTTGACACTAAATGTTGTTACTAATTAGTTATTTGTGAACACTACTTATGCATATATGTTACAATATAAAATTAAATTAAAACTAAAAATATGAACATTATGTATCATAATGCTCGCTCATTATGCCCCGGTCGTTATGGTGTTGTTTATATACTTTGTATCATAGAAATAAACAGAAAATAATATTCAAATGAAAGATAAACGTATTTAATTTATATTTGCACAGTTTGATTCTTATAATAGTAGTTTATGTAACAAGTACATAATTTAGGTCTTGATTGGACGAGCCGAATTTTATGGCAGAGCGAGCGCAGCGAGCGAGGCTAATAAATAAGGCGAGTCTATAAAGTCCGATTAAGTACGAGTTGCATACAACGTTTTCTGTTCGACTGCATGAAGAATATTTTCTCTTAAAATATGATTGTCAATACCTATATTAAAACATTTAATTGCATCTCAAAGTGTGCTTCGTTGTTATGCATTTGTTGTTTTATTTATCAAATTGTCAAAGTGAAAATAGTGTTGAGATGGATGAAGACATTGAAGACGTTTCAAAAGAAATAAAAGATCTTGCATCTAATGCAAGAGAATATCTAACAATTGTATGAGATACATATAATACATACAGAAAATGGTGTTTAAATATTTCTTTTGAATTTTGTTTTAATGTGACATTGACAGCAGTCCAATTTTGCATTTTTATCGTACTAGTCCAATAAAGTACCCGATTATGGACAGTAAACAGTGTCGTAAAACAAGGTAATATGATGCAGTCGAACATAAAAGTTAATTCAAATTACTATCCGAAATCCAAATTTTAACAAGATTAAATCCGAGCTTATTTAATACCATCTGATGGGCAACGAGTGATGTTTTTTTCAATATCGTGTTTTTTAATATTATAATTTTGATTTAGGTTATAACTTGCATATTTGGTATTCAATTGTTTTTAATTGTACATCATTAAGTTTTTCAGGAAAATTAAATTCCTTTGTTAATCTCTCCAACAAAAAAAAAATTGAAATTGTGAGCTTCTTTTGATAGACATTTAGTACAAATTGAACAATTACTCTTTCAAGATTTTAAATTCCCTCTATTAGAAGTTTTTAACTATGCCATTGGACCTCATTCAGAGTTATTACACTTAATCGAAGTAAAAAGGGGTGATAATATATTCTTGGGAATTTAATTTAGAAGAATATGAAAGTAATGTAGTTAAGTAAAATGTTTTACATCGTAGTTTAAAATAAAACTTGGCATAGTTTCACCCTGATAATCTAGAAAACAACGAAGTACGTGAATAAAACGAAAGTAAAGTGAAAGCATGATTTGACCAGCGGTTTTATAAATAGAAGTTTTAAGGGTTTACTTGTGGTAAAGGAGAAGAACTATTCCAAGAAAGTGATTCGCTAGAGGTCGCACTCGAATGATATACCTTCCGTGGTCTGCACTAAAACTTTGCACAGCCTTCTTCCTACTCCTACTATATTTAGATTATGTACTTCGCAAAAAATCTCATCTAAAGTACCGGAGATTCCTTGCGTCTTTTCAGCTTAGCATTCATGGCCAAGTTGCGCGACGAGAAAATTAATGACTATAACATTAAAGTTTGGATGCCTGCCTACAGCATTAAGTTAAACGATAATCGTTATCACACACTAGGTCTGACAAACATCTTTACAAGCTCAATGGTTCGAGCTAACTGGCGGCGGCGCAGGATATGAAATTATCTAATGACGCGAAGCTCTTCTTCCGGTGGAGGCTCCATATATTTTCCTTTTAACGTTCCTCTTTCCTTTTTTGTCACGGCCGACAATGCAGCAGATAAAGATGGCGACTTGGCAACGCTGGACAAGATGCCAAATGGTCTGAGACGACCACGCAGGGGCGGACTAGCCCCAAAAGGCTTGATGCCAGCAATCGCCATCATGGCCAAAATACAAATTCAGGAGTATTTAACTACATAATAGTCATTTGTTTCTGGTAACGTATGGATGATAAATAGTTATTTGTGTGTATCAAGAGAAGAAACTAGAGACTTCTTCCTGAAGGTACCGTTTCACTTCCCTAGTCGAAAACCAGAGATATAAGTACACATATATTGTTATTCATTACAAATAAATAAATAAATAAATATATCCTCAGGCCTTTTACCCATTACTAGGTGTGTCACTCTGCCTAAGCAGATCTCGGTAAGTGATATATTTTGCCGCGTGAAGTGCGGTTACCAGCCATCAAATCACGGCCCTCAAAGATATTAATGGAGAGAGAGCCACAGGGCTAGATTTTTTAATTGGTGAAAATTGTTTGTCGTCTGTGGGGATCGAACCAGGGTTCTCAAGATCCACAGGCCGACTCGATACCACTGAGCCATCTACCCCATATTACTATATTCAGAAATAACAAATTTCTTAAATATATTAGATATTTAGATAAGATTTATTATTCATGGGGAAGGCCACAGTCAATAAATAATTTTCGCCACATTTAAATTACTCCTGTGGATCTCCCTCCACTAACATCTTTAAGGGGTCGTAATTTGACAGTTAATAATCGCATTTCACGTGCATAAATATATCATTTACCAAGATCTGCTAAGGCAAGAGTCATACCCAGTAATGAATAACAAACTTGAAGACATATTTATTTATTTTATTGTATTTATTATTATCTTGACAGATTAATTTATACTACTCTGGACTACTCTCCAAATAAAATGTGAAGAAATCTAAGAAAAATTTCGTGACATAATTTTTATACTCCGCGTTGGGTTATTCACATCTTTGTGTAATTTTAAAGGAACCCTGGTAAATATAATTTATTCCTGTGATTTATTTAAACTATTAAATAAAATATTATAAATAAATATATTATCAAGTAGATCAGGATAAGTGATAAATTTATATTATGTATATTGAAGTTATCAAGAATCAAATAACGATCTCCAAAGAAGAAGGGGGGCAATTTTAATGAGGTGATAATTAATTTGTCGGCTGTGGATATCGAACTCGAAATATAAATATTTTTTTCTATTTTCATACTTTAATTTACTTATTAAATATATTTCATCTGTACTTTAATAACCCATCATGTTGTACATTATCTTCGTGATAAAAAAAATGAACATTAATTGTGCGAAATTTACTGTATTGATAGTTATCATAGCTCAATACAATAGAAACAGTTTTGTTTATTTTTATGTTAAAAGCTAACATTTTTAAAATCATTTTGGATGTGGGATTTGGTTGTAATATATTCAATTCGTGTATAATGGCTATTAATATAAACTTGTAGCATAATATACTATTATATAATAATTTCAAGAAAGTTAGGTTATAGTTAAGTACTCGTTTTATCAAAAATAGAATTATTAATTAAAACTTTAAATTGTAAATTTATTTATTGTAAATTAAAGCTAGTTGAATCGTAAAATTCAAAATTTTGAACTTAATTAAAATAAATAAAAGCAAAACGATGTTACATGTGCTATGAAATAATTAACATTCCTGGCAAACATTTGATTTGCTTTTATTTATTAACGAATAAACCAAGCTAAAATGTAACTTTTGTTGGGGAAATTGGCCATTATTTTTTAAAATTTACACGAACAAGAACAACATGAATCACCGTAATGGCAACGGACTAAATAAAACTTTACCTACGACCGTTAATTAAAAAAAATATAATTGTTTGTTTACTTTGTTCTTTGTTTTTAGATACTTATTTTTTATTAGTTACGTTTTGTTTATTTATTTACTGTAATTTTTTCTGACGAAATTTACATATTGTATGTACCGAAATGTCGAGTTTTACATATTGCAGAACATAAACTAAAAATAGGGTAGGTGGCTCAGTGGTATCGAGTCGGCCTGTGGATCTTGAAAACTCTGGTTCGATCCCACAGCCGGCAAACAATTTTCACCAATTTAAAAAATCTATCCCTGTGGCTCCTCCACCACTAATATCTTTGGAGGCAGTGATTTGACGACTGGTAACCGCACTTCACGCGAAAAAATATATCACTTACCGAGATCTGCTTAGGCAGAGTGCCACACCCAGTGATGAGTAAAGGCATGATGATATATTTATTTTATTTGTTTTTATAAACTAAAAATTGTATTCCCCGTGAAAAGTCCGGATCTGCATTTACGCACCACCGCCGCGATCCAAGTGAGCGTGTGTAACGGACTTTCACCCCGCGTTTCATTATCATTCTTCCTGTAGTTTGAACTGTTTCTTTGCTGACTTCTGATGTACCGATGGCCCGTCCACCGGCTTTTATCGACCTAGTGCCACTAAAAAGATAACTAGGTAACTAGAACACTAACTCAACGTTTCTTATCAGCAAATAAAATTGTCTTTCAAAGACTTAACTGTTATGTTCGTAAAGATGTACCAGAAATAACCATTAAGATATAACATTTAATCTTTTGCGTGAAAATAAAACAGCGAAGTACGTTTTTTTAGTACACGGATGGTTTTTTTTGCGTGATAAAAATGTTTGTTTTATTTTTAAATGAATATGTTTTATGACAACTGTGACAAAATGATGTCATTGCAGAATGTTTGTGAATTTTAATGTTTCGAGTCATGGACAATTATTTATTGTACGCAGTCCATTCAAAAATTGTGGAAATTTATAGAACTAATGTACAAACAGAATGATAGTAATTATAAAATAATATACATTCTCGCAGTAGGTTACTACATCCTCTCCCGCAAAATATATCCCAGTTAATATTCATCATATTCAAGTGACAAACCCGTTTTTAAATTAGTTTTTTAGTTATGTTTGTTTTTATTCCCTTGTTTCATTAGCAAAAAACACGTATGAACAAAATGAGTTGTGAATTTTAACATTTTTATCATATATGATGACTACTCATGACATAAATATCTATTATACTATTACAAAGCACACTACGTATTATTAATTGTATTCGAAATTATCCTTCACATCATAATGTAATAAATTGTGAGTTTCTACTTGTATAGTTTCATACAGGTTGTTTCAAAATTAATACAAATAATTTAAGGGCATATATTATTTGATACACTGAATGCAACGAAAAAATAATTCGCCTGTACATTACCTGAAGCAAACAGTTTTCGAGGCACTGGATTGATAGATTACAATAATATAATGAGTCTCATCATTCCGTTTCGGAACATAGGGGCCGGGCACACCGAGCCGCAGTTTTTACACTGCCGTCCTGCCGGTTTCTTTAGTCAGATTATTTAAGGCGTATAAGTGACTAACTTATAGCGCCCGAGTGTGAGAAATGCATGTAACTGTATTTTTTTTATATTTTACGACAAATCACACATTGTCGGCAGGCGCATTCGAACAGACGAACCTTGGTTCGGGTGACGTCACAGTATGCTAAGAGATGTGCCTTAACACGCTCGGCCACCGCGCCTGCTCGATAGATTACAATAATGAATAAAAATTAGTAAACATTAAAATGTATTTTAGTTCAATAAAATTGTGTAATAGTTCTATCAATATTTAATGTTTCTATCATATATCACTAATTAACTTATTGGCGTAGGTACTCTGAATTTGACTCTGTTAATTTTAACGACAGGTAACATTTTTAACTAATGACAGCATACATAGTAAATGTAATTTTCTTTTTAAAGGACATAAAAAATTAACAGTGTCAGTTACAGAATACGCTATTATGATGTTATTAATAGTAATTTGGAATGAACGTTTTAAAATACTTCCCCTGATTAGTAATTGTAATTACTAGTTGCATAACTGTGACCGCAACTTAAGAATCAAATTAGAAAATTCACATATACTGTACGTGCTAAATAAATAGAGATGTACTAAATTTATCAACAAACCATTTTCTCAAAATGCTCTGTTTTGATCGTAATACAGTTCATATCTGAGACACAAATAAGTAGGCATTATAGTTTGGTTTTGTTTTGTCGTATGGTCGATTTATAGTTTAACATCTTTTATCGGTTTCTGGATATTAAACCTTTGTTTACATGCACAAAAGTAGGTTGGTAATTATGTAGTAACTATATTCTGCACGGAAATATTACAATACAAACTTGTCAAAACAGTCAAGAAAATGAAAATAAATACAATGATAATATAACACTATTAATTTCTGATGATGCCCTCATAAGGTGACTTGGAGGCTGAATTTTGTAAGACTAGACAAGTGTTTATTTTGATATTTTATTATTAAACCTAGTTTCACCAAGTGAGCATTTAAAGACAATTAATTTTGTCTTTGTTGTTTTTTCTATTAATTTCAAACGGGTCTCAAAACAACAATAATATAAAGGTTACTACTCCTGCTTATATATAATATATATATATATATATATATATATATATATATATATATTGTACAGTCTTTCAAATTAGAGATGCCCATGTTATGACGTTTAAATAAAAAAAATATTTATAAATATGATACAAAACAATTGTAACCATGGCGTTAAATAAAAACATACACACCACAGACTTATTTGATCACTTTCTAAAATAATGACAATGACGTTATTCATAAATGAATTTCAAAAAATAATATTTATTAATGACGTTAACGTGTTTATATTCTGAAACCGGTAAACTATTGAATAAACCAAGGATGTTATGACTCATAACAGGCCTTAGATGTCTTAAAATCTTCGCTCTACGAGCTTGGATTTCAAACTGACATCTGCGATTGTAATGATACTCATAACATTCTTAGGTATGTTATTAGCTATTATTTATTATTTAAATAATTTGTTACTTTCTTATTTATTATATTATGCAGATTAAAAAAGAGTTATTGCATATGTTTGTATCTAGATTTAAAAATATTGTTATAGCATGTTCAAAATTAAAATTACGAACTAACTTGTAAATATCTATTACGATTATTTCGAGAAATTTGATCAATAACTTAAATTTAGAAGTAAGAAGTTTGTATTGAAAATGAAAATGATCGATATACTTTAACAAAGTCAGTAGTTCCGGAACTATATAACCCAACGGAGTAAAAATAGATTGTAGTATAAAAATTGCAGGGTAGGTCCTTGCACTCTTTGCAACAATACCCAGATTCCGTAAACCACAACGTTCATCCCACGACAGCTTAGCATAATTGCATAGGTAGACGCTATCACAGCGTAATCTCACCCTTGAAAAATCCGGGCGATGGCTTCCAACCCGGAACGAACGACCGGTAAGTTTACAAGGAACCGCTAGATTTATTCCACAATCCGCGTTTCCTTCTTTTTCGCTTTGCCACTATCGTAACTTACGAAGTTAGAAATGGTCGGTAGAAAACAACCGACTAGAACATCGGCTTTTTTGTTCGTCTCGTTATTTGTAACTGAATTTTAAAAGCAAGTTCACCTGTACTTTGAACTAGAAGTAATCTGAAGCCAGAGTTAATTTTTACCTGTTTACGTTTGCTCGCTAGATAAGTTTTGAATTTCGTTACGTTCAGTTTAAAGGAGTTCGCGAAAGGGTTGTGAGTAAATTCATTTCAACTTGCAGGTTTCATTTGAACTTAGCTCGCTCTGAAATTTACCGCTAGTGTGCAACATTAACTTGATTTTACTTTCCTGAAATCTCAGAGCCCAAGTCCATTCAACTAATCTTATAAGGTGTTTTATACATCGTTATAAACGCATTAAATTCTCTTTCTAAGGATAAATTATTAATTTGCTAATTACTTATTTAATAATGACAAGGAATACGAGCTTCGGCTAGCTATGGTGGATTGGTTATCATTAGTTAGGTGGCACAGTGGTATTGAGTCGGCCTGTAGATTTTGAGAACCCTGGTTCGATCCCTACAGCCGACAAACAATTTTCACCAATTTAAATCTACCCCTGTGACTTTCCCTCCTCTAATATCTTTGGGGCCGTGATTTGACGGCTGGTAACCACACTTCACACGAAAAAATTTATCACTTACCGAGATTTGCTTAGACAGAGTGCTACATCCAGTAATGGGTAAAATGCGTGATGATATATTTATTTATTTATATTAGGTTTTCTAATGGGGTAGGTGGCACAGTGGTATCGAGTCAGCCTGTGGATCTTGAGAACCCTGGTTCGATCCCCACAGCCGACAAACAATTTTCACCAATTTAAATCTACCCCTGTGACTTCTCCTCCACTAATATCTTTGAGGGGCGTGATTTGACGGCTGGTAACCGCACTTCACGCGAAAAAATATATCACTTACCGAGATTTGCTTAGACCAAGTGCCACATCCAGTAATGAGTAAAATGCGTGATAATATATTTATTTATTTATATTAGGTTTTCTAATGGGGTAGGTGGCACAGTGGTATCGAGTCAGCCTGTGGATCTTGAGAACCCTGGTTCGATCCCTACAGCCGACAAACAATTTTCACCAATTTAAATATACTCCTGTGGCTTCCCCATCCACTAATATCTTTGGGAGACGTGATTTGACGGCTGGTAACCGCACTTCACGCGAAAAAATATATCACTTACCGAGATATGCTTAGGCAGAGTGCCACAACCAGTAATGGGTAAAAGGCGTGATGATATATTTATTTGTTTATATTATGTTTTCATGGGGTAGGTGGCTCAGTGGTATCGAGGCTGCCTGTGGATCTTGAGAACCCTGGTTCGATCCCCACAGCCGACAAACAATTTTCACCAATTTAAATCTACCCCTGTGGCTTCTCCTCCACTAATATTTTTGAGAGGCGTGATTTGACGGCTGGTAACCGCACTTCAAGCGAAAAAATATATCACTTACCTAGATCTGCTTAGGCAGAGTGCCACACCCAGTAATGGGTAAAAGGCGTGATGATATATTTATTTATTTATATTAGGTTCTTATGGGGTAGGTGGCTCAGTAGTATCGAGGCTGCCTGTGGATCTTGAGAACCCTGGTTCGATCCCTACAGCCGACAAACAATTTTCACCAATTTAAATCTACCCCTGTGGCTTCCCCTCTACTAATATCTTTGAGGGGCGTGATTTGACGGCTGGTAACCGCACTTCATGCGAAAAAATATATCACTTACCGAGATATGCTTAGGCAGAGTGCCACAACCAGTAATGGGTAAAAGGCGTGATGATATATTTATTTATTTATATTAGGTTTTCTAATTTCAGAATTTATTTTTGCCTTTTTTATATTGTACGTGAAAGAATATTAAAAAACACCAAAAGAAAATGGCATTCTCTTCCTAGGACTTTCTAATTAAAATTGCCTGTGGATGAAATAAATTAATAATTCATATAAATGATTGAAATATTTTGTCTGATCTAAATATTCATAGCATAATATTTCTAGAATATGTGAATGCGAATACCAAAGTTTTACCATATATTAGCGTGTTAGTTTTATTGCAAACTGATTGTCAAATAAAAGATCAATTGAGGCCGTCCATCATACTGTAAATGTTAAGAATGTACACTTTTTTGTTACTCGGATATTTTTCCAAACACTTCTGAACCCTATTGAACTGAAGACATGCTGTTAAAAAAACCTTTTGACTTTTGAAGAGCTCGTGTCTAGACAACATACTGGATGTTACAGGCTTTGATAGAATTCTAGTGCTCTTAAATTGTTAAGAAAAACCTTTTTTCAATAGTATTATATTCCCGGACGTGTGAAAACATCAATGTAAAATCAAACAGAAAGTTGTTTTAAAATATTTAATTCACTTAAAACGATAGAACTTTCAATTTATTTATGTGCTAGATGTGACTTTTAATAGTGATTTATGTGGCCCACGTAATAAATTATTTTACTGGAAAATAAACATTTGCCTGCCAGGAAAGCTTTGCTTTGAATGCCTAGTCAGGAAAATAACATATTACCTGCCTAGGCAGATAATGAATAAAAAAGGGAGTGTATAGTTACCAGAGATGTGCATCTACGTGTAATCTTTAATTGTCTACATTTACACGTAGACAATACGTCGACAATTCTAGCGACGTAGACAATGTAAGCAATGTAGATAATGCATCTGACAGTTGTAAAATTCAACATAACCTAAATTTATTCCTTTGTAACATTACATGTATTCGTATTCGTGAGCTCTGGTCATTATCGGTCTTTATATAATAAAACTAATAAAGCAAGTGCTCGTACATTACTAGACGAATGTCTGTCTTGAGTCTTGGGCGAACTGTCATATTTTAAAAATCGATCAACGCGCCATCTCACCAGACGGAGTTTTCTTTGGCGCTATTTTTAACAGTAACCAGTTGACAAATTTTGAACGTTTTGCCCTACACAACTAATTTTTTTCATGTAATCCGTAGAATAAAAATAAAAATCTGTAACAACATTTAAAACTCCCTAGTTCTAGGGATAAAATTCCTAATCTGACTTAAGTGAGCACAAGTGTTTTCATTGTTTACATAGTCTACATTGTTTACATGAAAAATGAAGACGTAGACTACATGATTGTTTACACGTAGAGAATGGCGTAGATTACGTGCAGTAGACTACACGCACATCCCTGATAGTTACTTAGCAACATAAAATACTGACTGAATATGAAAGACATATATTTCTTTTAATTTACATTAATTTAAAATATGTATTATTTGCTTATAAGTTTCAGGTAAAATGTTATACGTAACACGTCAGAAAAGTGATTCGTAAGCTGATTTAAGCTTCGCTGTCGCTCGGCATGAAACTATCTACTCCTCCTGTAATTGAACACTTTCCTGACTTTTTACATAAATAACTATTTTACAGGCGCAGTAAAGATTAATTGCAAGTTGTATTTCCACCTTCACTGTTTTTTTAAGAATATAGTTTTTAGTTTTATAAAAAGATAAATTAGATGTTAATCAAAGGTTGTTGGTGGTAGGACAATTTATAGTTAGACGTTGTCATGGTGTTGTGATCGTTGTGACGAAAAAACAACTACTGTTAGCGTCAACAGATTCATGAATTCTACAAATAAAAATTTGAAATATTGGATTTAATGCCTGACGAAAATTTCTAAGGCGATTTTCTTGCAGTTTTCAAGTGCTCTTAAATTGTAAAAAAAAACCTTTTTCAATCGTATTATATACGAAAACATCAAAGTTATATAAAGCTGAAAGTTTTTATTTCCATTTAAAATATTTAATTCAGTGTAAAAGGAAAAATAGGTTAAAATGGCATCTCATGATGAATTGCCGAGAGGTAATGTCATTTAAAAGTGTCGGTAAAGTTTCCTGATGCAAATACCCAGGAACGAATTTGCAGTGTTCGTGAAGGTGTTACTAGACCGGGATGTTCTATTACAGGAACGATTTTATGTAGAAACTTCACTTCCGTTCGTAGTGTTTCGCTACTTTTGCGCGGGTTTCAAATTATATTACCTAAATTCCACTAGAGAAGTGGACGTAAAAATCTAACTTTCAAGTCGCTCAATTCGTGCTCCACTAGGAATTTGTTATACCTATTCTATTCTTTTACAAATTCTATTGTAAAGTGGAAATACTAAACTCAAAATGTAAAATATTCGTACCGTTCAAATTGAAATGGAATAATATTTCTATTTTCATTCAGGGAGAGTTTTGGATGGAATACGTGACAGATTACTCAATCAATCCTGCACGTAGACAAATGTACATTGTTTTATTTTCATTTTAATTAAAGTATATTTGCTCTTACATAAATTACAATATTTTACGAACTATATTTAGATATGGTTTTCAAAGTCAAATTAATATATTTCTGCGATTATAAATCTTGAAACATGACTTTTACTTTACTACTTGTAAAGTAAATCTCTAGATTTCAATTCAATCTCTTTTGCAATTAAAATCGTAAAATTTAAATAAATATATCATCACGCCTTTTACCCATTACTGGGTGTGGCACTCTGCTAAAGCAGATCTCGGTAAGTGATATATTTCTTCGTGTGAAGTGCAGTTACTGTCAAATCACGGCCCCCAAAGATGTTAGTGGGGAAGAAGCCACAAGGATAGATTTTAAATTGATGAAAATTGTTTGTCGCCTGTGGAGATTGAACCAGGGTTCTCTAGATCCACAGACCGACTCGATACCACTGAGCCATCTACCTCATATTGTAAAATTTGTATGTAATAAATGACGCAAATTAAAAAAAAATAACAACAAAGACAAAATTAATTATCATCCATACACTTGGTGAAACTAGGTTTAATAAAAAATATTAAATAAACACTTGGCAAAGTATATGTACATAATAAATTTTGTGAGACTTTGCCAAGTGTTTATTTAATATTTTTTATTAAACCTAGTTTCACCAAGTGTATGGATGACAATTAATTTTGTCTTTGTTGTTATTAAATTGCTATTGCGTAGCTTTTCCTTTTTTTCGGTAGATGGCATTACTGGTTCGACAGAACTTCTCATGTCATCTCACCGTTTGTTAGAGATCTTATTGTCTGCTGGCACAGTCCTTCGTCACCAGCTTCTTCACGTGAACTTTGTTCTAGGTGAAGAAGTGAGTTATACCATACTGATGAGCTCTAATAAGAGCGAAACGCGTCTATGGTTACTAACTGTGCTGGCCGGCCTCCGACGATGCCCTCATAAGGTGACTCGGAGGCTGAATTTTGTTAGACTTTGCCAAGTGTTTATTTAATTTATTTTTTTTTAAATAGTATATTATACAATGTTCAACAGGTTTACTGCGGCACGTAAATAACTATTACCTTCACATGAAGCTACTATCTAATTATGGTAGTTTGAAATGTAAATCAACGGTTAAGAAATTTGGTAAATATATGACGAGAATTTTGAGAAATAAAATCGGCGAGCAAATAATAAATGAATACTGCATGATTCGTCTAAAATCTGTAAAACTTTAGTAGCACAAAGCAATTATGAATACAAGCACACAATCCGGAGGCCATTTCTTTTCATATTTGTCGTAAATAAAGTGGAGAATAAGCTGGAGAGTGGCGTAATGAGTCGTGCGTATCTGGTTTGTTTCGGACGTGCTGACAGAACGAACAGCCAGAGATTGATGAAGAGGTTTTACAAGAGAGCACAGAGAAAATGTGAGAATAAAGGCAGGCCGAGCCTCAGAAATAGAAGGATCAGTGTAATTGGAAATGAACAGCTTGTAGGGAGACGCACAAAGAGAACATTGATACAAAGAAAAATGTTATGGAATAATCTGGATTAATCTTTTGAATGGAAGATGAATTTAAGGATTTTTATGGAAATAAATTAGGGAGTGAATACTCGACAGTATTTCACTTTTCTTCAAGGATTTTCTAAAGACTTTTTAAACCTTCATATTATAAGTATGACTAATATTGAACTGTATGAGTATGAAGCAGATGGTCGAGCATGATAAAGCAAATGAAAAATCTTGATGCTCTTTAATTATTATTTATACAATTAATAAACCCTTATAACACGATTCTTGATAAAGTTTTTGCTAATCCTGAATTATATTCTACTCTGATTTTAGATAGTAATTCCAAATAATTTTCCGAAAATCAAATGGTAACAAGATTATATTTTAGTATATTTAAAGTATTTTGAGAATATGGTTTAACTTAATTTGATTAATTCAAAATTCAGAATTAGCTTATATATTCTTTCGAGAATCGGACTGTTAAAATAAAAAAATATATAGTTCCATTTAGAATAACAAAGTTAATAATCACAGTTTGTGAACCATGGGTTGGAATTTTTTTTATGCTGATTCAAATAGTCTTATAAAATAGAAATTGTTTGCTAATTTAACCCACCTTGCAGATCTTATAGTTCTCGAGATAGCAATAGTAGACAAAATAAAATGAACAGCCTGTATATTCTTCTTAAATAATATCAGTGTCACTGTAAATGATTCTCGTCTATTTGATAGGTGAATTTAAATCATTACTCAAATTACATTGCTATTAGAAACAACTTTAATTTCCAATATTTTTATAAATTCAAAAGTCTTCATTTGTGATTATATAGTTATGAATTAATCAAGTTTGTATCGTCAAAATTGGCAGAAAAAAGCTAATTACCTGTAATATAATATACAAATGCAGTCATACAAATGATAAATATGTTTCTAATCATTTTAATTTAATAAATAAAAATTTGAAAAAATAGTGGTAGGGCAACATATACCTGGTCGGTAAATAAGTTCGTACGGTCAACGTTTTATTTTATACTGTGTCGCATTTAATTATTAAACATAATTTTCGTATCTTAACCTTCAAATGGGACATTTTCAAACAATTATAATTAAATGTCAAAAACTGTTCGTTACCTAACAACAAAAAACGATACAGTAAGCAATAAATTCTTTTACATATTCTAAAAGTAACATTGTAGTACAAGCATATAGAAGTAAATAGTAAATGTAAATTGGTAGTAAATTAATGAAGCAACCTTAATTCATTGTAAAATTTTAAATATTTTCGTAGCAGAAAATCAATACTTTAAACTTCTGATTACACGTTTCCAACCACATATCTTCCAAAACAAGATTCAGCTCTGTCCTACTTTTGTCTGATTCTGTTCCATATTTAACCACCGTGAAAACAATTTTCCATTCCTTTTACCGATCCGCATTCCAGCAATTTTCTTTTGGTCCCGTTACAAATTCGTTTACTCGCGGAACAAAAACACCATCAATTATTTCACATCTGGGGCAGTCAATATCCCGCAAAAGCTCCACTATCGCCTGTCACTAGATACTTTCACAGATATTGGTGCTCGACCTCGATGTGGTTTAACTCGCAGAATTATTGACTTGCTTTGTAAATAATATTATCATTAAAAGCTTTCATCAATCTTATAATACAAGCAAGCATATGTTATTCAATTTTAAGACAGAGATTATTTACTGTTTTTTTTTCAACATTCTTTCTGAAAATGATATTTTCCTTACTTAATTTAATTATGATAGTAACCGTTTGCCTCGCTACTGAAAAAAGTGATTTACTTTTATTATTAGTGAGCGAAATGGTTCCAAGCACAACTAAATTCAGTAAGGGAAATGTTATTTGACCATGATGACTAAGAAAACGTGATGTACATTTGAAAATACAACTCTTTTAATTTATATAAAATAATGATTATATTTCTTGTATCGCAAACATTAAAAAAATAATTTTGACATTTAATGTTAAAAAACAGTAGGTATATAGCACATTCGAAAAAGAGACATTGTTCACTAGTACTACAATATTCTGAAATAATATTCAATCATAACTTTACTAAACAAGAATCAAATTGCTATTTTTTTTTTAAACTTATATATTGGACCAACTACTTAGGTCATATGCCGATATGTCCTTTGTATGGCCGCCGCGGGCGGGACCCGAACCCACGACCTTATGGTCGTCAGTCAGGCTCTCAACCCTCGCGGCCACCACGCGGGACAAATTGCTATTATATTTACTTATGCTATAAGAAAGCATAATTGCAAAGATATTTAATATTTAAAAATACGTAATTTAGATGATTAAAAATGTTTGAACATTTGTGAATTAACTTAAACTTTTTTCTGCAAAAGTTCTACAATTATTAATTAGATATGCAATTAAAAAAAATGAATATTACGTACGCGATTCTATGCTCGATTGAATGCTTATAATAATGTGTTAGTGTTCTTACTACATGAAGGGTAGTTAAGGCTGAGGGAGACTAAATAATGTATGTGTGTCTGTGTAGATATACAAGAAGAGATAGTATCCGGAATACATACAAATTGATATATGGTGATTGTTAGATTAAGAAGAATGTTGTTAGAAGTGTAGGTATAAGTCATTTGAGAGAGTTTGGGCATGTAGAATGTCGGATGAAAAGTTGGTGAAGCAGGTGTAGGTTGGTGAAATTAAGGGTGGAAAATTGCGTTGACGACTTAGGAATAAATGAATGAATAATATTTATGAAATGTTACGCGAACAAATGATTCCAATTGTGAGGAATAAATGAGCATATATGAAAGGAATTAAAAATGTGAGTGTAGCGAAAGTGGTGTGTTAGAACAGGAATATTCGGTGAAGATAATTTACTTGATGAATCTGCTGAACAAATATTCAATTAATATTTCAAGAGTTCGTCCTACTCCATTTCATGGATTATAACGTACATACGAGTATGTATGATGCGATTCTGTTCATGAAATTCTTCTTCTTTTGTATAATACTTATTTATTTTTATAAGATCATGACGGCAAGTACATTATTTCAGCAGTCATTTGACCATAGAAAATTATTGTTTTTCGATCGAAAAGCATTTATTTTACTTGTCTCTAATAGCAACAAGTCGAAAAATAATATTCGCCCTTGTATCCAAAGGCAATAAATGGTAAAGTTAAATCTACTTGTTAAAAATTATTTTAAAATATTTTTCAAAAGTTTTTATCATATACCCGTAAATAATATTTTGTGCACCTAGACCAGAATAATAATAGATCCTCTTGCATAGTTGTTACGCCTCAATCAATAACCACCATGTGCGAACGGTAATAGATTACTTTCTGCTCTAGCTACATAAATAACTAACCGTTGAAATGATTTTATCGGCCTTTTCTGTTGGCAATATCTGCTAAAACAGCTAAAATACCAAATTTTTCTTAGGAATATATTTTGAACAAACAATATGGCTGGTAGCACAAGCTCTGTTTTTGCATGTTTTAAGAGCAGTGTTTTTGAGTGTTTTAGCTATCTTTAACATGTTAAAACTGTGCTCTTAGAACAGCCAATATGTTTTAAAAGCGGTTAAAATCTTTCAAATATAAAATCATTTACATACAAACAGATTGTCAACAATTCCACTATCCTTAAACATTGCTACATTTAAGCAATATCCTAAAACATTCTATGAAAACTCCCTCCCTAGGAAGAATATCTCCTTCACTGCTCTCGTTAAATTCAAATCTAAATATCTTTAAAACTCGCACAAAGTACCATTCCATGTCCTATGCACGAAGTGTACCGTGTTCAAAGCCGCGTGTAAACAACGAGTCGCGGTTGATGTCTCTCGTTCTCTGTGGATGCACGCTGAGTTGTTTCAGTTGTGCTGGGAGTGGGTCTGGGACCAGAACAATCAGTCACAGAACGCTCAATGTTCGACTGATGTTCGGTGTTTACGATTGTGTGCTGGGAGTAACCGCATGACCAGCGAGTAAGCAAGCATCACTGTGCTTGGCAATGCTCAGAGTTAGCAGAGACGTATTTGTATTTAGGTGAAAGTTGTTGGATATACTATAGTTGATCTAATACCGAAAAATTCTGTTTAGTTTAATATTAACTATAAACTTGCGAAGTATTGTACTATTGTTTAAGCTTGCCTCTAACTTTTGTTAACTTCAATTTTCATTTCTTTATTTAAACTTTACCTAAATTGTATGTGTTATAACTCAAATATAACACAAGAATTTAACAAACTGGAATTAGACAAAAAAGTAGAGATCAATTTTCTTTGAGACAATTAATAATGAACTGTTATTTATTTATTTATGTTACGCTGTACAACAGGAATTTAATCCCAATTACAGTACAGGGTTCGCACTCACCGAGCCGCAGTGTGATAGTTCATATAATTTTTAGCATGAGTGCGATTCGAACTCGGGATCTCCGGATTCGAATTCCGTATCGCTATCCACACCACCGTACTGACGGACATAATATTTAAAACCACATGAATGGTCGTTTGCATTACTCAAGATTAATTCTTAACTGTAGCTTGAGTTACTTTATTATTTCAAGTTTAAACGAACTTTAAAATAGTGTTTATCGTAGAAAGATATCCAAAATATATTTGAAATTCATGCTGTAATACCCGGTTTTATAAACGATAAAGTAAATAAATGTATTTATTCAAGTGACATTCGAACTTTTGACAGTAACGTTTTATACGCCTTAAAATATATAAAATCGATTCGAATTTTTTAATTTAAATACATTTAATATGCAAATAAATTTATTCTATTATTTTATAAAACTGGGCATAAATATCAATGCAAAAATATTTATATCTGTGTATCTTTTAGTTTGATAGTAACAATCAGGGAAAAACAAGTACTAAATATATAATAAAATATATTAAATTTAACGATTTAATCTAAGTAACGTATTTAACAATGACAGAAAAATGGAAACAAACATTGCTAGTGGAAGTATTATTAAATAAAACTCAAAAAAATATCGTTTTTCACTAAATGAAATTATATTCCCACAGCCGACAAACAATTTTCACCACATTTAAATTACCCCTACACTAATATGTTTAGGGCCATGATTTGACAGCTGGTAACCGCACTTATATATCTCTTATCAAGATTTGGTACGAAGAGTAATCATTTGACTAAAGAAACCTGCCCGACCCTAAGTTCCGAAACGAAATGATGGGACATTTTAATTATTATTTATTGTAATGTGGCTCAGTGGTATCAAGTTGGCCTATGAATTTAAGAAACTGGGTTCAATTCGCACATCCGACAAATAATTTTCACCAAATTAAATCTACCCATGTGACTGTCCCACCCCTAACATCTTCGAGGGCCGTGAATTAACGGCTGGTAACCGCACTGCACCCGAAGAAATATATCACTGAATGCCATACCCAATAATGGGTAAACGGTGTGATGATATATTTCATTTATTTTTTGTAGTCAGGTAATATTTGTTTCACTTTAAAATTCATTAAAAGTATATAAGAATAGAAAAACAGATAATGAAGAAGTTATAAAATATACTAACTTTATTTTGTACAAGGTAAATAAAAACGTTTCACAATGACGTAATGTATACAAATATGAATAATTTATCAAATAAAAAAAACAGCAGAAAGTTTGTTTTTAAATAAATAATAGCTTTTTCATATGAACAAAAAAGTTAATAACATTTGAATTTCCTTTTACGCAGTTTCTTTTTTCATCGCTTTTACTAAAAGAAAATTCGACAATAACTTTCAAATTGAATTTTTATTCATAACTTTCACTGAAAGCATCAAAAGTACAGCTTCCTCACACGAAAAAAGAAAAACACGACATTTTGATTACATTTTAATAATTTCCTATTTAAAGCATTCAACGGTCACTGAAACTTTATTCCTTTTAACACAAAAAAGAAGACAACAAATTTTAGTATTTTCCATTAAACGCATTTCAAGATTAATTGTCGAAAAATGTTATTTACATTTCAGAAACTTTGTTTAAGCAAACAGTTAGTTGGTGGGTCACGTAGCTTTTCGAATTAGAGAAAAAAGAATTAAAACTAAATTTTTGTTCGCACGTGAACGGAAACGAGAGTGCCTGAAATCCGGAAATCAGAGTAAATAGATTACCTATTAGGTAGATTTATGTGCGGAGAATGAAGAACTTTTCGAATTAAACCTTAAAGATCAGAGAGCCATAAACATTGCAAGTGTCTCATCCAGAACGGGCTGTTGTTTGTAAACGTACCACGATTTCGTGTGTCTGACAGGAAACACATCGATCTTAGACGAACATGAGCGTGCCGACAAATTTGCCACTGGGAGCCGACATATCATTTTCATACTACTCCACTTTCAAGTCAGTCATCTTGTATTTGTTCACTTATTTGTTGGTTAGACAATTGCATTTCGTCACGCTACTGTACTAAATCTACCAGTGAGAACTAAAAACTCTAAGATATTTTCACAACTTTATACAATCATTTTAGTTTTCTTTGTGTTATTCTTGATATTTTTCTTTTGCTAAAGCTGGTGTCTTATTATTTGTTCGATGATCGATTTAAAGTTAGGAAAAGTTCAATGTACTGGAATGTTACGTAATTCTTGTCTAAAATAATTCAAAGCAGAAATGTGCAAAATAATTTAAAATTATATACAGGGTAATAAATTTACATTTATTGCATACAATCATAAAAAGTTATTTTTCTACGATTGCTATGAAAAGTTGAGAATTACGCTCTCATTTGTCATCGTAAAGTTGACGTTTTCTGTGGAACAATCGAAAAATATCTCCAATGGCAACGCGCGAAAAAGACGTTAAATACGCGCGTTTCCAATGGCAATGCGCAATAGTTACCAGGGATACGAATAAAACAGAAACTTGTCATATTGACAGCTGACAGAACGAATTTATTTTCAGTATGTATACGTTTTTTAATAATTTGAAGATGCAATCGTAGAAAAAAAGCGTAAAGTGTCTTTGTTCCTCTTGCACTACCGTGCTCGAGTAACAAAGAGTCACTTTACGCTCTTAATACACAAATAACTATTTTGTATTAAGTGCGCAAAATAAGTGTTTTTTTGTTGCGCGTGAATTACTTTCAGTCGAGACAATAAAAGTCATTCGAACGCGCCAAAAAGCAAGAATTTTGCCCACGAAATATAAACAACATTTTTTCTACAACTGTAAATAAAGAATAATATAATAATTATTAATTTATTTAAGTAAATTGAAGGAAACCAATCAACAATAATATTAATTTGATACTATTGATGTGTTGTAACTAATGAATCCTGACAACAAATAATTTGGGAGCGTGCGCGAGATACTGTTTTTGCGCACTATAATACGAAACAGTGCGTAAAGTACTCATTTTGTGCACTA
Source organism: Pterostichus niger (assembly GCA_947425015.1). Taxonomy (NCBI): domain Eukaryota; kingdom Metazoa; phylum Arthropoda; class Insecta; order Coleoptera; family Carabidae; genus Pterostichus; species Pterostichus niger. Next base: position 7,959,727 of record OX380339.1, read on the forward strand.
GAGTGCAAAATAATGCGCAAAATACGCGTTGTCATGGTAATTTTAATGATGAAAAAATCATGTACTTCGCGCATTAGTGAAAAAATTAACATGTTTTTGGCAGTTGTAGAAAAAATATTTTACCTGAAACTGACAGGAAAATAAACATTTGCCTGACCTTTAAGACTCAGGAAAGCTTTGCTTTGCATGCCTAGTCAGGAAAATAACATATTGCCTGAGTAGGCAGGTAATGAAAAAGACGTAAACATTTCGTTGTATAACATGAAGACCCGACAAACTTTCATTAAATATCAAACAGAATCATGTAAATGTAACATCAACATTATGTCAAATAAATTACAAGTTTTATGGGTACAAAGATTGAGGTTTGTGACAACAAATTACGAATTCGAACCTAAATTAACAATTTAATAGTTACGGTCATAGAATAGCATCATTATTTAATTAACATTCAATTCTAGAATTCTCAGGCACTATTTTTGATGCTTAATTCAATATTTCAAAAGATCATTAAATAAATAAATATATTATCACGCCTTTTACCCATTACTGAGTGTGGCACTCTGCCGAAGCAAATCTCGGTAAGTGATATATTTTTTCGCGTGAAGTGCGGTTACCAATCGTCAAATCACGGCCCCGAAGATATTAGTGGAAATGGAGCCATAGGGGTAGATTTAGATTGATGAAATTTGTTTGTCGGCTGTGGGGATCGAACCAGGGTTCTCAAGATCCACAGAGCCACCTACCTCATAATAATTGATAATTGAGCGCATTAAATTGCCAATATTTCAAACAATTAGTTGTAGCTTTATGTTTTAACAATTTTATAGACGTATTATATTATATTCACAAATCATTATTTAGTTTTGGTTTTAACACAAAAGTTTGCAAACTCCAAATTTAAGTTTTAATTTTATGTTTTATTCTTAGAAATCAACCAACAAAAAGAACTTAGAATGATGTAGCGATAGTTACCCTTGTTCAAAATAGTCAAATGTGTATTTTATTTAGGATAGTTTGAATAGTTATAAATAATAAAATATTGCTAACTGCAGTTTTATTAATCAAATTATACAAGAAGACAAGAAAAAGAACTATTGAAGAAGATACTCGAAGCTTCTGCACTCTATGATGATATACTAATACATAAGTGTTTATATTTACTTTTTGTAATGAAGTAGAGTGAAACGATAAAATATGAATCATATACACGCATAAAATAACTTTATGGGGTAGATGGCTCAGTGGTATCGAGTCGGCCTGTGGATCTTGAGAACCTTGGTTCGATCCCCACAGTCGACAAACAATTTTCACCAATTTAAAAATCTACCCTTGTGGCTCCTCCTCCACTAATATCTTTGGAGGCCGTGATTTGACGGCTGGTAACCGCACTTCACGCGAAAAAAATATATCACTTACCGAGATCTGCTTAGGCAGAGTGCCACACCCAGTGATGGGTAAAAGGCGTGATGATATATTTATTTATTTATTTAAATAACTTTGAGGTTATGAAAAAATAATTAATACTCCAGTTTGGAAATTATTATCCTTGAACATTAACACTTTTACTTTCACAATCATTAATAATGTAATGAAATATGAAATAATTTATTCATGCGTTAGACTCAACTTTACTTAATATTACATATAGCGAATGAATAAATAATTAATAAAACATCACAAGTTTCAAAGTCGAATCTGTGCTCTACGTGGGAGGATCAACGAAAACTCAGCACTCGCATTACTAATTCGTTCCCAACGGTTTAGTTAGTCTTTGATATTGTAGCATTCTGGTCAAAGGAAGTCGTTAAACATACTGAAGTACGGAGACAAACAAATTTTTGCTTAAAAAAGTTGTGTATACATAAAAACAAATTAAAAAGAGTTATTTAGAATAAAACTTCCATTCCATTCGTATATAGTAATAAGGGCAAGAGGAGGAAATACGCCTTATTGACAGCCTAATAAATTAAGTAGTTAAAATTTGTTCTTTAAATATTTTTTTTTTGTAAATTGGAAATGTTTTCTAATTTTAGTAATAATTTACAATTAAATAATTTTACGTACATTTGAATCGTAATGAACTGTTTACTTAACTCTGTCTCTAGGGGTTACGAGACTTATAACGTGCTAGCTCGTGTAAAAATTATAACGGGCTGTTGACATTGGTTATCATGACAACATATCTAATTTTAAACGTTTGACACTTAAATATTTTTTGATTAAACAAAATCTGTCAGATTTTCAAAGTCTACCTTGATTGAACATTTTAGTTATTGCGTTATACTATTGCAATAAATTTGATTTAATATGCATATATTGCGATTCAAATGCACATAAAACATTGAACAATGCTCAGGCTCACACAGAAACAGGCTCGCTCACGCTCGCCCGTTACCTTTCTATGCTCGCCTGTAAATTTCTGTATAACGGTCTTGCAATGTAAATAACTATTAAACAAACTAAAACTATTTAAAATATCGTATTGTACTGTCAGTTACATGGTTTGCCCATAAATCGGCATAATACAATAAAATAACTAAATAAAATCCCAAAATTATAAGTGATGCGGTTTTTTTGCCGGTGAGTGTATGAATTTTTTTAATTGATAGAATGAAGATAAAACTATCTATTACTTATTTTAATATACTATAAAACTTTCAAAATACTTCGACATATTTGTTCAGAATTATTTTTCCATTTATGAATAGTGAAAAAAAACAAACACATAATTACTCGTATAAATTGATTGTCACAATTTGTGACAGAAACTAACAGAAATGAAGAATAACTTTTATTAAAAATGTATCATCACGCCTTTGACCAATTACTGGGTTGATTGTCACAATTTGTGACAGAAACTAACAGAAATGAAGAATAACTTTTATTAAAAATGTATCATCACGCCTTTGACCAATTACTAGGTGTAGTACTCTGCCGTAGCAAATTGTGGTAAGCGATATATTTATTCTCATGCAGTTAACAGCCGTCAAATTGCGGCACTCAGAGATGTTAGTAAGAGAGAGCTACAGAGGTAATTTTTAGTGTGATGAAAATTGTTTGTCGGCTGTGAGAATCGAACCCGCCACCTACCCCATAACTACTTAATTGAAAATCGAATTTGTAACACCATGGAACGCAGGTTCATTAAAGTCAAATTATTATATTTAAGTTTTTAAACTAATTCATAAATGGAAAGCATTTTTGGATTGTTCGCAACAGTTTAATTTTAACTTTAAATGAAATGTGAGGAATCGTAACTAATTATGGAACACTTAACGTTATCAAAAAATATGGATTTACTAAACCTAAAACAAGTAAGAATTATAACCCAAGTGTTAATTGGGAAAATACAATATAATATGGATGTTTGAAACGATAACAAATTTAGCAACAAACATATTTTGTTTTATTTATTCATTTAATTATGCTCCTCCGCGCAGCAGGAACTACATCATAATTAGAGTACTGGGTTCTGATTCATAGAGTCGCAGTAATATGGTTCATATATTTTTAGCTTGAGTGGGATTCGAACTTAAGTTCGAGAACTCCAAAATTTAAATCTCTTTATGAATCTGCTTGTATACGATTAAAATCAGTTGTCCGGGTGAATTAAATTCGGATTCTAATTTCTATTGTCCATGGCAAAGACGGGATTTACAAAAAAAATTCTAAAAAAATTAAGTGAGAAACAGAAAGAAGTTTCGATAAGCTCAGCATAATTTGTATTACTTTTGAAAAAACATTTGACGATCAATATAATCTGCACTCGTGTTCAACTCGTGTTGATTAATACATTGTTGGAATGCACTAAAAAAAAAAGATCCCGGAAAGAACAAACTATAAATAAGGTAAAAAAATAGAGAGAATAGCCAACTTTCGACTCGCATACAACGGAAGAAAATCATACTTTCTGTTAAGGCCGTAGAAAAAACAATGTTTAACTTGTAAACAAAGTTTAACTTCGTCTTTAAATTCTAAGATGAAAATAAGGTTCTCTCATTTTAGAAAGATCACTATCCGTTTCTGGTGAAACCAAGAAACTTCATAGTCATGATAATAAATCCGTGTAAATCTGTTAGCGTAAATGTAGTATGCGCATTTACCGAAACGTAAATCTAAATACATCTGCTTGATATTTAATTTCCTGAATGAGCCCCTTGTACACAGGGTATGTGGTTCTAATGTATGGATATGTCTTCAGCAGAGACTCGACAGATTCAACTCTGCAGAAACTCCAGCATGTCTCAAAAGTTAATATCAATGTTATGGTAGTAGAAACTACCTTTGACTTTAGCGATTCTGAAAGTAGCATTAGATTATATCAAACTAATGCTAATATTTGAAGATAACAAGAATAACAGTTCCTTGTTGATCGGACGTCTTGGCTTATATTTTTGAAACAATAAATTACGACAACATTTCGAACCGAAATTGGATTCATATTTACAAATTAAAAATAAAAATAATTTAAGAAGTGACATCAACCATGGTCAAAAATTCCTTACATTATTTTTATTTTAAATATGATTTTTAAATTGTTTATTTTATTTTAATCGACTTACTAATGAACCCAACTTAACTTGTAAACGTTGTCGTTGTAATTTATTGTTTCAAATATAATCCAAAAATATCGACAAACAAGGATCTATTATTTTTCTTATCTTCAACTATCCTTAACCGCTTAATAAACTCATCTATATAATACTAATAATGTGTACGATTGCAACAAATTACAGAAATTTATTAATATAAATAAATAAATAAATATATCATCACGCCTTTTACCCATTACTTGGTGTGGCACTCTTCAGTAGCAGATTTCGGTAAGAGATATATTTCTTCGCGTAAAGTGCGGTTACCAGCCATCAAATCACAGCTCTTAAAGATGTTAGTGAAGGGGGAGCCACAGGAGTAGTTTTAACATTGTAAAAATGTTTGTCGGCTGTAGGGTTTGAACCAGGGTTTTCAAGATCCACAGCCCCATAAAAAATTTATTAATATTCCGAGAAAATCATCTACTTGAATACTATGATTTTTTTTGTTTTATGTTAGAACTTACAAATAGTAATGATGGAAATAAGCCAGTTGCTATTAAGTTTTACTTCTTTTTGCTTTTACATATCTGCGAGAGTGAATTTTTCACAATTTCTCATATCAAAACAAAAAACGTTAAATTGAAAGAAACACAATTTAAATCGTATCAACATGTATTAGCTTCTATGGAGACATACGAACTGAATGCTTTGAATAAGTTAATGCATTAAACAGAAATGTGTGCTGAGAAAGTAGTGTTTTCCTGACCAATGAGAATTAGATCGAGGATTGATGATTTTAAAGTAATTTAACAGCATTATGAAGACAATGTATACAGTTGTAGTAAGTCAGTTTAGAAAAATATTATTGCTTTGAGGACTCAAATATTTGTGGCGTAGACTTCTTTTTATCATAAACTCTATAAAATAGAGATGGGCGAATATCATCCGCGAATAGTCGAATGCCGCGAATATTGACATTATTCGATATTCGAGATTTTCGAATATTAACGTCAGTATAGCGAACATTCGAATACTTCAAATATCGCGCTATATGTTGACCTCAATTTTTGACTATGTTTTTCTTTATCATTTGTACATAAACTTAAAGCTATTACAATACTTTGAAGTTATTAATAACAAAGATATTTTATTTCAAAACCACGAAGACGTACCATATTTCAAATTTGTTTTTCGCCAACATCGGCCCGTACGTTTCACCTTAAATTTGAAGTTTTCGTCTTTTTCTTTTTTGTTTGTACTTTTTGTTTTAATTTTATTTTATCTTAACAATTTCATTCAAATAATAAAAAGGACATAATTAAGTAATTATTAATAATATATATATTAACTTTTAGGTGTATTCGAAAATTCGAGTACCTCGACCATTCGAGATCTGATTAATATACGTATTCGATATTCGAATTCGAGAAATTCGCCCATCTTTACTATAAAATAATGAAGTCCTAAATTAACGCATATTTTGTGAAATCTTGCGGCACGCCGCTTAAATTACTGTGTAGTAGACTTATAATAAATATTATTTAACTAATCCAAAATTTGGGATTAGCAAAAACTTTTTTGATAATAAAGTTGTACATATCACCTTCAGAGTTCACCAAACATTCGAATTTCGGAGAAAACACCACAAACTATTTCCAACATCTTCACATTCTCCTTCGTATACACATCGCAACAACGCACGCAGCATTTCTACCATTCTACCCCGAACATTCCCGCTGTCGTCGCATGGTTCAAACAATTAATTAAGATGTGGCTTCGTCTGTCACAATAGAACCAGCGAAATCTTCGCTCTGCTGACGCGCACACTTCGATGCCTTAATTGACAATTGTCGCTCGGTGTATCACGTATCGCTTGCTTGATGCTTCGCTGAACTCAATCCAGATTATGATGAATTTTACCGTAGGATTTAATACAGTTTCGTTTTCCTCATATGCTCGTTGGTGTGAAAATCATTCTGTGCAACTGATGCTATTTTTAACTCTAATTTAAAATGAAGTCTGTTTCAAAAGTTATTTACACAATATCTATTTTATAAGCTGTAGATATTTCTAACACTATGTTCGATTACCGAAAAAGTATATTACATGTATATTTTAATTTCACCTTTCTATTTATAGAAGAATACATAAAGACAAGCCAAAAGGTAATGAACCCTCGGGCACTTTGTTTAAATGGAGATTGTTGTTTGTTCATCCATTATGTCCAAATTAAACAATTATAAGATAATTTTTAGTCCTAAATCAAATGTTCATTGAACGTTTCGATAACAATCAGTTACAGCAAATAAACAATATTAATTTGTAAGATCCTGTAATGCTAAAAATTTATAAAATGATATTCTAAAAATGGAAAACATTCTCGTATTGTGGCGACAGAAGAAAAATTCTTGCAAATGTACATTTAGAGATATTGGCTGGTAGCACAAGCACTGTTTTGCCTGTTTTAAGAGCAGTGTTTTTGGGTGTTTTAGCTATCTCTAACATGTTAAAACCGTGCTCTTAGAACACCCAAAAACAGAGGTTGTGCTACCAGCCATTGCCTCTAAATCCACAATGTACCATTTTTACTTCCTTGTACGAAGTAAAGGAAGTATTGTAATCGCGAAAATTTTCGGTTCTCAGATTTCAACGGAAATAGGTATTTTAGCCTTCCCTGAATCCATTTTGACTAATTTCGTCATGCCGTCTGTACGTACGTATGTACGTATGTATCTCGCATAACTCAAAAACGGTAAGCTGTAGAAAATTGAAACTTTATATTTAGGACTGTTATAACATCTAGTTGTGCACCTCCTTTTTTGGTCATTATACAACCGGAAGTGGTACTTTACTTCAAGCCTATACTAGATTTTTATGAAAAACTATATTCAAATATAATTTAAAACTTTCCTAATTTGGTATGTAAGACTACTATATCAATGGAAATAACATAATAGATTTTGGTTAAAATAGACTAACCGGAAGTGACACATTACATAAAGGTGTTAACAGTTTTCCTTGAAAAAAATGGTATTATTTTAATTTTAGAAATAAATGCTGCAAATAAAAGTTTTAGAGAATTAAATTCTGCGTCTAGCACATTAAGAATTTTTAAATTAGCTTTTTTCATAAACGAGATATCTAAATTTAAATATTATGTATTTTTGGATTTTTTAAAAATTAAGTTTGCTATGGATTAGAACAAAAAATAAAAGATTTAATGTCAAATATGTGCAATTAAAAAAATATCTATAGTTTAATACGTGTACAAGGAAGTCATGTGGTGTCCACATCAGATATTTTACTCTTAATATACAAAAAGCTATTATCACGATCCTGTCAGAAAGTAACATTTTCTTTCCCAGAGAGGAATAGTATATTATAATACAAGTGTTGAAAGGGTATTATTTGAAAGCGTTTTGTAAAATGCAACACGAGCGTCAGTGAGTGTTCTTTTCAAACTGGCCAATTGCCTTTAAACACGTGCATTACATACTATTTTCCTTATGATAATTTAGCATTTTACACTACAAAAACTTATATAATGTTCTTATCTTTTTATTTTCTCAAATAATATTAAGGCTTGTTGGGGATTTATTGTCTCTCTGTCATTTTTTGTATTTATTCAAATCAAAAGCAACAATATCAATCTTCGTTTTTCTTAGGAAGAAAAATAAAGCCATATTATGGCAACTGGAACACAACAATATAATATGACGTTATTTAAAGTGTCTAGATTTACCGGCATTTTGCTCAAATTTAAAATTAATACAGCTGTTACAAAGTTACAGTGCTCGAGTAACAAAGAATCACTTTACGCTCTAAATACACAAATAACTATTGTCCAATTAATGCGATGTGATATCAAAACCAGAGTTTTTCATTAATCTATCATATGAGTTATCCGTCATTTTATTTCAGCAAAAACAGATCCTTAATGCGGATATATTTAAGTTATTTAAAAGTTATATTTACATAAAAGTACCTCAACCATCATTAATATTATTTTAATTTAAAGAATCTGAAAAATTAAATATTTATTTAACAAAATAAACATCTTCAAAAGAAAGGCATCAAAGTAAAACGAAAGAAAGGAAGTAGATCTAAAACCTTTTATTTTAATTTCAAACAGAAAACCCGAACTTTTCATTTTGAATTCATGCAATAATTAAAAGAAATCATTTTCGATTCAGAGTTCATTTCCTGGCTTTGAAACTTTGAAATCTATCAAAAAGAATGAATTCGTATTTAATAAGGTTAAAAAAGAAGATTATCTAAAATTTACTTATGGGGTAGGTGACACAGAGATATCAAGTCCGACTGTGGATTTGAGAACCTGGATTCAATTCTCACAGCCGATAACAATTTTTACAATATTAAAATTACTCCTGTGGCTTTCTTATCACGAACATCTTTACGACCCGTGATTTGACGATTGATGCTACGCCCAGTACAGGTAAAAAGAGGCATGAAGATATATTTTAAGATTTTTATTTGCAATAAACTTTTTATAAAAAATAACAAAGACAAAATTAATTGTCCGTTCCTTGGTGAAACTAGGTTTAATAAAATATTAAAATAACACTTGTCTAAGTCTCATAAAAATTCAGCCTCTAAGTCGACTTATCAGGTCATCGTCAAGGACGCGTTTCGCTCTTATTAGATCTCATCAGTATGGTATAACCCACTTCTTCACCTAGAACAAAGTTCACGTGAAGGAGCTGTGTGACGAAGAACTGTGCGAGCAGAGAATAAGATCTCTAACAAACGGTAAAATGACATGAGAAGTTCTGTCGAACAGGCAATGTCATTTACCAAAAAAGGTAGGACGATGACCTGATAAGTCGACTTGGAGGCTGAATTTTTGTGAGATTTAGACAAGTGTTATTTTAATATTTTAATCAACTTTAAAAAAAAAAATGTATTTATAGGAAACCAAGATCTACGGAAATAATAAAACGTAAATTTGTAATATTTATACTATAATTTCCTTTAATACTTGTTCATTTGATCCAGAATTTATTATTTATTGTCCGTTTACGAAATTTCCATACTAGATATACAATTTTACCCAGTTTACCTACTTTGAGAAACCGATCAATATATTCAAATGTAAGAGATAGTTCTGGAAATTGGATGTATTTATCTTACTACATTTCAATTACATACTCGTAGACATAACGGTATTCTACAGTTACTCATGTCTTCAACAATTATTGAATAGTACGATGGAACTAAAATATTAGTTTTATAAACGACATTAAAGGTTGAAAATGTTGCTATACAATTAATAATGTCCAGTCTTAGACTTCTAGAAAACTGGTCGTAGTAGTTGAACATTAAGATTGTTCGTTATTAAAATTATAATTTATTGTCTTTTTTATTTGAGCATACATACATATCAATATCTTTACATCAAATGGGTCAGAACGAAACCCTTGAGACATTCACTCATCGAATTCATCAAAGAATCAGTGTTCATCAAACATTCTCATCATAACTTCATCCTCGTTGCAACCACATATCTAGTTCTCTCGATATAAACTCATTTATTGACTCCTAATTCATTCATTTTTATTATTACGTACACCCCACATGCTCAAAGCATCTCAACTCAATTACCTTCACTCATCTAACAACGAAACTAAAAAGATAAGAAAGAAAGGGAGCGTCTCTGCTCTTGTTTTTAAAGTAAATTTTATACAATTGCAGATAAACACTCAACCAGGGATGTGCGTGTAGTCTACTGCAAGTAATCTACGCCATTCTCTACGTGTAAACAATCATGTAGTCTACGTCTTCATTTTTCATGTAAACAATGTAGACTATGTATACAATGAAAACACCTGTGTTCACTTAAGTCAGATTAGAAATTTTATCCCTAGAACTAGGGAATTTTAAATGTTGATAGAGATTTTTATTTTTATTCTAGGGATTACATGAAAAAAAAATTAGTTGTGCAGGGAAAAACGTTCAAAATTTGTCAACTGGTTACTGTTAAAAATAGCGCCAAAGAAAACTCCGTCTGGTGAGATGGCGCGTTGATCGATTTTAAAAATATGACAGTTCGCCCAAGACCCAAGACAGACATTCGTCTAGTAATGTACGAACACTTGCTTTATTAGTTTTATTATATAAAGACCGATAATGACCCGAGCTCACGAATACGAATATATGTAATAGTTGCAAAGGAATAAATTTAGGTTATGTTGAATATTACAACTTTCAGATGCATTGTCTACAATGTTTACATTGTCTACGTCGCTAGAATTGTCGACGTATTGTCTACGTGTAGATGTATACAATTAAAGATTACACGTAGATGCACATCTCTGCACTCAACCAATAGTAATAATAAATAGTAAAAAGTTAAGAAAGAGAGTGATTACCGGCGCTTGTTTGTGAAAGTGAATTCTTACAATTGCAATTAGACACTGTATTGTAAGAATAGAAATTTAGTCAATAGATTAAAAAGGAAGGGAGTCTCATACTGCGATTGAAAATGAATTCCAATTTGAGGATAAAAGAATTAAAATTGTAAGAGATGTTTTTATTCGTTCAATAAATCGCTACTTTTTTGTAGAAAAAAAATCAGGAATCAAGTCACATATTTATTGACAATTGTATTAACTAGTTGTCAAATTCTAAGTTTAGATCAGTGGCGTGACATAATAGTAAAAACAAATTAAGGAAAAACAGGTTTATTAAAAAAATATATCTCTATTAGGTTATTTTGCGAGTAGTATTGTATTAATAAAGAAAAATATGAATTATTTCAGTTGAATTCAACACAATTGTGACCAAAACAAGGATTGCAAACAAATTCTATTTACCGGTTATATCAAATATAATTTACATTTAATGAATTAGATCACTTATTTATTTGACTATATTGCTTCACTCACTATATTGCTGGTACTAAATGTACTTGTTTGAATTTAGATTGAATTAATCCACCCCAATGAGAGCATGAATTTGCTTAGTTAAGTTCAGTTAATCACGTTACTAATTTATCTGAACTGATTTAAATGAAACAAGTAATAAATACAGCTTTTATTGAATGTTTTAAGAGATTCTGACTCACCACTCCCTGGCTGAACTTGCGCACGACGCAGGGCAAAGTAGCAGTTCCTCCGATCTGCGCAGTGACCACGGTACTGTTCTCTGTGGCGAAGATGGACGCGCGGTCACCGGGCACCGTCTTCACCTGATTGCCGCTGCCGCTTCCCTTGCGGTGCCCGTCGTAGCTGCGTTTTTCTACGCTTAGCAACGACGCGTCGGTTTCTGCAACAAGAAGATGAGAATGTTGAAGTGGCTGACAACAGAATTAAACAAAAGATTAAGAGATTATTATATATTGTAGTACATGATGCGCTAGTACTCCTAATTGATTACAATGGAAAATTGCACCAACAAACAATGGGGTAGGTGGCTCAGAGGTATCGAGTCGGCCTGTGGATCTTGAGAACCCTGATTTGATCCCCACAGCCGACAAACAATTTTCACCAATTTAAATCTATACCCCTGTGGCTCCACCTCCAATAATATCTTTGGGGGCCATGATTTGACGACTGGTAACCGCAACTTCACGCGAAGCAATATATCACTTACCGAGATCTACTTAGGCAAAGTGCCACACCCAGTAATGAGTAAAAGGCGTGATGATATATTTATTTTATTTTATAACTATTTCAATAATCAAATAATTAGTAATTTTAACATATTAATTTTCATTGTTGTGCGATTTAACAACCGCAATATTACTTTATATCATGTACGATATAATTTGAACAGCAGGATTGTACTGCAAAGAAGACTACAAAAATTATTTTCGTGTAAAACTAAAATTTATAAAAACGAATTAAAATTTGTTTGGACGCAATTATAAGCGTTTGAATCCCAAATTTTGTTGGGTGCATTAGAAATCATGCTTCTTATGTATTGGCGGCTGGTCTTAAATACGCCAATATTATATTGAATCCCCACAGCCGACAAACAATTTTCACCAAATTAAATTTAAACCTGTGTCTTCCTCTCAACTAACATCTTTAGGGGTCGTAACCGCACTTCGCGCGAAAAAATATATCACTTACTGAGATCTGCTTCGGCAGAGTGCCACACCCAGTAATGGGTAAAAGGTGTGATGATATATTTATTTGTATATTGAAAAACAAATTTTACATTGATCCTTACGAATATTAATCAGATCTCGAATATTCGAGGTAGTCGAATATTCGAATACTGCTAAAAGTTAATTTATTTATTATTAATAATTATTTAATTATGTCCTTTTCATTATTTGAATGAAATTGTTAAGATAAAATAAAATTAAAACAAAAAGTACAAACAAAAAAGAAAAAGACGAAAACTTCAAATTTAAGGTGAAACGCACGGGGTGATGTTGGCGAAAAACAGATTTGAAATATGGTACGTCTACATGGTTTTGAAACAAAATATCTTTGTTATTAATAACTTCAAAGTATTGTAATAGTTTTAAGTTTATGTACAAATGATAAAGAAAAACAGTCAAAAATTGAGGTCAACATATGGCGCGATATTCGAGGTATTCGAATGTTCGCTATACTGACGTTAATATTCGAAAATCTCGAATATCGAATAATGTCAATATTCGCGGCATTCGTCTATTCGCGGATGATATTCGCCCATCTCTAATTATTATAATATGTATTTTTTATACTATTTTTTCTATATCGCAATAATTTACTTTTATTTAAATAAAAAAATTTAAAACAATAATTAAATTTAAATATGGTAACACCAATAAATTCAACAAACATTTGAAATATAATTTATTTTGACATTTATTAGTTAAGTTAGAATTAATATACAGAATTATCTAGATTATGTTATAAAATTAAATACCTTTAATTTTTAATAAAAAAAAAGTGTTTACTAGTTTAACGTAATTATGTTATTATAATAATTAGCTGAATAATGACAGCTAAAGTGATAAATTTAAACTAGACAACCTGACAACTTAACTTAAATATCCCTAAAAGTAATTACACAAAGTTGAACTTTGTAGCTCTGTTTTTGACAAAAACATTCGTATAAAATTCCATTTGTAAACGCGAAATAGGAAAAAATATATTTACCAAACACAATTTTATATCCATTATATTTTTCTTCTCAATATTATTAAACAAACCGAATGTATTTTCCAATCCTAAACATAGTAATACATTATAATTTGACAATGTATACGTAGTTTGCATTTGGATATTGCTACGAGTAATTCTAATCAACATGCATGCCATTACGTTAATTAGTTCCATAGAATAGTAACAATCACATCAAAAGCATTGGGAACAATTCGAATTTGTTTCTATCACAGCATTTCACCGAGGTGACAATTTAGAGACTCATTGTCATATTGTTGTGTTTAAATTTCAAACAATTCGTAGTAAATGAATTGACTACTATTTATTTTCATTATACAGAAAATCCACATTCCGGAAACAGTCACCAACTGACAACAGAAATAAACTACTTTTAAATGAAACAATTGTACTTGAATTTAAATTTCCAGGAGTCAGGTGATTGTGTTAAGCTCACAGATATTTGATAAAAAGTTGATTTAACTGTTTAGAATGTTCTTGAATTATTAGTTTGCGGAATTAATATTGATTTTCCATTATCTGTTGATGCTCGCCACAACAAAAAGTTGAGTCTCTTCAATGCAATGGTTCAGTAAATTTCTAGGATTTCATTTGAATTCTTTGAATGCGTTTTTCTGTGCGATTACAATAATACCCATTCTATTTTCTGTTGTCGTTATTTGATTTTTATTCTACAGATTTCTCTTATTATTACATTAATTTCATAGCAGGAATATCTTCCAAAGATAATCACAATTAATGAAAAATATAAAATAAACACTTGGATATGTTTCACAAAATTCAGCCTCCAAGTCAGTGAGGGCATCGTCAGAGGCTGGCTAGCACAGTTAGTAACCATAGACGCGTAACTGTGCTAGCCAGCCTCTGACGATGCTCTCATAAGGTGACTTGAAGGCTGAATTTTGTGAAACATAGCCAAGTGTTTATTTTTTATTTTTTATTATTAAACCTTGTTTCACCAAGTGTTGGATGACAATTAATTTTGTCTTTGTTGTTATTTAATCACAATTATTTAATTGAATGGAATTTATTGAATATACAATTGCTAAAAAAATGAAGAAAATATATAGTTCACCTAAAATCTTAGGTCCTAAATGATGCATTAAATATCGAAAATAAAAATTTATTTAGAGAAAATATGTGAAATCGTGTTCTATTTGGTAAGATAATTTTCCAAGACAGATAAAATAATATCAGATTGACGGCATAAAATAAGAATAAAATAATTTGACAGCATATTTACTTCGTGAAGGAATTTTATCTAAGTAACGAGATTATCATAAAAATTTGCTTCATGGTTGAATTTTCAAATGTTCCACATTATGATTGATGAAAAGAGGTCAAGGGAAATTATTAGTATCAAACTGTGGTTATTGATTGAATTTTCAAGTGTTTTGAATATGGTTGGTTGAAAATAAGTCAATGAATAGTATTAATGCAAATATAAATATTGTAAGCCCAGTTTATAGATATGTTAAGTAACTCGAGCTGCTAAATCGGTCAGTTTTAGTCCTTCTAAAGTGTACCTGAAGTATATTTCTGCAGTTATTTGACAAGTCTTAAATTTGAGAACAGTGCAAAATATGGACCATAATGGATTTATAAACATTTTCAGTTTCATATATAAGCGAGAAAAATATTAGTTAATACTTCAAATATTGCACAATGACTAAATTTTGTTGTGATATATTGTTGTTTGACAGTTTACAGCAGTGTTTCTCAACCTTTTTGAAGATGCGACATACATTTAAGAGGTCTTAAATTTTGCGTCACACTAAAAGTAATTTTAAGTACAAATACTATTGTATGGTTTAAAATGTGATGTTATTTCTGTAAACGGCCCAAAATAATACACATTTTATTTATGTTAAATAAGTTCATTAAACAATATAACAAAATTTAAATTAAAATAAACAAAGAAATTGTAGATAATATTAATTTATTATTAATGGGACGGTTGGGACTGATTATCAGAACAAAGTTTTGCATGAGGGGATTTATCGATGTCAGGCTAACTCTTAGCTCCTTTTACTAATTTTAGTCGTTCTCTCGTTTTTGTTTAATTTCATTGAAGGTAAAAAAGTGGAGATTTATAACAAAATTCTTATAAATATTTTCAAATCTTACTAATACAATTTACACTTCAATAATAATACGTGTGAAACAGAAATGAACAGAATAGAAAGAAAAATACCAAAAAATAGTTTTATCATTCACCAAGAAAACTACAGTAACAAAGTAAAATAAAATAAATAAATATATCATCACGCTTTTTACCCATTACTGGGTGTGGCACTCTGCCGTAGCAGATCTCAGTAAGTGGTATATTTTTACGCGTGAAAGCCAGTTAGGCGGTTGCGGAAATCGAACTCGGATCTTCAAGAACCGCAAGACGACTGCATACCCACTAGACCACCAACTCCATTCGGTAACAAAGTAAGGTTACAATTACAACTTACAAGTATGCAACGGCGCAATAGAATAGTAGTTTACATCTGTAAAACTAACCAACAAATAATGCTTGAATCGAAGCAGAAAATTTAATTAAATATTCGATTTAGAGAATTAGACAAATGAACTTAAATTTGTCTATATTTATGTAATTTCCGCGATTAATAGATTGAGGAATTAGAATTTATTTTTATTTTAGAACATTCTTCTTAAAATAATTTACTTCTTACTATACATTTCATATGCCATAGTATAATATTTGTTGAAATAATACTGTACTTTAAATCAGAAGGAATGATATGTAATATTAGCATCCAGCGGCCAGTTTCCTCTGTAGGATTATACTGTGTAACTATGATAACTTCAATCAATGAAACATCTAATTAAAGTAAATAATGAATGGAGTTGATGTTGTCCTACAGTGAAGAGTGACATCGACCATGTCTGCATGTATAATCCAGCTA
The DNA here is from genome assembly GCA_947425015.1 of Pterostichus niger. Classification (NCBI taxonomy): domain Eukaryota; kingdom Metazoa; phylum Arthropoda; class Insecta; order Coleoptera; family Carabidae; genus Pterostichus; species Pterostichus niger. The sequence goes on from OX380339.1 coordinate 7,976,320, forward strand.
TACACGAGAGAGACCAGCATCATTAGAAATGATTAGAGTAAGAATAATAAAAACATACGTGGCCCGACACATACGCATTATAATTTAAAAACTAATTATCAAGTTTTAAGTTGGGTCGACAGAGCGGCGCAACGTTCGCGGCAGCCTGCCAGGCAGTCTGATACTTTGTAATTTTATTAAACATGGCGGACAAACAGGCATCAAATGAAACCTCGGCACAAAGCACAGAAAGCTAGATTCAGCGAATTCAGGACAACGGCAACTTTTATGCAGAAGACACTCTGCCCAATGTGTGGCCACAAATTGAGATTTATTTTTACACCAGCAGAGTAACTACGTACTTCGCATTACCTACTCTCTGTAAAGTAAATTTCATTGTTCGTTCTCCTGCTCTTTTACCCTCAAAATTAATGTCGGGTTGCTTTGTTCTCGCTTTAAATAACAACAGAAACAAAAGAAGAAAAACTTTGTGGGTAAAATATTTGAATGCAGTTGTTTGCGACGAATGCTCGGGCGGAAAACTGTGATACTGTGATTCGTGAATCGCGGACTGCGGTAACACATTCTAATTTTATTCTGGGAAATAAAGAACCGAGCGTAAATCAAAACTGAAAATGAACAGCGGTCGCGCTCACCGAAGATAGATCGCTGCTTTTCAGCTAAAAGTACCTACATTATACTATATTTTTGGGCTATTTAGAACGACACTAAAAAGCAATTATCGTGTCATTCGAGTGTGCATCACAAACTGAATAATTAAAATTCGCTCGAGTGACAAAATTGTTCGTTGAAAAATATAATTTCCGAAAACAATTTAAAATTAAAGAAGTGTATGAAATAAAAGCAGCTAATATCATTTTCATTTACATTGTAAATTTGTAAATGGCTGGAAAATTAAATGAATTGTAACTTGAGATATTCGGATTCGATCCCAGTTATTGCCAAACATGTTTTATGCTTTGAAGCATAATTTTCAGTAGTTTCTTGTTTGCCTAACCTAGCGACCTGTGAAAACTGTTGCACCCATAAATGGATATGGAATATTGTATGTGGGTGAATTAATTTTAATGCAGCCACTGTCTTACAATAACTATGTGTGACCCAAGTACTGAAAGTTTAGACTGCAGTCAACAATTTATTCACTCGAAAGACAAAAGCACCTTGCTTGTGCTACACGCATTATTTTCCTAAATCGCATATACAAAGTGAATTTTGTGTAACTGTTGATGTTACGATATTTTTACCACACCCAGTAATGGGTAAAAGATGTGATGATATATTTATTTATTTTTATTTTTAATTTTCACCACAATACAATTACCCCTTTGCCCCCCTCTTACTAATATCTTTGAGAGACTTGATTTTTCTGCTGGTAACCGCACTTGACGTACATAAATATATCACTTATCGAGATCTACTACAGCAGAGACCCAAACCTAGTAATTGTTAATAAGCGTAACGATTTAACTATTTTTTTATTTTATATTTTTTGTGTAAAGATTTCAAGTTGTCTAGTTGTAAAAATGATAAACATAATTCTTTCAGTTCATATTAAAAATTAAAGATATATAGTTATATAGTAACATAACCTACATAATTTTCATTTTGAATTCTAACCTAACTAATATATGTCAATAAATTAATTTCAAATATTTATTGATCTGTTAATGTTACCATCTTGAAATTTTATTAATAATTTTTAAATAATTTTTTTTTCAAAGTGTGTGTTCCATGACCAATTGTATAATATTTATTTTTAGTATACTGTTCTCAGCTATTGTGAAATAAATAAGGGAAATATTTAAATGATGTAAGTAATGTATATATGAGAAAATTCCTCTATTCCATTTGAATCATTATCTATTACTGATCGATAAATCACTGATAACTCTTAGTCTTCATGATCATTTATTTTGTTATATTTATTTTACTTTTTCGCACGATGCTCTTGTACAAAGCTGCTAATATACAAATATTACTTTTTCTACGATTGCTATGAAAAGATGACAATTACGCTCTCATTTGTCATCGTAAAGTTGACGTTTTCTGTGGAACAATCGAAAAATATCTTTTTTGCGCGTCTCCAATGGCAACGCGCGAAAAAGACGTTAAATTCGCGCGTTGCCATTGGAAACGCGCGAAAAAGATTATTTCAATAGTTACCAGGGATACAAACAAAACAGAAACTTGTCATATTGACAGTTAACAAAACGAATTTAGTTTTAGACGTATACCTACGTTTTTTAATAACTTTAAGATGCAATCGTAGAAAAAATTATGTGTGTATCACGAGCGTAAAGTGTCTTTGTTCCTCTATCACTTTACGCTCTTAATACACAAATAACTATTGTAACTATACCTTTGTCAGTAAGCTGTCAATTTATTCTTTTTTTATCTACCAACTTTTATTTGTTTCATAGAAAGGGTTTTATATCAAATGAACTTAAAATGGTCTGCCATAAGAAACAAATGTTCTGTCAAACTAATAAAATCAGTATTAGTGGTTCAATCCAATTATAATTTAAACTGTACTGATTTCTACATGGATATTATTAGAAAAATAAAATCAATTACAAAGTAAATGTAGAAATAAACTAAATGAACTTATATTTTTATTATATTATTTATTTATTTATGTTTCGCTGTACAACAGGAATTTAATCCCAATAACAGTATAGGGTCCGCACTCACCGAGCCGCAGTGTGCTAGTTTATATAATTTTTAGCTTGAGTGCGATTCGAACTCGGGATCTTCGGATTCGAATTCCATACCGCTATCCACACCACCGTACTGACGGACAAATAGTATATTATGTTATTATTAAAGATGCAGACGTTGATTTTAGAAGAAAATCTTTAATTTGTTTATTTATTGTTTGACATCTGGTGATAAAATTTACCTTAACTGTGAGGTAAGTAGGGTTGTGCCGTGGTCAATTGACTGGTCAATTGACCAAAAATATTTGACAGCCAAATAATACGGTCAAATAATCTAAATGGAACCGCCACGACATCTGTTGTTCAATAGAAATAGCTACTTACTATTATTACTTGAATATATCTAGTTTGGTATTCTGGGTTCTGGAGAATTTGCTTACTTTACTTTACAAATAAAATAAATACATATTATTTCATTTTACTTTATTTTGAATTTGATGTGGTTTTGTTTATTATTTGTTGTTGGTTTTTCATTTTCAGTAATATTGGATGTAGTAAACAGTACTATATAAATAAATTACAATTTTAATTGTGATTTTTATTAAATGTTTCTTGATCAATTGACTGGTCAATTGACCGGTCAAATAGTCGGTCAATTGACCGAAAAATATTTGACTGGTCAAATGCACAACCCTAGAGATAAGCTTTAACAATATAAGCATATTGTTATATTTGGTGGTTCAATTATATTTTTGTAAAATCCAAATTTATTTTTAGGTTTAACAAAAAAAAATCCCGATTCACTGAAATAAAAATCAGGGAACACTGATTTTGACATACATTGTTTAGTTTCAATATAAATCAAATTATGTATGATAGTAAAAATTGAAATGGACAACATAGCACCAAATAGTATTTGAATTATTTACATTTCAATTTTGAAAGTGTACCTATCCTCCTTAGCTCTGTCAAGAAAGCAATACAGAAAGTAGGTTTGCTAGTTTCCTGCAGTAAAAATAACCTCTTTGAGAGCGCATAAGCCAAGTAAATGGTGAGAGTAAGATACCAGCAAAGTGATAAAAATATCGGATACAAGTATTAGATGATCGTCTCAATTTTGAAGCTGGTTTATTCTGAACGATTACTCTTTGAACTACACTCTTACCTTTGTACTCTTCGTGGTCTTTTGTGCACGATAATACAAAGTATACAATAGAAAACACTCACATACTTACTACGTACTTTTCTTTTATCTGACAAAATGTTTTCTTGTAATACAGCTTGAATTTATTTTCTTACATTCATGTAATTTGCAAAAATATTATTTTGAGAAACGAAACAATAAAATAAAAACTTCTTTTATGCGTTTTTATGTAAACAGGTTTCTTTGATGTTTAGCTACAGCAAGAAAACTGATAAAAAGTAGGAAAATAGCTGAAGGAGTTTTCTTCACTAGAATATTATTTTCCGCGCTGAATTTTCATATTTAATTAAAAAAAAACTTTGTAAAGCTTCTTACAAAACGATCAGTGCTCCATTAATTAATTAAAAAGCGGTTAATTACTGTCAGAAAAGTTTAAAATATTAAAAAATTATCTTAAAGAATAACTTTATTATGTATTTTCATTATTACAGTGCTTCATTCATTTTCATTATAAGTAATAAATAAATATTATCACGCGATGTTACTCATTCCTTGAATATGGATGTAAATTTTTTTAAGTGCAGTTATTAGTCGTCAAATCGTTCATCATTATTTCTATATTTTTGTTTTCATTTGTGCCAGTTTTACGACTAACTACATAAATAATATCTGTTTCAATTAAAATTTGATGTTAAGCGCGTCAATTTTTATGTACATTTTAATGTAAATTTTAGGTCTTAAATTTTAATGAACTTTTTCTACACACTAATATTTTAAGATCAGAAATTACTGCGCATGCATATTTTGTCCGTATTTTAAACATAGGTTGGTATTATAGCAAGCTATTGTGTTTTTTACTTTAAATGTGCCAAAGTCAAACATGGATGTAAAAAAATATTTTTGCTCTTGTAGCAGTAATAATATTGTTATATAATTATGGGAGTAAAAATGTAATAATGTAAATATAATTATAGTCCCTATTGGTTAGATTACGTAAAATTAAAATAATTAATACATAAGGGACGATGTTTCTGGACTAAGGGTCTCATTATTAAATCTAAAATTAAAATAATAACAAAATATTAAATTGAACTAACGAACCAAAAAATAGAATATACTGAATATAAAAAAAATATTCAAAGAACAATGAAAAACAAATAAACAATAAAAATTTATGGTCACAACATTTAAAAAAGGAATTAACAAAAACATATTTTACTATTGGTGACAGCACCAGATTCTAAATTTAACTACAATATACAGTTTCAAAAACAAAAATCAAATAAAAACTAAGCTAGCTAGTTTTAAAACCGAATTTATATATTTTTGGATTAATAAAAAAATCCAATCTTCGGATTTTTGCAACAATATTGTTAAATGTAGCTGTAATAATTAAAAACAGACAAAAACGAAATTGTGGAACGAAGAGAAAGTGGATAAGAAACTGACTACAACGCAGAGAAATTAGCAATGACGTATAGCAAACAGTTATTGCAAGATAACATTTAATATAGAAACTATTTAATTATGACAAAATGACAAAAATGGAACAAGTTGAATTTTTTCATGTAAGTACTTACTAAAACATTAAGGTAATGTCCGAGTATGTGCTCAATTAAAATTGAAAACAAATTATTTACATTAAATTGTACATAAACATTGATATTAATGTTGGTAGTAATTAAATAAATAATATATAATGTAGTAAGCAATTTGAATACAGAGATTGAATCCTCTACAATAATAATTACTAACTGGAAGGATCCGCGGACTCCAAGGAGTTCGTGAAATGAACTCAAAGGATCTTCGAAATTAAAAAGTTATCTCAAGGTTTAACTGTAACTCTATCTACTAATGCTTTTGTCTGCAATTATTATTTGTTTATATTTTATTTAATGTCATATTTCATTTTTCGTTAAAATTTGATTTAGTAGCAGATAATTTTATTTTAACACTTGCTATCGAAATATTATTTGTATTTTTTTATGGTTATATAATAAAAATTAAATAACTGTTTCTAAATCTAAATAAATATATCATCACGCCTTTTACTCATTACTAGGTATGGCACTCTGCTGTAAGCAGATCTCGGTAAGTGATATATTTTTTCGCGTGAAGTGCGGTTACCAGCCGTCAAATTACGGCCCCCAAAAATATTAGTGGAGGGGGAGCCACAGGGATAGATGTAAATTGGTGAAAATTGTTTGTCGGCTGTGGGGATCGAACCAAGATTCTCAAGATTCACAGGTCGACTCGATTCCATTGAGCCACTCACCCCATAAAACTAAAAATTTTAAATATTGCAAGAATCGAAGTTTACCATTATCAGAATAAAAAATAACCTTTCTTCTTTAAATATAGAGATATTTTTAAAATGTCAACACTTCTAAATATTATTCAATTTATATATTTGAAGTCTTTATTATAGCAGTTCTTAATTGAAAATCAATATAATATTGGTAATTTTTAATAGCAATTGGGGGGTTGTGCAAAATATTTGGAAAAAGTCCGCGATGACAAAAATGTTAAATCCGCTGGTCTACAACATATTTAAATCTACCCCTGTGGCTCCCTCTCTACTAATATCTTTAAGGGCCGTGATTTGACGGCTGGTAACCGCATATTACGCGACAAAATATATCACTTACCGAGATCTGCTTAGGCAGAGTGCCACACCCAGTAATGGGTAAAAGGCGTGATGATATATTTTATTTATTTAATTTTACAACATACAATATGTGTCAAAAAGTTTTCGGAAAATAATTATTTGTACAAGCAGGCATGAAAGCAATATTCTTTTATGGAATTTGAAGCTTGATGCACGACGCGAAACCAAAGTGTGATAACTGATTATAATATGTCAAATTTGCAGTAATTATTAGTATAAATATATAAAAAAATGTAAACATCTGTAATATTAATTTACTAAAAATTTAGAGGAGTGAGGCAGTTTATATTATATTTACGATCCAGTTCCTTTATTGTAGATCCGGTCCTTACTTTTTGACATTGCAAAGTCATACGAAATTACAAATATTTAACTGTATTACAATACTTTATTATGTAACAAGTTTTATAAACGTCTCTTTAGATACGAGTGCAGGGGCGTTTCAACCCAGGGTTCTTGGGGTTCCCAGAACCCGGGCGCCAGCATAAAAGGGCGGCAGACGGCAAAAAGTTAAAAAAAATATGAGTATATTAAAAGAACACAAATACTGCGTCTTAATATTATTTGTAAAATAAATAAAGTAATTAAATGAATACCAAATGTAGGTACCTACTATCGTACTAAGGACTTTAATTACAAAAGATCGCAAAGTAATGTGATTAATGTTTGAAATATAAAGTTAACTGTCAAGATTTCTTAATATTCACAACAAATCTTGACGGTTATAGTGACAGCTTCTGTTTCTATGACAAAGCTGTCACAAAAAATCATAATTAGTAGGCGATTTTCTCGAACTATTTTCATTAATTTCTCTAATTTGTGGCATTAAAATGAAGTAATCTGTATGAAATAATATGTGTGGATAGGTCTAGTATGGTCATGTGCAATATTATACCATAATTTTTTACCGGACACTTTTTATTTACAAAAACCTTTTTTCCCATGTTATTTCCCTATGCCAACCTTTACGTGAAACGCGCGGTATAGTTATAAGTATTTCAGTATTTTTATTGTAAATTTAATTTACATGAATTGATATGTTATTTTGTTATTTGTATAATTGTTTGTGCTATTATGTGCAATTGTAAAATGTAAACTATATAGTTTTAATTAGGTTTAGGTATATTAGAATGTACCTATGTAGTGAACTAATTTCTTTTAGTTTTTTTTTGTATTTTTATTTAGTTTTATGAGAAACTATATAATAAAATATTTATTTAAAAAATAGTTATTTTTCTAGACAAATAATGTTCTATTATTCTACGCTAAAGTGAATAACATATTATTTGTCATGAGTTTGCTTATTGCTCTAAATCTACACGCAAGTTTCGCATAGTACGGCGTGTCGGCTTACTGCCTTACTCTTTCTGTATCGTAGAGCATAAAATTCCACGTATTTTGAGTACCATATCGCATTTTTGTGCTCGGGGCGCCACATTCTGCTTCAGAACCCAGGCGCCAAGTACCCCAGATACGCCCCTGTACGAGTGTACAAAAACTGAGTATCTAATGAGTTTATAAAACGAGTCACATACTATACTTTTTCTACGATCGCAAATTATAACGGAAAAAATGTAAAGTTTTATGTATTATTTAAAAAGTTACAATGTCAGAAAAGTACCAAGTAAAATTGCAGGCAAAATATAGGTATAATGATGTATATTAGGTATATCAATTTTATAGTTACACTTATAATAAATTTTGCGACAAAATAACGTGCCTTGAATAAAATTTTCCGCTTGCCAATAAAAAATAACGATTCAGGGTTACACGAGTAGAATTAAAATAAAAAAATATCCATAAAGTATTTCACACATGAAATTATCTTTCGTGAACATAATAACCTTTATCAAATGACCTTGACATCTTATCTAGTACATTTTTACAAAATACCGGACGAAATATTGATTTAGTTTAATAATGTCCGACTCCTTTGCCCTCAAATTTCTCAATGTAAGTCAGCGAAGTTCAAAACTTTACATTGTTACGGCAAGCTTTACTGGCTGGAATTCACATTAAGGTAACCAATAATACACCAGAATCGATACTGCCAGAGGTTATCGACGAGACAGAAGACAATTTTGACGACATTTCGGGGAGACACAGACATTATTCATTTCAAACTAATATAAAAACCAGGTTAAAAATAGCTCATCATCAACGTTTACATGCTCTTGCAATTTAATTTTTTTTTTATTTTCACATTATAGATTTAGATATTTTAATGGACTTTGTTTGTAAACTATATATTATCTACTGTTAAACGTTTACAAATTATTTTATATACAACCGTTAAATAATGTATACTTTATTTATCAAAATAATTATTTAATATGCTTCATTATTTACCAAGAAAAATTAAAATGACAAAGGGGAATAAAGTGATTCAAGGTGCCACATTAAAATAATATTTTCGTAATATTCAATCAATATTTTTTTAAGTAAATACTTAATTAATGTAAATCAAATTAAATTACACAGACAAAAATTAGTTCATAAGCTTTAACCATCCATGCCCCGATCTCTTGTGATTCAAATCTGATTTTATTCTAATGTTTGTCATTGAAAGCCTCGATCTCATGATTCTTTCATAAACTGAAAAACTGCAGAAGAGTTGTCTGCAGTGACACTGTTACTTAAGGATAGTAACTGAAAAAATATTTAATTAGTATTTTTTAAGTAAATATTTAATTAATATAAATCAAATGAAATTATAAATAAATAAAAATAAATATATCATCACGCCTTTTACCCATTACTGGGTGTGGTACTCTGCCGAAGCAGATCTCGGTAAATGATATATTTCTTCACCTGAAGTGCGGTTACCAGCCGTCAAATTACGGCCCCAAAGATTTTAATGATGGGGAGCCACAGGGCTGGATTTAAATTGATGAAAATTGTTTGTCGCCTGTGGGGATCAAACCAGGGTTCTTAAGATCCACAGGCCGAGTTGATACAACTGAGCCACCTACCCCATAAAAAAATTATATGAAATTATAAAGAGAACAATTGGTTAAAGCATTTGACCGGAATTGATAGTCCTAAGTTCAAATTCTAGCGGTATCCTATTTCATCGCATAAAATGCGGTTACCAGCCGTCAAATCAAGACCTCCAAAAGGAGATATAGAAGTAGTATTTTTAATGTGATGAAAATTATTGGTCAGTCGTGGAAATCGAGCCCGGGTTCTCAAATCCACAGGCCGACTCGTTACTATTGAGCCACCTCTATGAGGATTCATAAAAAAATTAAATTAGGGTAGGATCCCATTATAAGCGTATAAATTGCACATCTCAGTGGTATCGAGTCGGCCAGTGGATCTTAAGAGCCCTGGTTCCATCCTCACAGCCGACAAACAATTTTCATCAATTTAAATCTACTCTTGTGGCTCCCCTTCCACTAACATCTTTAGAGGCCGTCATTCGACGGCTGGTAACCGCACTTCACGCGAAAAAATATATCACTTACCAAGATCTGCTACGGAGCGTGCCACACCCAGTAATGGATAAAAAACGATGATATATTTTATATATTTATTTATTTATTTAAATTGCACATAAAATACAACATTTATTTTAACAACTAAATGAGGGCTTCCATGACTAGATAGTTAATGATATTATCAAAGTTTCTTCCTAAAATACGAGTAGCTAGTAACAATAGAACAGTTTCAATTTAGGTCAGGGTCGAAAGCAACTATTTGCAATTTCTGTAAATCTGTTGTGCTATGCCTCAAATCCTTATTACACATACTAAACCTCTATGCACATATTGTCAATTGCCGATCCAGAATCACGACACTATATACCCCCAGCAAACAATACCATCAACACCACACCATCATAGCGTGCGCTGCTAGCAAGCATAACGACAGCGCCAGGTGTATCATCTCTTCGACGAAGCTTCCAAATTGACAACAGTAAACGTGTTTATTGTCAGTGGCTGGCCCATGTTGCCTGTCCTTGTCACTCCGCTGTTAATAATAATGGCATCATCGTTCCACTAATAGGCTGTTAACGTATCCGGAATGAGAGGGAGACTCTTGGAAGATATATAGGGGGAAGACCACCAAAACGCAACCGGTCCGGCCCTGATATCGACAGGTTCAAGTGCCTCGTGGGTTTTGCTTTAATGTGGCCCACTATCGTTATACACCATCGTAAACCGTCCACGAAGCTTAACTCCCAACCACGGCCACGGTAGCGAACTTTGTGATAACGGAGCGCGATGCGATATCGATTGAAATTTTTACTTTTTCTACAGAAACTTTTGTCGTAATTTTGCATTTTCTCTAAGCTTTTTGTGGTGATAATGTATTATTTTCATATAGGGATTATAGACTTTCGAGTGGAAAGAAATATATTGTTAGCGCTTGTTTAAATTCTCAAATTTATTCAACCAAGATTCAGAGTTAATTTTTAAACACTGTTTAGTTCTCCTGGTAAAACGATTTTCGAAGCAACAAAAATATTCTTTAAAAGTTTAAGTTTGCCTACCACTTTTAAAATTTTTGTACACAATTCTTTCTTTTTATGGGGTAGGTGGCTCAGTGGTACCGAGTCGGCCTGTGCATTTGAGAACCCGAGTTAGATTTCCGCAACCGACAAACAATTTTCATCAAATTAAATCTAATGGGGTAGGTGGCTCAGTGGTATCGAGTCGGCCTCTGGATCTTGAGAACCCTGGTTCGATCCCCACAGCCGACAAACAATTTTCACCAATTTAAAAAATCTACCCCTGTGGCTCCTCCACCACTAATATCTTTGGAGGCCGTGATTTGACGGCTGGTAACCGCACTTCACGCGAAAAAATATATCACTTACCGAGATCTGCTTAGGCAGAGTGCCACACCCAGTGATGGGTAAAAGGCGTGATGATATATTTATTTATTTTTTATTTAAATCTACTCATGTGGCTCTTCTTCCATTAAAGTCTTTCGGGGGCCGTGATTTGATGGCTGGTAATTGCACGGCACGCCAGAAATACAGGGTATTTCTATACCTCTGCACGAAACTTTAATGACATATATAATTTGATATACTGATTAAAGAACAAAAATATTTTTTTGAAAATCGCAAAAAATTGGGTATTTCATTCCTAGCGAACATTTTTAGTGTCAGTGGTTTAATAGTACATTTAATTATTTATAATTATGTTACTAATGAAATAAAAGTATAAACACTGCCTACAAATAATTACTTATTAATTAATTATTATGTAGGTACATGGTGCAATGCCTTATTTTTACTTCCTTGTACGAAGTAAAGGAAGTATTGTAATCGCGAAAATTTTCGGTTCTCAGATTTCAACGGAAATAGGTGTTTTGGCCATCCCTGAATCCATTTTGACTAATTTCGTCATGCCGTCTGTACGTACGAACGTATCTCGCATAACTCAAAAACGGTAAGCCGTAGAAAATTGAAACTTTATATTTAGGACTGTTATAACATCTAGTTGTGCACCTCCCTTTTTGGTCATTATACAACTACCGGAAGTGGTACTTTACTTGAAGCCTATTATAGATTTTCATGAAAAACTATATTCAAATATAATTTAAAACTTTCCAAATATGGTATATAAGACTACTATATCAATGGAAATAACATAATAGATTTTGGTTAAAATAGACTAACCGGAAGTGGTACATTACATGAAGCTGCTAACAGTTTTCCATGAAAAAAATGGTATTATTTTAATTTTAGAAATGAATGCTGCAAATAAAAGTTTTAGAGAATTAAATTCTGCGTCTAGCACATTACGAATTATTAAATTAGCCTTTTGTATAAGCGAGATATCTAAATTTAAAAATTATATATTTCTTGTTTTTTTTTGTAATTAAGTTTGCTGTGGATTAGAACAAAAAATAAGAAGAAATTTAAAAATTTCATGTCAATGTCAAATTACGTCAAATATGTGCATTAAAAAAATGTAGGTATAGTATAATACGCGTACAAGGAAGTCATGTGGTAACCACATCAGATTTTTTTTATTTAACAATAAATATTTTTGACGTTTGTAACAACCAGTAATATTTATTAAAATTAGCTAAAATTGGGTTTTTTTTGTCACGCTGTACAACAGGAACTTAATCCCAATTACAGGACAAGGTCCGCACTCACCGAGCCGCAGTGTGGTAGTTCATATATTTTTTAATTTCAGTATGATTCGAACTTGGATCTTCGAATTCGAATTCCGAAACGCTACTCACGCCACTGTACTCCCGGGTAATGTTGCAAATATTTAAGTAAAATAACTATATTTAAATAAGCGAATTATATTACTAAAGTACCTTATGTTTTCAGAATCAATTTTTTCCCCATTATTCATACATATTTATTTGTAAATGTTGTTGAAAAATATATACGAATATTTCACTCGAAAAATTTCAACCAATCAGGTTACAGTATTTTTTAAATTTCGACCAATCACAATCGAATATCAGTGAATATTTGCACTTGTGCAAATACCCGGGTATTTGCACAAGTGCAATACTCGAATATGTCAATTTGACAACACGAATGAAAAATTTACATTTGTTTAATAACGTTTCTAAGAAAATTGTTTTATTGCTTACACCACTTGATAAATATATATTTTTTATCTAAAATTGCATTGTGTAATGTTTTAGTTTCTTTAAATAATGTCCACAATATTAGTTTTATGAATATTTATTTGACTATCTAAAAATATACACATTGTTTTTATATGTGTCAGGTTCTCTCTCCTCGACTGTCTTCATGACCTGCTCTATATAAATATGTAACACATTGGACGTTTATCAAGTGTTATGATCTGACAACTGACGCTTATATGACAGTTTAAATAAATATTAAATTATAATAAAAATAATTTAAAATATCGAATGTGAACTTTTTCTCGGGAAATATTCTACCAATATACCACTCGTGCAAGTCAAATACAATCAGAATATTTTCGCTCGTGCACATTCGTGCACTCGAGAAAATATTCAGGTATTTGCCTTGCACTTGTGATATAATTATTGAGTATATATTTTATTTGTTATATTCTAAATTGTATATTTACTGTGTTTCTGTTTGTTTCCCTCCAAATATATTTTCTGGATGCGCCACTGAACGCTGTAATACGGCAAATTGTTAATTTTCATTTCAAAATTAACTACAGCTTACAACTAAAATTCATGTTAGTAAAGGCTAGTTGCGTAAATGAACCTTTTTTAAAAATTTGCTTTTCTTCACTTAAACTCATATTCTATACTGTAGAGATATTTTCGTATTTTCCGCTTCGATAATTTCAGAATCAGCGTATGAAGTCATTAAAAAGATTGGCAGGTAATTATTTCTGTCATGTTTACATTACATTAACATATTTTTTTCATTTATTTTTACCCTGACATATGTAGTTTTTTATCTGCTTCTCATCGCTTCTATGACTGGCAGAGAACGAAACCTGTATTTAGAAACAAAAATGTTTGTTTAAGTTAAATATACTCGCACGAAAAGTCAACAAATAATAATTACGCCTAACAGTTTTTTAATTGTAGAGGAACAATGTTTACTGTATGACACCTCACACGAGGAAAAATGTGATATAGAAGCTTTTGAATAAATTAACAACGGTGTCGTTAATAATGTACATATTTCCCAAAGTCAAAAGTTTTTAGAATATTTGGCTTTAAATAAGTGTGGTAGAATTTTTACAGATTGAACGAAATATATTCTTTTAATATTATATTATGTTATCCACTATTAAAACCAACCAGATTAAACTTGCAGTTGAATAGTACACATTTGGTGAAAATTTGTAGAAACTAACCGCGAATATTGCTTTGGTTTAACAGTTAAATAAAAATAAATATATCATCACGCCTTTTACCCATTACTGGGTGTGGTACTTAGCCGTAGCAGATCTCGGTAAGTAAATAAAATAAATAAATATATCATCACGCCTTTTACCCATTACTGGGTGTGGCACTCTGCCTAAGCAGATCTAGGTAAGTGATATATTTTGTCGCGTGAAATGCGGTTTCCAGCCGTCAAATCACGGCTCTCAAAGATATTAGTGGAGAGGGAGCCACAGGGGTAGATTTAAATTGGTGAAAATTGTTTGTCGGCTGTGGGGATCGAACCAGGGTTCTCAAGATCCCCAGGCCGACTCGATACCACTGAGCCATGTACCCCATATCTCGGTAAGTGATATATTTATTCACATAAAGTGTGGTTACCAGCACTCAAATAACGTCCACCATAGATGTTAGTAGAGGGGGAGCTACACGGATAGTTTTAACGTGTAAATTGTATTATCGTCTATAGGAATAGAATCTGGGTTCTTAATTCCACAGGTCGAATTGATACCACTGAGCCATCTATTCAATTAAAATTATTAGTAATTTTAATATAAAATGTTAGTATCCCCTGTATAAAAATGATCACTCAGTACTCTAGAGTTGGGGTAGGATATTTATTTACTACCCTAAAATTTGTGTAGGACAATTTATTCACTACTCTAGAATTGGGGTGAAATATTCACCTAAAGTAATAGTAAGACATTTATTAATTTCTCTAGAAACCGTTAACCATGTGACCAAAGCAGCTATCATCATCCAACAATGTCATTGGAATCCTGAAGACATTCAGCAGAGTTCCTGAAGCCGAAACTGGCTGAAAATCTGCCTCTTACAACATCAATACGAGTAAATTAATTTTATGTTACTTATAATTTATTTATTTATTTTTATGGGGTGGTATCGAATCGGTCTATGGATCTTGAGAACCCTGATTCGATCCCCACAGTCGACAAACAATTTTCACCAATTTAAATATATCCCTGTGGCTTCCCCTCCGCTAATATCTTTGGGGGTCGTGATTTAACGGCTGGTAATCGCACTTCACGCAAAGAAATATATCACTTACCGAGATCTGCTTAAGGTAGAGTGCCACACCCACTAATGGGTACAAAGCGTGATGATATATTTATTTTGTTCATAATGATTGAAAATTTTAATCTAATACTTCGTGTTTATGTTTATATAGCGTCCTTGGGCCTGATATCGCCTCTGTTCAACCTGGGGCACGGGAGGGACTTGCCTTCGAGTCACTGATGTCATCAACAGCGTCATTTAAAGTCCGTATGACAATGTAAAATTTGAAATGTCATTATGTATACTTGTATTATCAATAATGGGGTAGGTGGCTCAGTGGTATCGAATCGGTTTGTGGATCTTGAGAACCCTGATTCGATCCGCACAGCTGACAAACAATTTTTACCAAATTAAATCTACCCCTGTGGCTCTCCCTCCACTAATATCTTTGGGGGCCGTGATTTGAAGGCTGGTAACCGCACTTCACGAGAAGAAATATATCACTTACCGAGATCTGCTTATGGCAGAGACTCAGTAATGAAGAAAAGGCGTGATGATATATTTATTTTTATTATCAATAATTATTGTATGTGTTGAACAGGGTTCGAAGATATATATCGATCGATATATATATCATGATATTTATTTTGATATATATCGTCATATTTTTGCAATGATATATATCCATTATATAAAAATATCAAATAGTTTTTGTGATATAGCCTCCGGAAAAGTGAAATTTTTCGTATTTTTCAGTTTTTCTACTTTTCCGAGGCTATATCTCGAAAACTAAATGTGATATGAAAACGCGCTCAACGGCATTAATTTTCTCGTGCTTCAGTTAACTTATAAACATAGTTTCAGCGATTTTTATTTTTTTTCAATTTTCCGCCAAAAAATCGCAAAAAGCGGTTTTTTAACATTTTCTCGAAAACCAGAAGTCATATGCATTTGAAGATTGCACCACTGAATTCAGTGGGTCAAAATACATATGTATGTAAATTTTCGTTTTAATAATCCTACGATTAAGGATTTTTGGTAAAATTGAATTAAAATCTGAAAAAACCAAAGGGGTACCCCTTAGGAAATAATAAAAAATATTAAATTGCATAAAATTGTATGAAAATTTGCTTACAAGTCAATTCGGACACGGGGAATTCAACGCCGTTGAGCCCATTTCCATATCTTGTTTAGTTTTTGAGATATAGCCTCCGGAAAAGTGAAATTTTTCGAATTTTTCAGTTTTTCTACTTTTCCGAGGCTATATCTCGAAAACTAAATGTGATAAGAAAACGCGGTCAACGGCATTAATTTTCTCGTGCTTCAGTTAACTTATAAACAGGGTTCGAAGATATATATCCATTATATAAAAATATCAAATAGGTAGTCTATAATAAAGACAGTATTATTATTTTCATTAATTCTGTTAAAATTATATTCTAAAGATAATTCTTACTTTACTAGCTTTTGACTAACTTCACATCAACGACATAAATCCAAATTGTGTGCCATTTGTGATGTCATTAACGGCAAAGTCTGAACCATTTCCAAAATTTTTATTTGGTACTCATTTTAGAAATACAAATCCTTTAATATGGTGGAAAAGTGTAACTATCAATGAGTCAGAGTGGCCAAATAAAAGTACATTTATTGAACTATGTGAACAGTTACACACTGCTGTAACAGCAACAGCAGGGCTGGAACGATATTTCTCCACTTTTGGCATTGTCCAATCTCAATTACGTAATCGTCTCGGTAACGACAATGCCGGTAAATTAGTTTTTATGTTTAAATATTTAAACCAAAAAGAAACTACAAAAAAAAACTAATTTAGATTGGATTTGGCCAAGTGAGTCTATCTGCAACGCTATGTTCAGGAAGTTCATCAGAAGATGATGATTTGCCCCTATTTAGGATATAGGATTATTTAAATATTCTTACTATTCTTAGTACTATATAATATTTGTGTATCCATTCAATGTATATTTACTTTTTTTCATTACCTATGTTAATTTTTATTTAGGAGTAATAATTTATTTTGTATTTCCTATTGTGATAATAAATGTGTACAAAAACTAAAATTAAAAAATAAATCTCCAAAAAGTGATATTTACGAACCCTGGTATTGAATAATGATTTTAATAAATAAAATGTATATTTTGTTTATATTTTTTGTGTCTGTGTTTTATTTAAGGTAAAAATTGTACAGAAACATTTCAGTTAATAATATACTATACAGGGTGTTTCAGGACTAGTGTAACAAACTTTAACAGCTTATTCCTGAGGTCATTTTGAGCCAAAAATGTCATATGAACATAGGTCCTATTCCTTCTAGTTAAAAAAATACAAGAGGTTGAAGTTCTATACATAACACGAAATTTTCCAATTTTTGTAATCAAGATACTTTCGGAAAACAAGAGTTTTATTGAAAAATCATACCCTATTTGTCTTAATTAATTTTATTTATTCATATTAACGAATACGATTTAGAGAACAAAACATAAAATGACACAATTAAATAGACAAAGAACAACATAACCAAACTAGGAATAGGTTAACACAATATGAGCGCCTTGAAATCGTATGCATGTTAATATTAATAAATAAAATTAATGAAGACAAATAGGGTATGACTTTTCAATAAAGTATCTTGATTACAAAAATTTAAAAATTTTGTGTTATTTATAGAAGTTCAACCTCTTGTATTTTGGTAACTAAAAGGAATAGGACCTATGTTCATATGACATTTTTGGCTCAAAATGACCTCAGGAATAAACTGTTAAAGTTTGTTACACTAGTCCTGAAACACCCTGTATGTATATACTCTGCAGTATTTTAAATATAATATCACTGATATACTAACCATTATATCTTCATATAAAATTTAGTCAGAGAAGGTATGCATTTTGAAGTAATCCGGGAGAATATTTAGGGTACATTGTGAATACACCAAATACTAATTTATTTAATAAAATAACTGCAGGCACATATAATCCTATTACTCAATACTGCATAATTTAACATATTTCAAGCGGTTTACCAACTACTCACCTGCCAACCTATGAATATCACACAGCTTCTACATGCTCTTCATTCTGCTATATTTATACCTTCAGCTGCACTATTTTATATCATTTAATATTAACACGCGGGTTAGTTAATATTCAGTAAATTCACTGTAGCGAACTACAGGTAAAGTACTACCAACCTAGATTCAATATTAAACCAACATCAAAATAAATACGATACAGAAATAGAACAGAAAAATTAATGTCATTACTAAATAAGATAACTAACTCAGTGGTAATGCTTTGAAAGGAGGAAATGAGAACCAGAGATGTGCATCTACGTGTAATCTTTAATTGTCTACATCTACACGTAGACAATACGTCGACAATTCTAGCGACGTAGACAATGTACACAATGTAGATAATGTATCTGACAGTTGTAAAATTCAACATAACCTAAATTTATTCCTTTGTAACTATTACATATATTCGTATTCGTGAGCTCGGGCCATTATCGGTCTTTACATAATAAAACTGAAAAAGCAAGTGCTCGTACATTACTAGACGAATGTCTGTCTTGGGTCTTGGACGAACTGTCATATTTTTAAAATCGATCAACGCACCATCTCACCAGACGAAGTTTTCTTTGGCGCTATTTTTAAAAGTAACAAGTTGACAAATTTTAACGTTTTGCCCTGCGCAACTAGTTTTTTTTTCATGTAATCCCTAGATTAAAAATAAAATCTCTAACAACATTTAAAATTCCCTAGTTCTAGGGATAAAATTTCTAATCTGACTTAAGTGAACACAGGTGTTTTCATTGTCTACATAGTCTACATTGTTTACATGAAAAATGAAGACGTAGACTACATGATTGTTTACACGTAGAGAATGGCGTAGATTACTTGCAGTAGACTATGCGCACATCCCTGATGAGAACTTGAATTTAAATTTTCATTATACAAAAAATGTCAGTCGTACTACTACTAAACAAAGATGGTAACCAAAACCATAAATCGAAAAAGAATAGTAAAACTTGTACTAAAATTTGAAACAAGAACCAAAAGCAAAACACTGCTTTGTTACCAGTTCATAGAATTATGACAAAAGTTTTATTTAATATAAATAAATAAATAAATATATCATCACGCCTTTTTTTCGCGTGAAGTGCGGTTACCAGCCGTCAAATCACGTCTCCCAAAGATATTAGTGGATGGGGAAGCCACAGGAGTATATTTAAATTGGTGAAAATTGTTTGTCGGCTGTAGGGATCGAACCAAGGTTCTCAAGATCCACAAGCCGACTCGATACCACTGAGCCACCTACCCCATAAAAACCTAATATAAATAAATAAATATATCATCACGCCTTTTACCCATTACTGGATGTGGCACTCTGCCTAAGCAGATCTAGGTAAGTGATATATTTTTTCGCGTGAAGTGCGGTTACCAGCCGTCAACTCATGGCTTCCAAAGATATTAGTGGAGGGGGAGCCACAGGGGTAGATTTAAATTGGTGAAAATTGTTTGTCGGCTGTAGGGATCGAACCAGGGTTCTCAAGATCCACAGGCCGACTCAATACCACTGAGCCACCTACCCCATAAAAACCTAATATAAATAAATAAATATATCATCACGCCTTTTACCCATTACTGGGTGTGGCACTCTGCCCAAGCAGATCTAGGTAAGTGATATATTTATTCGCGTGAAGTGCGGTTACCGGCCGTCAACTCATGCCCCTCAAAGATATTAGTGGAGGGGGAGCCACAGGGGTAGATTTAAATTGGTGATTTTAATTACTATTTTAAATAAATACTTCAGAATTGATAAAATCTAATTGAAATATAAAGACAAACATTAAGGATACCACGGTATTGTATTATGAATGTGGTTGAAGCAAAAGTGGTGTGTCAGGATAGGAATGTTTGGAGAAAATTAATTGCGGGATAAATATGATGAATGAAGACAAGCGTATGATTCTTGATTTTAGATTAATTTGGTTAGATGTTTCGAGTGTTTACCTACAATTGTGAGGAGACCATCTTCAGAAACAAGCGCAGTGTACACTAGCGAATGGATGAATGTTTGTTGTGTGTTGATGGATTTTCGTTGTGAGAAAAGAAAGAGTGTGTATGGAGGAAGTGTTAATGTGGTCAAATCGAGTATCGTGTGTCAGGATGAGAATGTTGACGGGTTCGTGCTACCCCATTTAATGGGATATAGCGTGATGTTATGTATGTATGTATGTATTGTTTAGCACGTATCCACCTCCAATTACTTTTTACCAGAAAAATGCGTTCTGTACTAGGTCAGGCATGGTTAAGGGTTGTTTTTTCAGAGGTTCATCAGTATTGGAGCTGGTTGAACTAAAAAAAAAAAATCCTTAACCATGCCTGACCTAGTACAGAACGCATTTTTATGGTAAAAAGTAATTAAAGGTGGATACGTGCTAATCAATACGATTTCAACCTGATTAAAGCATAGTAATATGAATTGATATATATTTTTTTTAATTTGTAGCAAAATATAGTAATAAAATATTTGATATTTAAATTTTGAAATGTAGATATTATAAATTTAATCACCATTCTGGCGGTAAAAGTAGGTAGCGTATAAGGAGCAAAATGATCAAATCACGGTCCCTAAAGAGTCGAAGAAGATCCACAGAGGTAGTTCTAATGTGGTGAAAATTGTTTGTCGACTGTAATAATAGAACCCGGGTTCTCAAATCCCCCGTCAGGCTAGATAGCACTGGGCCATCTACCCCAAAAAATGATAAAGAATAGAAGTTATACGAGTATAAATTCCTAATTTTGTTGATATTCAAACCAAACCATGCTTGTAAACTAGCATAAAAACCTCTTCCAAAAATAAACCATCCATATCTCCAATCTCCACGCTTCTTGACTCCGTTCCAGTTGAGACAACATTCCACAATTATGTACTCCGAACCTCCATTTCCGGATTTCGACTACAGAAAGACAAATCATTCAGCATCTCTATCGTTATGCAGGACGGTTGTTCGCCGCTGGGAATACGCATCCAAACATCCAGACATCCAGACGCGCCTGTTCTGGAACGGAGTCGTGTGCGGGATAGGAACATGACACTTTCTATCAAAATGCTATTATCCGTTTTTGTTGAAAAACAGCGGATGCGGACTGACACTGAGAGATGTATGTTTTTTAAAGGGTTAAGCTTTTTACAGATTTTTTTGTTTTTTGTTTGAAGCAGCAAAGGATTAGTGGTGTTTTTCGTTTTGAAGTTTTAATTAAATGCGAATTATGTTTTAAATGCGTCAGATGAGTTAGAAAAATACACGTTTAGCAAAATGCGACAATAAGCTACTGACTATTTCGTTCATTATATTTTATTTTACTAAAATTGTAATTAGAAAATTGTTCTAATAGTCTAAACAACCATAATCAATTCAACATTATGAAACAGACAGAACCTTTTCAAAATTCGCAAAATTAATTGCACTTTACATGAAGTAAACATTTTTAGTGCCACTGATTTGAAAGTTATTTCTAATATACTACTGATTAAATTGTAATTATGACATTACTAATAGGCTTCTATATGATGATGCTGTATAATGAATATATGGACTATTGTAATGTTTATAATTATAATTTAATTAATAATATTTTAAAAATAACTCTCAAACCAGTGGAACTAATTTTTTTACTTCATGTAAAATGAAATTAATTTTACGAATTTTGAAAAAAAATCAGACAGTTGAGTACTATATGAAGTTAAAATAAGTGCCATAAATTGTGAAACACCCTGTATATAGCAAATATATACAAAAAATGTAAACTACTTACTTAAAAATACACTGCACAAAATTGTACGAAGACATTTTAAAAATTGAAACTATAATAGTAGTTTATGTAACAAGTACATAATTTAGGTCTTTATTGGACGAGCCGAATTTTATGGCAGAGCGAGCGCTGCGAGCGAGGCTAATAAATAAGGCGAGTCTATAAAGTCCGATTATGTACGAGTTGCATACAACGTATTATGTTCGACTGCATGGAGAATATTTTCTCTTAAAATATGATTATGTCAATTTAAAACATTTAATTGCATCTCAAAGTGTGCTTCGTTGTTATGCATTTGTTGCTTTATTTATCAAATTGTCAAAGTGAAAAAAGTGTTGAGGTGGATGAAGACATTGAAGACGTTTCAAAAGAAATAAAAGATTTTGCATGTAATGCAAGAGAATGTCTATTACCAACGAAATCGAAACAATTGTATGGAGACACATATAATACATACAGAAAATGGTGTTTAAATATGAAAATATTTTGTTTTAATGTGACATTGACAGCAGTCCTATTTTGCATTTTTATCGTACTAGTCCAATAAAGTACCCAATTGTGGACAGTAAATAGTGTCGTAAAACAAGGTAATATAATGCAGTCGAACATAAATTATATTATAAATATGTAGAAGGATCCAATATAAAAATTAATATAGATTATAATCAAATATATCTAAGAAAATTAATATCTTAGCTATTCTTATAAATATTTATAATTTATAGTTGTAATTTTACATTCAATTTTTAAAATATATCTGTACAATTTTGCGTAATGATGTTATTAAATAAAAGAAAAATTATTAACAGTTAATTTAGTACTGATTTATACGGTTTATAAATATTATATCATTATCTATACATATTTTGAAATGAAATTTTTCATTGGCTGAATTTTTTCATTCTGCCTCAAGCGATACCAAAACATGTAATACCATATCGCATGAGCAACACCAGCGCCACTCAACTATGAAAATTCACCACACGTCACTGTCAACCAATAGGATCACGAATTAGTTTGAAAATGAACCAATGAAATGTACATTTCGTCGGAAATTCATCACTAGTGAAATTGATATCGGAAATACCACTGTTAATAATTTTTCAATATTTTCATAAACGTTAATTCTACATTTGTTCAGTGTACATTTAATATTCAAAATTTTATCACTAATACCTAATTAATAATGTGCAAATAAATGTCCGTCAGTACGGTGGTGTAGATAGCGATACGGAATTCGAATCCGGTGATCCCGAGTTCGAATCTCACTCAAGCTAAAAATTATAAATTAACTACTACACTGCGGATCGGTGAGTACGGACCCAGTACTGTAATTGGGATTAAGTTCCTGTTGTACAGCGTAGCATAAATAAATAAATAAATACCTAACTATTCTTGAAATTAACTTTTGTTTGGTAAATTCTCAAGCTGAATACAACTCGTAGTATGAAAATTGTCAGATAATATTTTCAGCAATTTTCATACTACTTGTTATATTATATATGAAAATATTTAGAAATATATAAATAATTGAAGAAGTGTAAGGTATGTAAAATGACAAAAGTCTAACATGCAAGTTAATTCCAAGTTAATAATAGCTTAATATAGATAAGAAGTGTCAAGGTGAAGGTCGTGTATATCAACAAGCAGTGAAAATAGAGTTTTCTAAGGTCTACACGTAGTATGTGATAGCTCTTTATACAGAAAACGAGAGAGGAAGAGACGTAAAGCAGAAGGAGATAAAGTAACAAGAAGGCGATACGGAGAAGTGGCAAAAATATCCTTTTTAGTAAATGTTTAAGAAATTAGGTTAAGAAAAAGAGCACAAAACTTAACTCGTAGATAGATGCGCAAGGCGCCATCTATAGTCAAGTAGAGGAAATCAAGTGACTACACAAACAATAACCTGTAACTAGCGGAGACAAACAACAATACAAGGAAGGTGGCGACAACTGTCGGGGACTAGATGAGGTAATGTCAAGTAAGCGAAGTAGGAAAGCAGGTAGCTGTAGTAGTGAAGAGGAACACGAAAATATTTTCTCAAAAAGTAAAAAGATATTAAGATCACCTCAAACTAACCAAAAGTTAGAAGAGGAGGAAGAAGGAAATATGGAAGATGTAAAAGAGATGCTTAGAGAATTGATGACGGAACTCAAAAATAATACAGCAGAGATAAAAGAACTCAAAGAAGAATTGAAGAAGAAAGAAGAAAAGTGGCGAAAGGAAAAGGAACAGATAATTGAGACGGTGAAAGGATTAGAAGATAAGGTGGAGAGAATGGAGAAAGAAAAAAGGAGAAATAATATTGTAATAACAGGAATTAATAATAATATGCCGACAAATAGAGAGGCGGTAAAGGCATTTATTAAGGATAAGATAAAGATAGAAGCAGAAGTCAAGGAGGTAAGGGAAATATCAAAAGAGAAAAGGATGATAGTAGCAGAAATTGAAACTTTTGAGAAGAAGATAGAAATTCTAAAAAATAAAAATATGCTAAAGGGAAGTAAAATCTATATTGAAAGCGATCTAACCGCAGAGGAGAGAAGAGTACAGGCAGAAATAAGGAAGATAGCGAGAGAGAAAAGGCAAGAAGGGAAAACAGTAAAAATAGCGTACCAAAAATTAATTATAGGAAGCGTAATGTATAAATGGGATAAAGATGAGCACGGGCTGGTAGAAATAGAGGCAAAAAACTAATGGGAAATACAAATATCATAAACACACCCAAACTAATAAAAACAAAGGCAACGCAAAAGGATATTGAGAGCAAACATGGAAAAATAACATATAAGCAGAAAGAAACAAAGAGAAAGCCCAAGAATACGAAATTTAGAATAAGTACTTGGAACGTTAGGACTATGTTGCAGCCAGGAAGAATGCAAGAGATAGTTGAGGAATTAAATAGATACAAGATAGACGTGGCGGCAATTCAGGAAACCAGATGGAGCGGACAAGGTACTATTAATAAAAGCAATTATGATGTACATTACTCAGGAGGCAAAAAGCAAGGGCAATATGGGGTAGCATTCATTATCTCTAAGGAATTCAAAAACAAGGTAATTGATTTTAGACCAATAAACGAAAGAATGGTGTACTGTAGAATGAATGCAAAACCTCTTAATATATCAATTCTAAACATATATGCACCAACTGAAAATGCGCTGATCGAAGAAAAAGAGAAATTTTACGAAGGATTGGAGGATGAAATAGACAGAATACCAAAAGAAGACACGATAATCATACTGGGGGACTTCAACGCACAAGTAGGAAAAGAAAGATACGTAAAGCAAGTGGCCGGGAAATATACAATACATGAGAAAACAAATGACAACGGACAAAGACTATGCAGGCTAGCAACAAGAACGAATTTAGTAATAAGCAGCACAAAGCACAATCACCCAAGAGCTCACAAAGTAACATGGACATCTCCAGATCAAAAAACACAAACACAAATAGACCACGTACTAACGACAAGAAGAAAACAATCGTCAATAATGGATGTGAGAACCTATAGAGGAGCCTGCGCGGATTCGGATCACTTCATGGTCATAGCAACTTTAAAAAATAAAATAAGAAGAGCAAATGAAAGAAAAAAAATTGCACATAAATGGAATATAGAAAAGTTAAGAGACGAAAAACTAAATAAAAAATACATGGAAGAACTAGATAAGAAGCTAAGTGAACAGTGCCACGGAGAGCACGAGACAGAGGCCAAGTGGTACAACATAAAGAAGTGTATCCATGAAGCGGCAGAAAAATGGGTAGGAAAAGATAAGCAAAACAACGTTAAAGAATGGTTCAATGAAGAATGTCATGATATAGTAAAGAAAAAGACAAAAGCAAGACTAAAATGGATTAAATCAAATAAAAGCGAAGACAAGGAAGAGTATGAGAGAATTAGGAATAAATCCAACAAAGTAATAAGAAAAAATAAGAGAGAGTGGATAGATAAAAGAATAGAAGAGATAGAGGAGGAAGGGCAAAACAGAAATACAAAACGGTTCTACCAAAAAATAAACGAACAAGCTAGAACACATCAAGGTAAAGCATGCGGCATAAAAGACAAGAATGGTAGAATAGCAGAAAATGAACAAGAGTATAAGCAGGCATGGGTGGAGCATTTCAAGGAGCTATTAACAGAAACACAGCAAAGCGCTGAAATTGAAATACAAGAAACAGAAGAGGAAGAAATAATATCGGAACCAACACTGGAAGAAATTAAGGAAATTATAAAGAACAGCAAAAATGGAAAGACACCAGGAAAAGATGGCATAAACATGGAACTGATAAAGCATGGAGGCGAAACGATACAGCAGAACATGCACGAGCTCATCAAGAAAATATGGAATGAGGAGAAGATGCCGAATGAATGGAAAACAGGACAGATAGTAACAATACACAAAAAAGGAGATCGGCAAACATGTCAAAACTATAGAGGTATTACTCTACTGAATACGGCATATAAAATATTGTCTACACTAATACAAAGACGGATAATAAATGAAGCAGGTAACATCATTGGGCAGTATCAGTGTGGTTTCACAAGAGGAAGATCCACGGTAGATGCAATACATACTATAAAACAAATATTAGAAAAATCCCACGAGTACAAACTAAACATTGAAATACTATTTATAGACTTTAAACAGGCTTTCGATTCTATAAAAAGAGAAAAATTGAATGAAGCAATGAAGGAATTAGAAATACCAGCAAAACTAAGGCGATTGGTTATGATGACAATGAGAAACACACAAATCAGTATAAGGACACAAAGAGGTGAGACTGAAGAATTTGAAATAAACAAAGGAGTTCGACAAGGTGACTCACTATCAGCAATGTTATTCAATATGGCTCTAGAGAAAGTCCTGCAGAAAATAAATAAAGAAGGAACACTTCGAACGAGAGGAGGACAAGTAGTGGCATATGCTGATGATATTGCAATCATAACAAAAAGCAGAAAGATAATGGAAGAAATTTTACAAGAAATAATAGTTGAAGGAAATAATATGGGGCTAAGAATAAATGAAACAAAGACTAAAATAATGATTATCGGGAAAAAGACTGAAGAAAACGAAATAAAAATAGGTAATAACAAATTTGAACGAGTTGACAGCTTCAAGTACCTAGGCATTACACTAACAAGTGGAGGGGAGAGAGAAATGGAAATTAAAGAGAAGATAATGGCAACAAATAGAGCGTTCTATGCCAACAAAAAACTACTAAATAGCAAGATCCTAGCAAAAGATACAAAAATGAGAATTTATAACACGATAATAAGACCGATAGCATTGTACGCAGCCGAGGTAATGACAATGACAAAAAAAGATGAAGAAAACTTGAGAATATCTGAGCGAAAAATAGTAAGAGCTATACTAGGCCCGATAAAAACAGCAGACAATGAATATAGAGCGCGAATGAACTTCGAAATCGAACAAGAATTGCAAGGAGAGGATATAGTGAAGAAAATAAAGAAACAGAGAGTCAGGTGGCTGGGGCACGTATGGAGAGCTGAAGAAAAGGATATAATTAAAACGATAACGGAATGGACACCAGGAGGAAGAAGAAGAAGAGGCAGACCCAGATCGACATGGTTAAGCGAAGTAGAAGAAAATTTGAGAGCAGCGGGAATAAAAAATTGGAAAAGCAAAACGAAAGACAGGATAGCGTGGAGGAACATAATTGAAAAAATTTAAATGAAATAAGAAAGAAATGGAGACTGATCCACTCCAAGGAAAGGATCTAGAAAGCTCATTGAGCGGCGCAACCCCAGAGGGGTGTTAAGCCACTATATATATATATAATAGCTTAATTTGGTTCAACCAAAGGAAAAGAATTAATAGATAACTGTACAAGTCATACTGTCACTTTCTCTGTAGTATAACTACTAGAGGCTCGAATGTCAAAGTTGACAAATGGTGCCTCTTGGCATTGGAGCCCAAGGCTCGTGCCCTGCCTGTCATACCCTAGATATGCCACTGCGAAAAGGGAACAGTTACTTGACTCGTCTCAATATTTCAATATCTTTATTAGTAAAGCCCGGATTTTTAGGCAATTGCCTAGATTCAAATTTTAATATACTTTAGGCAATTTCGTTTTTCTATACATAGGTAATATGTTTACGTGTAATGGAAGGTTTTTTTTTCGTGCCTTAGAGCCTATTTTTTCTATATTTTGGTTATTGTGCCTATTTTACCTTATACAGCCTATTTTGCCTATTTTGTTGCCTATTCTAACTTTTATTGAGCAGACAAGGTTTATCATCTACTTCGTTTACTAATTCAGCACTCAACAAAGTGTTTCAACCTAACCTATATTTAAAGTACTTTCCGAAAATTTCAGAGCAATTGCTCGTAATATTTTGTGAATTAAAGTATACTACATAATTTGAATTTGCATAATAGTTAATAAAATGAGAACCCTACATTATAATTTTTCAGACTGCGTTAATTTTTGTTTGAGTAGATACGAGTTCCAATATTAGAAGAAGGATTCGTTTATTTTTTTGTAAACAAATTATTTACATTTATGCTGCCTAAAATCCCGCATATTTTAGAGTAATGCCTACTTATTTTAGTGTTTTTAAGAGCCTAAATATCCGAGCTTTATTTATAACGATATACTTAAAAATATTAGTAACATAATAGTTGCAAACGTTCAAGAATTATGGTATGTACTTCTCATCTAGTTTTGGTTTAGTTCTCGTGTCAGGATTTCGTAAAAAAAAACAAGAATTCAATAAACAAAAGGTATCTGCATGATTTTATTAATTTCATATTCCGAGCAATTAAATCATATTGAAATAAAAGAATGTTGCTGGGAATAAAAGTAATATGATTGTACATTATTATTTTATAGGATTTCAAAATAAGAGCAGCTTTCAAATGTTTCAGCATCAATTATTTTTTATTCTTTTCATGCATCTACCGTTCGTAAATAAAACAATTAAAATCAAACAAATCGAACTGTCGAGAACATCACTTGAAATTGAAACAAAATAGCAATTTTTTGCATCATTCGCGCATGTCATCCGAAACAAAGGATAGCGTTATCTCTTCTACTTAATTGCTGTTCATTATGGACAATGTTTGCAGGCGGACGGGTCTATTATTTTAAATAACAACAACAAAAAGTCCCTGTTCAAAACAAAGTGTCAGTCAAAGAGAAGGGTCCGCGATGAATTCTGCACGTGAGCAGATTTTGCGGCTTCTGTATCAAGGAAGCGGTGGTTCTATTTGGAGAAGTTTTTCAACTGTTGGACGTAAATATTTTCCGTTATATTAAAGTAGAAACAAAACACTTAAAACAACGTCATTTACGCCATAGCTCTCGACGCAATTAATTTATTCCTTTGTTTTTTGTAAGCGAAATAACGAGGTTAACGAAATGGTTTTTCAGGTCATTAAAAGAAGTTTAAGGATATGATTAAAAAATAAAGAGATATAATTATTTGTTCTGTATTTTTAAAAAATGGTTGACATTTTTTGCTAATTATTTTTCATAAATGTTTGTTATTATAAATGTTACATTTATTTTTGAGATAAATTTCGAAATAGGCTGGGATTTTAAATTATTATTTTTTACTTATTAAAGATAGTAACATAAGTTACCAATTATTGAAAAATTTTGTTATTTCGGCAAAAAATTAAGGGTATATATTATACTGTATATGGGGTAGGTGGTTCAGTGGTATCGAGTCGTTTTTTGGAATTGACAACCCGAGTACGATTCCTACAGACGACAAACAATTTTCACTACGTTAAAAAAATTACCCCTGTGACTCTCCCTCTACTAATATGTTTGGAGGCTGTGATTTGACGGCTGGTAACCGCACTGCCGCAGTAATAGATAAAAGATATGATGATATATTTATTTATTATATATTATATAACATATTGGCCATAGTACAAAAAAAATTGTAAAAGTAAGGGAGGTTTAGGTTAAATATGCATTTTTAGTACCACTAGTTTGATTGTTATATTGTTATTAAATTATAATTATAAACACTACAATAGTCAATTTATTCATTATACAAAATCAGGTAAATTAAATCCGTGATTGTATAACAGAGGTTCTCAACCCTCTTTTAGTAAACATAAAAATTCGATTCCTCCCCAGACAAATATTTTCAAATCTACTCATATTATTGCGAGAGTTTAAAGCAAAATAAAATATTAATATGATTTTTAATTACTTACTGAATATATTGAAACTAAATAAAAAACTTCACAATGTTCGGTGCTGTGGAACTTTGTTATTTATATACTACATTATTTAATTGAAAATTTAAGAAAATCTAAAATGTCTTTCTTATAAAAACATATTAAATAGTCTGGAAAAAATAATTTTTGCGTTTTCCTTTTTATATATTTTATAATATTCAAATTAACACTTGGCTTGAATTTAATATAAAAATTTTATAATTTAGAATAGAAAATTATTACTTACACAAAAATAAATGTCAGAGACGCTAATATTAAACAAAAATGTTGGATATAATAATTTTGGAGATAATAAAATTCCTTTGTGACTACATTCTACGTGATATCATAAATTCTCTTCCTTTTTTAAACAACAAAATATGTACACCATTTTTAAACTAATTGCTGTAGTTCGTAAAACTACAAAATTAGCGCTATATTTAGTATAAACTGCAGTAATAAATTACTTAAAAGATAAACTTTCATTTTTATTACTTGAGCGCAGTTGGGAAATACGAGTACAACGTATCTTCCTAATAAATTATGAATATTTACCCATAAACTCTGTACCAAATATGTTTACGGAAGAGAAAAATATTAAATTGTGAATTAAATAACTTAATTTTTCACGTTGTCTTCAAGAATGTTGTTGACTTTATAAAAATAGCAACAAGGTGATTAATGTATTATTTATTACTGAAGACTTCTTTTAATTAATTAAAGTATAAATCAATTATGTCTAAATTTTCTTTTTAGTAAGTAAAATTTATCATGACCCAAATTACTTCATAAAAAATGTCAGATATAAATTTAATAAAATTGTCTATTCATTTACTTGAAGATGTAAATTTGTGATAAGAAGTTGGAACATTAATTATACTTAATTTGAAAGAGACGATGAATAATAATTAGGGTACACATTAATCTTCTGCTAATGCTGATTCTCAAATACAAACGCATGAATTAAGAAATATAATTGAGAACCAGATATGAAAATGCGAATTATAAATTATGTCATTTTATTATGAATATTTCAGCATCAAACAAAATAAATATCCACTTATCTCAGACAATCTTTACAAAATGCTTATCAAAATAATCAATAAAACACTATAACACCTTTTCGGCATTGATATCTTATTAAGAGTGTAAGTAATATACAGGGTGTTTCAGGACTAGTGTAACAAACTTTAACAGCTTATTCCTGAGGTCATTTTGAGCCAAAAATGTCATATGAACATAGGTCCTATTCCTTCTAGTTACCAAAATACAAGAGGTTGAAGTTCTATAAATAACACGACATTTTCAAATTTTTTTAATCAAGATACTTTCAAAATGACCTCAGGAATAAGCTGTTAAAGTTTGTTACACTAGTCCTGAAACAGCCTGTATAATAGCTACCTCGACAGTAACCTATAGTACAACAGGATCGAAATGTATATTTCTTGTTATTAAATATGTGGCTTCCCCTCCACTAATATCTTTGGAGGCCGTTATTTGACGGCTGGTAACAGCACTTCCCGCGAATAAATATATTACTTACTGAGATCTGCTATGGGAGAGTGCCACACTTAGTAATGGGTAAAAGGCTTGATGATTTATTTATTATATTTATAAATATGTTCCTAAGTATTTTAAAGAAAAAGTCAAATAAAAGAAACTTAAGAACTCTGTATTCTTTATTTAAAGAATCTCATGATTAATGGCGGCCTGTTTGACAAAGAGAAATATGAATTGTTGTCCTAAGAAAATGTTGATTTAAAGAAATATCCTTTAAAATCAATTTATTTGTAAATACAAAATGTTTGACAATTAGTTATGGTATCAAATTGCACATGGTAATACTAACCTATCCATGCTACTTATACAAAGTGTTTCATTAATTCAATACGGTGGTGTGGATAGCGATATGGAATTCAAAGTTAAAAATTATATAAACTATCACAGTGCGTACCCTATACTGTAATTGGAATTAAGTACAGCTTGCCATAAATAAATAAATAAAGAAACTAAATAATTATCTTTTCAAGTTTTTATAGACAGTTTTAGCAAAAAATGCTTAAAACAAATGTAGTAGAAAACTTATTTCTTGTATATTTTATCTAGAATAATTTAGGCACATATGTCAACGGAAAAGAGACGCAAATTTATTTTTATGGCATTGCCTAATTCTTGTGAATATTCAATATCTTTGTCTAAATATTTATACCTGCATACATTTGAACATAAACTTTATTAATTAATTGATTATAGAGTGGCAGACTATTTATTGTATTTCATATTAATGAGTCTCTATTATTTGCAAATTTCGATAATTAAACTATTCTACATATGAGAATGTGCAATACAGCACAATTTAATATAATAGAGCACTATTTTCATTTTAAATTAATTATCACAAATTATCGACTGCCTGCAAATTTTGACAACCACGAAATTTAATTATAATTAGATACATTCAATGTTGTAATTATTCGCCTTGATGTGAAACAACGTACACATACAAACACACACAAAGAAGCATAATATCTCGTCTTGATATAGTCCTCAATGAAATATTAAAAGCTTAAATAAACAAATTTATTTATTTTCGTTTCGATATTATAAAGATTAATCTAAATTCTTAAGTGTAATGTAGGTACAATGTTATGAAACTCAATAAATAAATAAACAATGTACAAGTAGAAAATAGTAAATACCTTTACGTTGCTTCCATATTTTCATAAATTTTATGGAACTGGGGCACAATCTAAAACACAACACTTTACAAAAAGACCAAAATCTCAACTTCACTGTATACGGTTCAATACTACTATAATGCCAATCTACAACTGACTGACAAGTTCTTGCTTTTTTCGTATGCGCAAGTCTGAACATTGTTCATTAATTAATATGAAGTATCTACTTAAAAATATTTACAAATTATATTTGAATTAGATTTTGTTTTGTTGTCAATTTATATAGGTAATATAATGAATAAAAATATATTGAAATATTAAATATTTTATCTCGCTATATATATGTTTTTAATTTTCTTTAGATGATATTTTTAGTAAATTTTGATTTTTAAATAATATATCTGTATTTAAATTTTATTTCTAAAGAGAAATTTTACTGATCATAGTGAAATACAAAGCATATATTTTTTATATGATAATATTTGAATTCGTGAGTTTTTCGCTTTTGATATGAAATTTGCATTAGACCAATATTTTCCAAACTTATAGATATAAAGGTCTTCTTGGAAAAATAAAATTATTTTTTTACAATCGGGAATATTTGATCATTTCTAAGATATACAAATCAGGACAGAAGTAAAATGTATATTATTTTGATAGATAAATATATCATCACGCCTTTTACACATTACTGAGTGCGGCACTCTGCCTAAGCAGATCTCAGTAAGTGATATATTTTTTCGCGTGAAGTGCGGTTATCAGTCGTCAAATAACGGCCCTCAAAGATATTAGTGGAGGGGGAGCCACAAGGGTAGATTTAAATATAGTCTTAACGGTCAGGCAAATGTTTATTTTCCTGTCAGTTTCAGGTAAAAAGTAATTTTCCACTTAGTTTTAAATAGTATGTTATGCATCAAGGGAGGGAAACAAGCGATTATTCCCGCGTGTGAAGTTGACAAATCGAGACGTAATCGAGGGCCGAATGCTCAAGCTGAAGTCGAGGTTTGCCAACTTCACACAAGGGATAATCGCGCCCTCCCGTGAAGCATATTATACTTTTCGTAACAAGTGCACAAAAATTACTGTCTTATCGGGACAAATGTCAAATATGGGTTGCGTAACTAGTTACCTAGAAACTGCCGCAAACAGCTAATAATCGTAGTCTCTAGGGAGAGAAACATCCTACCTAGGGAGAGAAACATAATGTTCTCATAATGTTTCTCTCCCTAGGGGAGAAAAGCAGTGTTTCTCTCTCTAAAATTAGGGAATAAGAACGTGTTTCTTGTGCATGTGTTACGAAAATATCCTTTTGTTTTTATTATTTCGCGGCACCTTTAGCAAAACTAACGGCTCTCAAAAAGTTTGGAAAACACTGCATTAGACTATGAATATCCAATATAATTATTAGAAAAATCTTATTTATAATTTGAAGACATGTATTGTGAGTACTGGAGACAGCAATAAACTGTATCTTCTTAACGCAGTAGAAATCTATTTAAATCTAAATCGTAACAAATCTCTTAATACTCCGGATACAGATAGAAACTTTAGATTTTCAAATCTTTCAGCCGCATGTTAAACCAAGGCAGAAACAAAAGAGCGACGCTGTTATAAGTCCGTCCCCTGGTGCCGCAGATAAACATCTGTTCCGTCTGTTGTTTTTTGACTCTTTTCCGGATCCGTTCCGGATTTGTGTCGGAATTGCATCCCGGAACTATGGAGCACGCGCGACGCGCTCAACATTCATGATGTTGACGGATGAGTCAAGAGAAATAAATCTCCTTGATTGATATACGGAGCTTATAACGTCCGGAAAAATCTCTCTCTTGCATACACGTAGCCATTGCGTGGATTATGTTTTTAGAACAGATTGTAGAAATTTATTCATTTATGCAGGCGATTGTTTAATGGAAAAGTTTCATTTTCATAATTAATGACAATTTATTATTCAATTTAACTAGTATATTTTTGGTGTTCATTAGCAATCTTTTGGGAAATAAATTGTAAACAAATTTTATTAGTATCAAGAGTATTATTTTGAAACACATGCCAACATCAACTAATTATTAAAACAAATATTAATTACACTCAGTTCAACGCAAAAATTTTAATTAAATTTAAAACATTTCATTACTAAGATTGCGTCATTACAATTATAAATAATAAATACCTAAATAAATATGTTATTCATTCTGTACCATGTGTTACAAATTTTTAAATTTACAAATATTTCTCAAGGGATAATGCATCAACTTTGTATTTGATTTTTACTCTGCAACAATCTCGCAGTAAATCTGAAACCATCAGCATTTCATATTTATTTATTTATTTAATTGTTATAGCTGCAAAATAACGAATCAATTTAAAGGATCATTTTAGTATTAAGTAGATTTTGAAATTCTTGGACACCAAATTGTATTTAGTAATTCAAGTGGATGAAGTTTAAACAAATATTAATTTGTTTTTGTACGTTTTGAATAATTATACGAATTTATAAATATGATGTTCAACCTGGTTTACTTTTATCGAATGACATTTTTTTTAAAATTCATTATATGCTAAATTAATAATAGCTATTTATGTACTTAGTACAAAAAGTGATAGTTTGAAGCTCGTGGCACAATAGTTATTTGTGTGTTAAGAGTGAAAAGTGATTGTTTGTTACTCGAGCACGGTAATTGTAGCTCGCGCTGTATTAGTGTAAGAGGAACAAAGACACTTTACGCTCGTGATACACACATAATTTTTTCTACGATTGCATCTTAAATTATTAAAAAACGTATACGGACTGAAAATAAATTCGTTCTGTCACCTGTCAATATGACAAGTGTCTGTTTTGTTTGTATCCCTGGTAACTATTGAAATAATCGCGCATTTAATATCTTTTTCGCAAGTTGCCATTGGAAACGTGCGCATTTAATATCAAAGATATTTTTCAATTGTTCAACAGAAAACGTCAACTTTACAATAACAAATAAGAGCGTAATTGTCAAGTTTTTATAGCAATCGTAGAAAAACTATTTTTGATTAAGATCCTATTAGAAAGTATAATTGTATTCCCTCTATTATGAACAGAAAGAGGTACTGTTCGTCCCTATAAAAGACAAATTAATTTACTTCCAAAATAAATAAAAATTATTCATTTAAATAAAAATTATTCATTCAAATAATAGTCAAACAATTGACAGTACTGTTATATGTATAAGTCATAAAATAAATAAAATTGATTCGAATTTGTTATTTTAAATACATTTACTATGGGAGTAAATTAATTCTGTCCTTCATAAAATCGGACATAAGAGCAGAAAAGTAAAACTATATTCATGGCAACTGGATATTAAGTCTAGTAACATTGACAAAATAATAATAATAAGTTACTTATCGATGTTGAAATCATTTAAACATTAAACTACAAATTTTTAGGGCTGTATTACATTGCTTTAACTTACACAGATATTAATATAAAATAAGAAATTAGTAATGCAAAATTTTCCTTTTACATATGTTCTATATTGTAAACATTTCATCTTCATTTTACTTTCAAATACAACCAGTAATATAAACATTTAAATAAACATCAAATTTAGGTCAGCCATAATTTAAAATTTAAATTCCAATCCAACAAAAAGTATAAATCGTTTCATCCGTAACGCAACATAACAGTAGCTAGTCGTACTAAGCACACACAAAACAAATACACACGCAGAATATTGTGTGTTCATCCTCTTATATTCATGTAAGTCTTCTTGAAATTCCGGATAACACAATCTTATTAACAGAAGCCGATTAGTAGAGCACTAGTGTGTTATAATCTCCAGTGACTGTGTCAATCCGCATTTCAGTTTATTACGAAAGTTACGTTCCCTTTACCTAGCAGGAACCACCTGGAAACTATTGAAACTATTATTAAACTGATGTAGATACGGTCAGTTGACTCCACGAGTTCAGTTAATATCTGTCCCGGTCTCCTACTGAAACTCATGTCGTCTTTGTTGTAGAGAATGCTCTCTGTCGTACAGAAGGACTTGTACACAAGGATCGCAAGTTTCCAAATGTTAAATTGCTAAAGTTGCAAACCGTAAGCAGTTTGAGAACTAAAAATAAATATCTTAACAAGATATTGGAAATTACTGATTGTGTTTCAGAAACTAATATAATTTGAAGGTCTTTAATCGTATCATAGCGTATGACGACAATTTATAATACAACTAGACACGTGAAGTGTTGAATCTATGAAGGAATAGGATATAAAAGCTTTGCGGGTGCATGTATTTCGACACGTAAATAAATAGTTATAGTTGAAACAAAAAAGTCATTTGAACGCACAAAAAAAAAACAAGAATTACGCTCACAACATTTTTTCTACAACTGTGAAAAAATAATAATATAATAAATATAGATTTATTCAAGGAATTGAAGGAAAATAATAAAGAATAATATGAATTTGCTACTTTTAAAATAAATAAATATATCATCACGCCTTTTATCCATTACTGGGTGTGGTACTCTGCCTAAGCAGATCTTGGTAAGTGATATATTTTTTCGCGTAAAGTGCGGTTACCAGCCGTCAAAACACGGCCCCCAAAGATATTAGTGAAGGAGGAGCCACAGGGGTAGATTTAAATTGGTGAAAATTGTTTGTCGGCTGTGAAGATCGAACCAGGGTTCTCAAGATCCACAAGCCGACTCGATGCCACTGAGCCACGAAAAAATAATAATTTGGAAGTGGGCTCGAAATACTTACTTTGCACTTTGTAAAACAGTGCGCGAAATACGCGTTGTCATAGTAATGTAACGTATTTGATATTAGTGAAAAAATGTGAATATGTTTTGACAATTGTAGAATAAAATAAATATATCTTCACACCTTTTTTCTTTTATTCTGACGTACTAGATCTCAGTAAGTGATATATTTATGTGGTCAGTAGTCATCAAATTACGTCCCCCAAAAGTGAAATAGAAGGGAGAACCACAGGAAAATTTATTTTCATTTGGCTCAATGGTATCGCGTCGGTCTGCGGATTTGAGAATCTGGGTTCGTTTCCCACATTCGACAATAAATTTTCACCAATATTAAATCTATCCCTGCGTCTGCCGTGATTTGAGAGCTGGTAACAGTACTTCACGCGCATAAATATATCACTTACTGAGATCTGCTACGGTGGAGTGCCACATCCAGGAATGAATAAAAGGCATGATGATTTATTTATTTATTTTTAAAGTTAATTTAACGGCTGTAGCAATCGAATTCTATCTACCCCATATAATAAAAACATGTAAATAATATTTTTTATTAATTCTTTAATTTAATAACAGCGGAAGAATTGACCATTAATATGAAAGGTAAACTATTAAAATCGTTTCATTTACCATGGTGTAAATATTATTACATTATTTAAAATAAATAAATAAATATATAAATATATCATCACGCCTTTTACCCATCACTGGGTGTGGCACTCTGCCTAAGCAGATCTCGGTAAGTGATATATTTTTTCGCGTGAAGTGCGGTTACCAGCCGTCAAATCACGGCCTCCAAAGATATTAGTGGTGGAGGAGCCACAGGGATAGATTTTTTAAATTGGTGAAAATTGTTTGTCGGCTGTGGGGATCGAACCAGGGTTCTCAAGATCCACAGGCCGACTCGATACCACTGAGCCACCTACCCCATAAATAAATATATCATCACGCCTTTTACCCATTACTGGGTGTGGCACTCTGCCTAAGCAGATCTCGGTAAGTGATATATTTTGTCGCGTGAAATGCGGTTACCAGTCGTCAAATCACGGCCCTCAAAGATATTAGTGGAGAGGGAGCCACAGGGATAGATTATTTTTTTTTAATTGGTGAAAATTGTTTGTCGGCTGTGGGGATCGAACCAGGGTTCTCAAGATCCACAGGCAATTTCAACTTTTACGCCAGAAATAATAAAATTAGCGTCATAAGTATTTATTTATGCTCGACTACACCACAACTACTAGATTTATGGAATTGTTTAATGTCCATAAAATATCACTTTATAGGACTATAAAGCAAAATTTAACCCCTGATAATGGCAAAAAATAAAACTGAAAATAATTATTATATCTAATTAATTAATTAATTTCTTCTAAGACTTAGGACATAATGGATATATATTTCCACTTTTTGGTCAAGTTTGGTAGTTTGGTCATTGATAAACAAAAGAAACCACAGAGCATACTTTGAAGAATAACTAAGATTTTCACATTTACATACTTTAAAGAAATTAATCACTTTCAATGCAGTCGAACATAAAGCATTGTATGCAACTTGTACTCGTACATAATCAGACTTTAAAATCTTACGCATTACATACTTGTTATATTATTTGTGTATATGAAAAGTTCTTTATTTTAATCAAGTTTTTGTTAAAAACAAAATTGAACCTCATTGTTAAATAAATGACTCGAGATTTCTCCTATTTCAGTTTTATATTGGATTAACTTTCAGTATTCTAATGAAAAAGAATTGAATAGAAGTTTGTACAATGAATCAGCATTTTGGCGTTATATTAATACCTAGAGAAATTGTGTGTCTCCTTCGCACGCAAATAATTTTCCGAAATATAATTTCATTTGAGTGAGTGAAGTTTTTGTTTTTCCTTGTGGTTTTTCTTTGTGTGTTTCCAGGCTGTGTATTATTGGTTTATGATGTAGGAAATTGTAGAGAAATGTTGCGAGTTGATATATTTCATTTGTGGAAAATTGAATCTAACAAGAGTTGACACCTTTTATTTTTTTTATTGATGTGTTGTCAGGAGATCCATCACGCCTCGGTAAAAATTGTGCGAAAATATAAAGTTTCACGGAATTCTTCCAGCACACGTCACTATATTTGATCATAAAATTGATCCTTAACGGTGTTAAATAAAATTGTGTTCTTACAAAATACATCTTAGATAAATGTTGCATTGTGGAACATGTTTCAATTTAACTTGTTTACAAAATCATTTCTAACATTTTAGAATAATAGTTATTTATTGTATAAGTGTTTTAGGTGGATAATGCGCAACTAAAACACGAATACAATATAACGTTTTATCCACAATCAAAACTTTTATTCAATATTAATTCATTTTACAAAATGTCATTTTTTAATTTATCACATTCTAGATACATGCTGTCAAAAACAATGCATTACTGTGACATTTGTTGCTATGACAGGATGTTTGTTTATCGTTTGTTACATTGAAAAAATTTATGAATTTGATGAAAAATGGAAGAAATTGACTCTATTCCTACAGAAGTTTTTGAAGCTACTTGGCGTTTATTGCCAGCGAAGTCTAAGGAATTATATGAAAAAGAGTTTACTGAATTTAAGAGCTGGAGAGAAAAACGGAGAGTAAGGGTAATAAATGAAGAAGTCATGCTTTCATATTTCTATAAAATCAAGAAAAACTTTGCGGTTTCATCAGCGTGGTCTAAGTATTCCATGTTGAAGGCTACCATAAAAGTTAACGAAAATATAGATATTTCAAAATATAGCAAGCTGACAGCTTATTTGAAGAGTGAATGTAAGGGATACAAACCGAAAAAAAACAGCCGTTTTGGAAAGAGAACATCAAATTAGATTTAAGTGTTAAAATAAATGTAAATGTTAATATTAATAAGTAATTCAATAAATTTGACTGATTTCTATGCATTATTTCTTCATTCTTTTAACAGTGGAATAAAATTACTTTATTCCACTGGTGTATAATTGATCCCTTTATACAGTTGCAATGAGCACAAATAAATGCATATTATGAGTTGATTGTGGATAAAACATATTTCATCGTTTTATAAACATAAAAGTGGGCATAGCAGAAAAAACATTAGAGCTATTTTTGGATATGAGTTTATAATATTCAGAGCGAGAATTTATTTTAGTTTAGTGCACTCACGTCATTGGGATAAAAATATCTGCTTACTATTTAAAAATATGAGTAAATATCAACACTAAATTCGCTAACTACAAACACAAAAATATTTTCCTCTTTCAGAACTACAAATATATTTATTTTTGATTCTGCACAACAGGAATTTAATAACAATTATAGTAAAGGGAGCCTATAGCTTATAGTGGAATTCGAATCTCTCACAAGTAACACTACCCAACTGTCACTTACCGATTTAAATGAAACTTGGCACAGTAATAGAACTCTAAAAAATATTGAACTCCTGAAACATGGTAAAAGCAAGAATCGCCATAAATGAAATTGAATAATACCAAAATATTACGTGTTCAATATTGGTTACCCAAGGGATTTTTGAGATCGGCAAAATCTATTTTCTGGGTCATTTTGATCTTATGCACTTTTTTAAGGGGTTAAAAAGAATATGGAGGGATGAAATTACGATATTTAACTGAAATAAAGTTTTAGGTTCAAAACTAGTTACTCGGAGGTTTTTGGGGTCGTTGAATCTATTTTCGAGGATACCCATGGGTAACCCCGCCTAGTGTTCATCCGGCATTGCCAAGAATACAGCCAAGAATTCTGGGAAAAATCCTAAGAAATTGTTCATGCAGCTTCTGCAGCTTTTATTAGGTTTTTATTTATTCCGATGTACTCTATTGTATTTTAAAATAAAATAAATAAATATATTATCACGCCTTTTACCCATCACTGGGTGTGGCACTCTGCCTAAGCAGATCTCGGTAAGTGATATATTTTTTCGCGTGAAGTGCGGTTACCAGACGTCAAATCACGCTCTCCAAAGATATTAGTGGTGGAGGAGCCACAGGGGTAGATTTTTTAAATTGGTGAAAATTGTTTGTCGGTTGTGGGGATCGAACCAGGGTTCTCAAGATCCACAGGCAGATTCAGACTCGAAACCACTGAGCCACCTACCCCATATACAGGGTGAGTCTGGGAAGACGCCCCCCCCCCCCTTTAACTTTTGTATTATGAGTAATAGAAAAAAATGGTTCATATGAAAGTTTTATTATTTTAAATATACTATTTGATGGCTGATGTAGATATTTTTTATAAAGTCAGGTTTACAAGATACGACTATCAACTTTTATTTTTTAAATAGCAACCTATAATTATTTTACTAAAATAAAAACCGCCATTTTTTTCTCTTTTCAACGGTGTATTAGTTTTTATTAATGTATCTGAAAAAATTCGAGAAAAATAAGAAAATTGAGAAATACTAGAAATAATTTTTATACAAATATTATAGGTGGCTATGTGAAAATAAACAAAATGTAACAGTGTTAAATTAATGTCAAAAAAGTATACATTTGCTGGTTACTTTATTTAACTTATTTTGCAAACAATAAAAAAAAGTTTTCAAATGTTTACGAAAGAAGAATTAATAGATATGATTCTAATAATTGGTGAATCGACTGGAATCATGAGAAGGGCAAAAAGAATTTTTTTTTTATTGTTTGCAAAATAAGTTAAATAAAGTAACCAGCAAATGTATACTTTTTTGACATTAATTTAACACTGTTACATTTTGTTTATTTTCACATAGCCACCTATATTATTTGTATAAAAATTATTTCTAGTATTTCTCAATTTTCTTATTTTTCTCGAATTTTTTCAGATACATTAATAAAAACTAATACACCGTTGAAAAGAAAAAAAAATGGCGGTTTTTATTTTAGTAAAATAATTATAGGTTGCTATTTAAAAAATAAAAGTTGATAGTCGTATCTTGTAAACCTGACTTTATAAAAAATATCTACATCTGCCATCAAATAGTATATTTAAAATAATAAAACTTTCATATGAACCATTTTTTTCTATTACTCATAATAAAAAAGTTAAAGGGGGGGGCGTCTTCCCAGACTCACCCTGTATATATATATATATATATATATATATATATATATATATATATATATATATATATATATATATATATATATATATATATATATATATATTTGACAGCTGTACTTTCAAAATAATACACACTTTCTAAAGAAATAATGTGCATTTCTGTCCCGATTTTTGTATCATAGAAACGATTAAATATTCCCGACTTAAAGAATGAGTAATGCTAAAATCTACTTAAACGAATAAAATTGTAATATTTTTTTGATTTTTTCATACGATTTTTAAAATAGTTGAAAAATATATTACTTTATAAATTATTTAAGCATATCATGTATAATACGCAAATTGAATATTTTAAATAGGTTCATTTATACAGATAAATTATGCAATAAAAAAAGAAACGCCATAAGAATAGAAGTCTTGAGATTGAATGTAGAAATGTTGTAAACAAAAGAAAGCTATTTTCTTTTCTTCCAAGAAGTCTAAATTTATGTTTAGTATTAAGAATACGAAATACTTGTGAAAGATAATCCAAATAGAAGCACGTACGTGAGCGAAGAAAATCGGTGGTATCTAGGAGATTCAATCTACAATTTAAGCAAAGTCCATCTCCTAAATATCCAGTTCCATCACGAACACACAGTTCCGGATAAAAAATAGACCATCCACAGGAAAAATGACGTTCCACACACTAAATTTCGCGTGTAGGCAAGATAGAAAAAATGCGCCCAATAATATAAGAAGGCCGCATCTGTCACGCAACGAAATGGAGCTGTGTGAGAGGATGCACGTGTGCGTAATCTATTTTATTTTCATATATTTTTGACAAAGCGATGAGCGTCGAGAGAAACCGTGGCCCACCGTCGCCATCTTGTGCCGAATAAATCCGGCAATCTGTGTCGCAAAACAAAACACGACGGACATTGCGTATTCCACGGCTTCTGGGATTCCATTACAGGAATGATGTATACCAGGTTTGTTTGCATATTGGTTGAATGTCGTTGTTTGCCGCAGGCTACGAATTGTATCCGTAAATCGGATAACATATAAACATAATATTGTGGATGCTTGTACCCTATTTATGAATCCTCTCACTCTCGGTACTTTATACCACACCGGGGTACCAGGTTTGTATATTGAGATATTGTGTGAGAATGTGTTCTTTGTTTGTTTCTTCTTTTGATTTTCCATGGCAAATTTAATTTTACAACAAATAATTTTTAAAAGTTAACATAATATTAGAGATGGACGAATATCATCCGCGAATATTGACATTATTCGAAATTCGTGATTTTCAAATATTAACGTCAGTATAGCGAACATTCGAATACCTCGCAAATCGCGCTATATGTTGACCTCAATTATTGACTATGTTTTTCTTTATCATTTGTACATAAACTTAAAGCTATTACAATATTTTGAAGTTATTAATAACAAAGATATTTTATTTCAAAACCATGAAGACGTACCATATTTCAAGTTTGTTTTTCGCCAACATCAGCCCGTACGTTTCACCTTAAATTTGAAGTTTTCGTCTTTTTCTTTTTTGTTTGTACTTTTTGTTTTAATTTTATTTTATCTTAACAATTTCATTCAAATAATGAAAAGGACATAATTAAATAATTATTAATAATAAATAAATTAACTTTTAGGAGTATTCGAATATTCGAGTACCTCGAATATTCGAGATCTGATTCATATTCGTATTCGGTATTCGAATTAGAAAAATTTGATATTCGCCCATCTCTACATCATATTAATGTTTCAAATTGACACAAATTTAAATGTACAAGATATGTGAATCAGTAGAACTATAAGAGAGAGAACAAATTTAGTACTGGTGATTGCTGGAGACTGTAGACGGATTTAAACTAGTGCAAAATTATCTTTAAAAGAACAATATCTTATAAAGATGAACTCTCAAATAAGTAATGAAATATTTCTGTCTAATAGTATATTAAAAAACGAATTTTATAAGACATGTTTTTTTCGCACGCGTTTAGAAAACGAGCCACTGGCTCGGCAAGTAATATTTTATGCGGCTACCAGCCGTTAAAAAGTACGGCCCCA
The DNA here is from genome assembly GCA_947425015.1 of Pterostichus niger. Taxonomy (NCBI): domain Eukaryota; kingdom Metazoa; phylum Arthropoda; class Insecta; order Coleoptera; family Carabidae; genus Pterostichus; species Pterostichus niger. The sequence continues at coordinate 8,021,198 of OX380339.1, forward strand.
AAGATGTTAGTGCAGGGGGAGCCACAGTGGTGGTTTTAATGTGGTGAAAATAGTTTGTCGGCTGTAGGAATCAAACCCGGTCTCTCAAATCCATAGACCGACTCGATACCACTGAGCCACCTACCCCATCAATAATTAGAAAATATTTTTCATAAATAATAGTGTCACTACAGATGACTCTCGTGTCAAGTCTTACAGTATATGAAAGAGTCATGAAGCCGAAACGAAAAATAAATTAAAATCAGATTTGAATTATATGGAAACTATAGCTTATGTCTCGAGCTCATAGATTCCAGATCCTCGCGATATCCCAAATTTTCTCTTTATAAGAAATAAAAGAAATAATGTAAAAAGGGTAATAATAATAGTACAATAAAGAACGAGTTTTAAACGGCATGTTTCCATCTCACTCGTCTAAAGGACAAAAGTCGTATAAAATGAGTTATTTATACTATTCTTTCTATTTAGTGTCTTTTATAAATACATTTTTTTTAAATCTGCGATATTTTAAACCGATTTAATTTAGGGCAATTTGTATATAAAATGTTATAGTTGGTAACTGTTATTGACATTTATGCAATTTGATGTTCTCGGATTGACAGTTTCAGTATGTCATCTGCTACTACCAACCGTCTAAAACAAAATGTTGCGTATCGTAATGAACGCTCTTTCGATACTCAACTGGGTTTCATAATGACTTCCTTATGAACGCAAAATAGAAGAAAATAATTTGTAGCAAATATATTTTTTTTATTAAAGGTTAAGGTTAAAATTTATGAAAAACATATGAATAATTTGTACACTTGTTTAATTAAGGGTCCAAATATAATCTTAATAACATCGCATGTAAATAGTTGTATTTATTAACCTTGAACCTATTTATAAATTTCTGCGAGTTTTTATAAATCCATCAAATTCAATACAACACAACATTAGTTTTCACCAATATTTATCACGGAAATAATCCGTTGTTCAATCTGTAGCAATTTGCTTGGCTGTAACGTTATTTTCATTATTAAATAAATCACACAAACATTCAGGCCGTACAAATTCGTAACGTGTGACCGGCACCGTATCAGATCTTACCGACTAATGATAATATTCCTAGCGACAGTAATGCCCTGTTGGCGGTGCCAGGCACAGCCGTCTATTCTGTGCGTGATACACGCCAACATTTGGAGGATTTGGAGGAACGACAATTCGACATTTCTTCAATTAATGTGATGCAAAATACTTATGATTGAAATGTCTCCTCAAGGATTTCCAGAAATTTTACTTTGCTTTGGTAATGGATGTCATTAAGGTTTGTTAAATATAGAAACTGTTTGTCATGGACGTATTTGCAATTCATTAGAAAAAGTCTAATAATGTTAAGTTAAAACAATGACTTGTGGGTCTTGTAATTCCGGGTTTAATTCTTGCATGATGAATGCTAAGAATTTATTTCTTGGCAGATAATGTCACGTACATGTCACTAATGTTAAAACATACAGTTGATTTACAGTTATCATAGATATGAATTTATTCTCCTTCTCTACGGAAAAATAATCAACTTATTCCCTTAAAGATGAAAAGTATCACTTTCTTCTTTCAATTGATATAAGAAAATTACAATTTTACTTTCTGACTGGGCGTGAAAAATAGTTATTTTTTACGTAACCCATTTCCATTGCCTGTGGATCTTGAGAATCCTGGTTCACCAAATTAAATCTACCCCTGTGGTTCCCCCTCCACTTAACATCTTTGCAGGCTGTGATTTGACATTTGCTTCGGCAGAGTGCCACACCCAGTAATGGGTAAAAGACGTGATGATATATTTATTTATTTCCGAATTCCAGGCTTGGCTTCTTTGTTGCCTCTTACGGAAACATTTTACTCGTACCGTAAAAGCCGATTAAAGGACATATGGCGCTTAATGATTTATTTCATATTGTATCGTATTTAATTATTAAACATTATTGTCATATTATAACCTGGAAAGTGACATTTTAAAATAATTATAATTGTATGTTAAAAACTATTTGTTACCAGGCAACCTCACGATAACAATATCGTAATATTTATTACAATACTAGCCTCATTTCTAGACCAAAATTACTATTGTAAACATGGAAGTACGGAAGTATCAAATAAATAACTATTATTGTTTACAAATGTGATTAACCAACAAAATTAAAGCAACGAAACCAAGAGAAACTGAATCTAAGTTTTACTGTTCAATGGAGTACTACAACGAGAGCGAAATCTAAATAAAGCTAAGTATCATAAGGATCTAATCGGTCAATATCTAATCGATAATTAAATACCAGGTACTGATACACAATAATCAATGAACAGAGTGAAATTCGAAGGAAGGTTCAAAATAAACTGTAACAGTAGAACAAACAAATTCAATGACGTAATTGTCAAATTATGAATATAACATGAGTATAATTCTATTCTGAAAACTAAATATTTGAATAAAGCCATTTTAGGCTAATAAGTTTATATTATTTCGTAAAAAATAAACTACCTAGAAATAAGTAGTGAGAAAATTATAGTAGTCGAAGTACAAATATAAAAAATAATAACAAGAAAGACACAAACACGAAATCATCGAAGAATGTTGCGCGTAAACGCAAAGAAAAAACAAAATAATAACTATTACTGTCATCAGAATTGAAGCACAAAATTGGAATAATTATTAATAATTAGACAGCGTCGCCGCGTGTACACAAAAAGCAGAAATTACCATAAAATGTTTACGTTTCGATGGTATCACACCGCACAATGATGTGAGTTCGGCAGGTGCACCGCTATCTTGTGCCAGGGTTTGTCGGTTCCATTAAATCAAATTACCATCGGAGGGCGGAGAGCGTCGGTTGTTTCACAGCCTAATTCACATGCGATAAAATTTCCTTTTATTTTCCTTCGAATCGCTTGTTTTCCTTGCAGCTGAAATTTAAATGTGATCAGCGGTGAAGTGTTTTGTTCTGCTGTTGCTTCTTCTTGAAAAATTGTGAATTGAACCCGGGTAATTTAGACACGGAGGAAGAGGCTGATGCTAGATTGGTATTCGATGTAATGTTACTTCTTTTCACTTTTTGTTTACAGTTTTTTGTTTTGACTAACTGCTTCGGAATCAATAGTATTGTATCTTGAAGCAGTTATTTAAATTTTTATGTGAAATATTTGGAAAGAATTCTGGCTTAGATACATACAGGTCTTTTGGTCACAAGTGCACCTCCCTTCAATGTTATTTTATTTGTTGAACAAAATTACACGGAACAAAAGAATCATGTCGCTGTCTTAACCAAACTACACTCACTGACACTGATTTGTTTTGTTTTATGAAGTAAATATCATTACCGCTCAATTAAAAAAAAATTTCCGATCAGAAACGGTGCAACAATGAAGCCACCTGAAAATAGTTATTTGTATATTAAGAGCGTAAAGTAATTCTTTGTTACTCGAACATGGTAATTGAAGCGCGAGCCGAAGGCGTAAACTGCAATAGTGTAAGAGGAACAAAGACACTTTACGCTCGTGATACACACATATTTTTTTCTACGATTGCATCTTAAATTATTAAAAAACGTATACGTACTGAAAATATATTTGTTCTGTCAATTGTCTATATGACAAGTTTCTGTTTTGTTTGTATCTCTGATAACTACTGAAATAAGCGCGCATTTAATATCTTTTTCACGCGTTGCTATTGGAGACACGTGACAAAGATATTTTTCGATTGTTCCACAAAAAACGTCAAGTTCTATGGCGTTAAATAAAAACATGCAGAGCACAGACTTACTTGATCACCTTCTAAAATGATGACAATAACGTTATTCATAAAAGAATTTCAAAAAATAATATTTATTAATGACTTTAACGTATTTATATTCTGAAACCGATAAACTATTGAAAAAACCACGGATGTTATGAGTCATAACAGGTCTTAGGTGTGTTAAAATCCTCGCTCTACGAGCTCGGATTTCAAACTGACATCTGCGGCTGTAATGATACTCATAACATTCCTAGGTATTTTAATAGCTATTATTTATTACTATGCCACAACAGGAATTTAATCGCAATTACAGTACAGCGTGTGTGATTAAATGCCAGATGTTGCGGTATTATAACAGTATACACACTTGTCGCCCTGTAGACTTGAACCTGGAATTGTACGGGTATCTTACGTCACAACAAGCAGTAGTCTCCGTTCTACCACACTTGTCTATTACATCATTTACTTCATAAACTACTATAATTAATATTATTATGGGGCAGGGGGCTCAGGTTCGGTTCCCACAGCCGAAAAACAAGTTTACCCCTGTGAATTTCCCTCTAGTAATATCTTTAGAGGCTGTGATTTAACGCCTGGTAATCGAAAACTACCACATACACAGTAATGTGTAAATTAATAAATTAGAATTGTGAGAATAAAAGACGAATATCAGAATGCATGAAAATGCAAAAAAAAACTAGTTTTTGTTGTACTCTTTTAGCAAATCAGTTTCTAGTCTTGTCTTTTTAAATCGATATATTTAATCTTGTCTTGCATTATTTTGTAAGAGAAAGGTAATTACATGAAACATGTAAAGATCTCATAAAAGACTGCGGTATATTTTAAGTTGAAACCAGAAGTTTGACTGATCAGATTTTTATTTGGATACAAGTCATCGATTGATTTTATTGTCAGGTATTTAATGTGGAATTTCAAGCAAATACAATGCAAATTACCACAAATACGATTAAAATATATTTAATTAATTACGCAGTCGTATTTTGCCAATTATATTTACAATGTACTCATACTCATATTAATCGGATATATTGAAAGGAGAGATTCTAAAACAAATATATCATTATCGCATTTTGTTTACATGATTTATTTATAATTTGTGATTTGCACATACAATAAAGCAAATATAATGAACTATATGATGAAGTTAGTAAATAATTTACGAAGCACATAATTTTGAATGGACGTATTGTCATAGTTTAATTTAGTTTTCATGTTATGTTAAGTAAACAAAAGTAAAGGTTAACAATATTCAATATTGAACGAACACAAGTAAACATTTGTAAACAATTAATTAATGTGACCCACGTCAAATTGATATGTAATTTTGTTACAGAATTAACCAACTTTGTGTTTATTATTTAAAATGTATGTAACAGATTATCTGAGCTATCGACTTTATATAACGCATTTTTATAAAAAACAATCGTATTCTATTTACAATAGATACATAAATCGTATTGGTTCCCAGAACTTATATTCGGCCTTAGAATGTATTGCATAGCAAACATAAATGCTCACTATTTTATTTTTTATTTTTGTAGCTACGTATACAGGATGTTATGTAAGTAAACATTCTCTATGGCAACTAGACTGGAATAGGAGTAATGATAAACTTTATCAGATTAAAAATACGGTTGACAAATGGAGTACCCCAATTATAATGAAGCGCAAAGATCAAGTCGCTATTACAAGGTTGCGCATAGGTCACATGAAAGCAACACATTTGTATTTATTGTTACGTCCACCAGTACCTATGTGTGAAGAATGTAACAGTCGATTAACAGTTCTCCATATTCTCCTTCATTGTCCTAAATATCGTCAGGAAAGGCAAAATTGTCAGATTGCTGATAAATTATCAGTCATCTTGTCAAATGATGGAGAAAAGTTAAAAAAGGTTTTAAAATTTTTAAAGACCTCTGGTCTAACTAGTCAAATTATGTAGTGCTTTATTTCCTATCTTTCTTCTCTTTTTCTACTTTCCATATGTAATACCCTTTTCGGATTTATATTACAAAAATTTGATGAGAACATTATTTCCCAGTGGTGGTAATAACTAAAGCCCGGATTTTTAGGCAATTGCCTAGATTCAAATTTTAATATACTTCAGGCAATTTCGTTTTTCTATACATAGGTAACATGTTTACGTGTAATGGAAGGTTTTTTTTTCGTGCCTTAGAGCCTATTTTTTCTATATTTTGGTTATTGTGCCTATTTTACTTTATACAGCCTATTTTGCCTATTTTTGTTGCCTATTCTAACTTTTATTGAGCAGACAAGGTTTATCATCTACTTCGTTGACTAATTCAGCACTCGACAAACTGTTTCAACCTAACCTATAATATTTAAAGTACTTACTTTAATCAAGTTTTTGTGTGTGAATTTAAAATGCCGAAAGAAAAAACGTTTTTTAGTCAAAATTTTACGTGGCAATTCAATTGTGTCTTTGCCATTAATCAATGGAGCTGAGGTTACTGTAGACGATATGGCTAAATATAAGAACGCTTGTGTTTAAAATGATTATTTTTTCTAACGAGTACCAATATTAGAAAAAGGATTCGTTTATTTTTTTTAAACAAATTATTTACATTTAGGCTGCCTAAAATCCCGCCTATTTTAGAGTAATTACCGGCCTATATGCCTGCTTATTTGGGTGTTTTTAAGAGCCTAAATATCCGGGCTTTAGTAATAACCTTAGTAGTTGATCCATCTTAAATTCAAATAAAAAAAAAGTAAACATACATGGCTTAATAGAATATTAAGATGACTGCTTGGAACCCAAATCTGCAGTAATTTAATGTTAAACTCTTTTCATACTGCAGCAGAAGTTTGAGGTGGATAATGAGAAATAATTCCGAAATCATTGAAATAAAAAACACGGAACTGTCGTCAAATATTTGCTTGAAACAAACTTACTAAACAACCTACAAAACAAATATTTTCGACCTATTAAATATTATGGGGTAAGTGGCTCAGTGGATCTTGAGAATTCTGGTTCGAACCCGACAGCCGAAAAACAATTTTCCCAAATTAAACCTACTTCTGTGGTTCCCGCCACTAACATCTTTGGGGGCATGCATTTTTAAAAACATATTGAATTCTGAAGCCTTTTCTTTATTAAATATCATTTATAAAAAAAATATATATATCATCACGCCTTTTACCTATTACTGAGTGTGGCACTCTGCCTAAGCAGATCTCGGTAAGTGATATATTTTTTCGCGTGAAGTGCGGTTACCAGCCGTCAAATCACGGCCTCCAAAGATATTAGTGGTGGAGGAGCCACAGGGGTAGATTTTTTTTTAATTGGTGAAAATTGTTTGTCGGCTGTGGGGATCGAACCAGGGTCCTTAAGATCCACAGGCCGACTCGATACCACTGAGCCACCTACCCCATTATTATTTATGTAAACTTTAAAAGAAAAAAAAAATTATGGACAAAAATTTAAAAAGTGGTAGTAAACTAAATTGGAGGTAAGCTTAAACTAGTGAATCATATTTTAACAACAAATAATTCTTGTTCTATTTCAAAGTGAAAATACATAAAAGAAGATTAAGTTCACATAAATTCTATTGCATCCGTGAAGTATTTGACTTGATTCTTATAAAGTCATATTCGAGTATGAAATTGTCCGAAGTTCAAATGGAAGCCTTAAAACGGTCACATCTCCAGCTTCAGTAAACGTGAAATATAGGTCAACGCATATCTAATATGTTTGCCAGACACTTTTGGTACGTACGCTGCACTAAAGTTTCAAGTTTTTTTCCTTTTGAAATTTACACCTTTAAATACAGAATCCTGACTTGAACATCTAGCTATTGGACATAATATTTTAGGCAAAGCTAGATGCAATGGTTGGAAACTCGCTAATGATAACAAATAAGGACAAAATGTAGAATAGTATACTTGTCATGTCAAATGTCAAATATTACAACAACCAGTTTTGTTACCAGTGAAATATATAATTTGACATTTGTAATTACTGATTTTGTTTTATTTGTCTATCTTCATAATAATACAAAATCCAACCTAATAATGTGGATCAATTTAGAACTGATTGTTTTGCATTATTTGAATGTGGTAACATGTATTATTTATTTAATATTTTGTAAAAGGAGAAATTGTTCATAATACAAAATTTACAATATACGAAACTTATTAAAACACAATAGTCTTGTTCAAAATATGTCTGCTTTTCATGAATCTGATTCTTACTAGTGGTGATGCCGTGATCAATCGACTGGCAATCAGCATTGTATTTGTCGCAGTATAAGAAAAGATTCTTGGTTCTCTGTTTCGAAATAGACATTGAAAGAGGTAATTATGATCATTTATTTCTGGGTTCAAGAATATCCCCAAACATTTGTTCTTTATTCCATATTTTCTCAATTTCTTTGTCATTCAAATTTGGCCAGGTTCTATTTTTATATTCAAATATTTTTCACATTTTTCTATTTCTTTTATTTGTTTATTATTTTCGTTATTTATCTTTTATGTTTTACTTTTCTTAAACATACATAAAAATATTATATTCAACTATCATGAACAAATTTAAAATATATCAACTGTAGTTAAAATATTGTATTATACAATTTATTAATTTGATTTAAAGTAATCTCATAACTAATTAACTTTATTTACTCTTTATAAAGATACAACCAAATCAAGTGGTACTAAAATTGTTCACGTTTAGTAAACTAACCTAAATTTTGCGAATTTGGAAAAAATCTTTCCGTTTCATTTCATTAAGTAATATACTCGTATGGGGTTAAACAAACACCATAACTTGTGAAACACTCTGTATAGAGAGTAGTGATATACATATTTGGTCCAAATTGTATCCAAGCAGCGCACGATATCTAGTAACTTGTCTTGTTACATGTCAAATAATATTAAATTTTATGACAGAAAAATTCGATGCGCTAACTCCTGCGTCACTGCACCCTTGTATGAAATATGGCGTCAATCGAAGTTTTCTGTCATGATATCTAGACAAAGCATCGATATAGTGTCCCTAGTTCGCATCCAGTTATCACCCAAATTTTCCTGTTATAAAATTTAACTTTAAATTATCATTATCACTATGTAAATTTAAGATTATAACCACAAAATATACATATCTGCTATTACTGAGTTATGAAGAATTTATGTATTTAAGATTTGGAATTTACAAAAAATATAGAATAATGAACATTATTATTATTATTATTATTATTATTATTATTATTATTATTATTATTATTATTATTATTATTATTATTATTTATTTTCATTCATTAAATTACAAATGTAATTACATAAGACGACAATAAAATAACATTGCTGTGAAATTTTCGATTTGCTTTTATTTGTTTAATCTAAGATTAAAATGTAATATTTGGCGATTTAATTTTAATTATATAAATGATAATAATAAAAAAAAAATTTTAGAACTCATAGTTTAAATTAAATATTCTTTTAATTTGAAATAACACCAAAAGTGTTTTAATTTTATAGTTCATTTAATTCAATCACTGTAATTCCTCCTTTAAGAGGACTTAAACTCAATCTATCTATCTCTAGTACTCGTAATCATGTTTGAAATTAATAATGTTCTGCATTCAAATCCCTACGAATTCACATTGATTTTTGAAAATTATTTCTAGAAATTAATGAATAATAATATAAACGTATAGTTGGTAAAAACTCGACTCTTCTATTTAGTCTGGTGCTAAATATTTAACTGAATAAAAAATGTAAAAGGATTACAAGACTATAAAATCGTGTAGAATTTAATTGAAGATGTTATAAAAGAAAAATAATAAATTCATAGCATAAGCACAATGCTACTTTTTATTCCATCTTTAGAAACATTCTCAGTTAATAATTACATTAGTTCTTCTGAAGTTTTCACTCCCTCGAAATCTTATAAAAAACTAAATAAACCGATGGAAGACATTGGAGAGATTATGCAAATTGCCGCTAGTGCTCTGTTGTTTACAAAACAAACTACCTAAGTTTGTTGTCTATCGTCTTAAATGGCTTTTATTCATAACAACTTTAGAATTTATAGAAAATAGCTAACGAACACTATTCAACTACCTTAACACTTTAACATTCAGTAAATAATAAACTATAGAATATACATTTATCGTAAAGACTTTACAAATTAATTCTTAGTTACTTATGTTCTCTTCAATTTCAATTCTTTTATATCTATCCACTATTCTATCTATTCTTTAAATATCCTTTAATAGGTATAAGTTTAATTTGTAATATTCACAATTCAAAATTCTTTGCAACATTATCTTGGTTGTATAGTCATCCTTAGAGTAGTTTTGAGACTAGTAAGAGATTATAATTTTGCGCTTCATACAATTTTAAAATATTGAATTAATATATATGTCAGCAAAACTACTAAAAATGATGAACATATCACAAAGAGAAACAGATAAATAAGATGAAATATTTTTTTTATATATAATAAACTTGTCGGCACCATTGTATATTTATGTATAATTCTAGTACGGTCCTTAAATGCTTCTGAATTTAATTACTCGTTGCGAATAGATGGTACTAAATGTACTGTTATTTGGCAATTTATTGAATTTAAATAAATGACAAATACTATTTATCTATTTTCTACTTTTATTTAGCTTGGTAAGTTTATTTATGCGAGTGAAGTACAGTTTCTAGTCATCAAATCACAGTCCTCAGAGATATTAGCGGAATAATTTTAATGTGGTGAAAACTGTTTGTGGGTTTTGGGAATCGAATCTGGGACTTAAATTCATAATTCGATTCGAAACCACTGAGCCACCTAAACCCATAAATAAAAATAAATAATTAATGTCGCAGTAATAAATAAAACGATTCTAGTCGTATCTCAAACCACCTAAGATTATGCAGGGGATGAGATAGAAAGAAGGATGGATCAAATCTGTAATGCAACTCCCTGAAGTACTTTCAAAATTTTTAAAAAAAATGTGTTGTTAGTGTGAGGTCATACCAAAATTAAAAAGTTGCAGAATTCTTGCAGAAATAATATTTATGTCTCTTGATTCATATCAATAATCCAGTTACACTTTTCATTCATTATTTGCTTAAAATAGATTCTCGGTTCTTCGATTGTGACGTCACTCGAATCGAATGAGTGATGTAGTGCTAATAACAGTCAACTCGTATTTGAAATTAAAGAATATTTTCAAAAATGTACACATTTAAAACATGAAAGCCTCACTTACATATAGTATAATAGGACCACTCTCACAAAAAAGTAAATTAGAAATGTGGGATGTTCGCATTGCATACTATTTTGCTCTTTATTTCTTTAGCTGAATGTACATGGGTGGAAATTAGTAATGTGTAACATAAGATTTGTTAACAATTTGTAATTTACTGAAAGAAAATTTACTACTATTCTTTTGTCGCACGACAGTTTTAAATTTTTAGTAAACTATAAACAAAAGAAGTCTGTAAGCACTTATATACGTTTCGCTCACGCAAGCACTAAAGTATTGTATAAAACGTGTGCAAATTTTGTGTGTTTTGCAAAAACAAGTACTTTACTTTGCATCAGATAATAAACAAATTTCTTTCAGAAAATAAGTTTTCGGTTTAGGTTATAAACGCAAGGTAAAAAACAGGTAAAATAAATTGATTAAAAAATCAAAATTCTTTAGGCGCATCCCTGATTTGAATAATTAAAATTACTTCCTTATCTTATTAACCAAAGAACTTCCATAAAAGCTATTAAAACTTTAGCATCGCACTTTCCAGAGCTTCTTTTATTATTAAACAATTTTTAAGAACTTGTAATTTTATTCTCTACGTTTTCTTCGAAAAGATTTTACAGATATAAAATTTCTATTTTTATGATCATACATGCCATAACTATTTTATTGTAACAATATATTATAATTTGTTTCTTCCTGTAGGTTATATGATACATATTGGAAAGGTCTATATAAGGTACAATGTTCCATCTAGTAAGAATTGGAAATAAACGAAATAAAACAATATTTGTATTCAGTTCGAAAATATGTTAATGCAGGATATATTTTGAGCATCGACGAATGAACATGAAAAGGAAACCTTAAAGGTAGCATGAAAGCAAATTCTCAAATATTTCAGATTTACCGAAAGATTTACATTTGAATACCTTTATTCCACTGTTGCTGAACATAATAAAAGCAACTACTATGAAATGCATGAAACGAATTTCAAATTTGAAAAGAATAATTATATAACTATTAGAAGAAGAAGACCAACATTTTGTGAGATTTAATTCTCAATTGGGGTTTATAACTTAGCACATTTATGGCAAGTAAAAACGTATTCGTTTTCATTAGTCCACTACTTATTTCTTCTGATGGCACTACAGCCCAAATCGGGCCTGGGCCTACCGAGCACACCGAGCCGCAAATTTTACACTGCCGTACTACTGGTTTTCATAGTCGAGTGCTACATTATTTAAGGCGTATAAGTGACTAGCTTATAGCGCCCGAGTGTGATAAATACATGTAACTGTATTTTTTATATTTAACGACAAATCACACATTGTCGACAGGCGGATTCGAACTGACGAACCTTGGTTCGGGTGACGTCACAGTATGTTAAGAGATGTGCCTTATCACGCTCGGCCACCGCGCCCTACTACTTATTTACTAAGAACCAATATTACCCCGCTTGATAAAAAAAATTGTGTTAAATGTATTTTTAAACAAGCGCAGGCGATGCTGCCTTCATTTCTTTCTAGATTTGTTGTTAGAGAATTGGGCGTAAGTGAAGATTTACGAAACAGGTGTATAGGAGCGCATGGATGGATGTGAATGAAGGATGATGGATTTTGGTTGTGAGGAAGGAAAGAGTTCGTAAGCAACGATTTTTGTTGGTTTTAAAAGCCATACCGTTTAAATGTTGCAATAATCAATAGGATTCGAAATCATACATTTGAAATTAATCTGTCATAATTGACAACGAAAAATTTCACGATTGTGGTAAGATCAGACATGCCCATTATTTCTATCTTTATATGTCATGATACTAATCGATGCCATTTTTTTATTCACCTGTTACATAGCACAAAATAAGATCTTAATTTTTGAAGAATGTAGGTAACGAAACAAATATTTTCGTAACAATAATAAAATAAGGGTTTATTTTGATAAGAACAGTTTAAACCTACAAAATGTTCACCATAACATATAATCTCAAGCGTTCAATCAAGTCGAATATTGTACACGAACTATTAATAACATTTCACTATTAATAGTGCAACGTAAAATTCACTAACGCATTCGTCCATTTTGTTTATTACTCAAAAGGAAATTATTCTTCTTAAACTAAAGCCAACTACATGCTTAAAATTAACTACCAAAACAATTTGTTTTATTTTGTTGGCACATATATAACGTCGCTGACGCTGTGTATCCTTTGATTTCTCAGCCGAACTATACTTCGATATACGGAAACAACTCACTCATGTACTCAGTGCAATGTTATCGCTGCGTTCTACGTTCATCGTCAAACATCAACCGTAAATAATAAAATTTTCAAAAAAATCACCTCTATAAAATTTGGGGTATGCAGGATGTTCTGTATGTGCAGATCCGGTCCTGAGAGCTGGCATCAATGGTCTTTCGTACGACCAATGCCAACACGGAAAGCAACGAAGCACGAAAGAACGAGTGACGACTCTTTCAACAGCGGGTTTCCGTGAAACATTAACTTTATTCAAGGACTAAGCGCATGCAAGCATAAGCTACCTTTTTTCCTTCGTCTTTTTTCTTCGCCTTTGCTATTCAAAAACTGTCTTTTATAATGATAACGCAGCCAGTTTTGCTGCCTTATAATTATTTGGGATAAAGGAGAAAGCATATTTTTACTTGAAAATACGATCTTGACGACAAAATTCCTATCATCAAATTTCAATAATGATCGTTTTTGTGTTACTAATATTAATTTCAGTATTGCTTTTTTCTACTCCCTACCGTATATAACAAGACAAGATACAAGATGCCTTTATACAATCATATCTGTTTTGGTTGTTATATCCACATCAACTCTGCCAAGAAATTATTAAAGTAAGTTATTAATGTTATGTTATCGAGTCGGCCTGTGGATCTTGCGAACCCTCGTTCTATCCCCACAGTCGACAAACAATTTTCACCAATTTAAATCTACCCCTGTAGCTCTCCCTCCACTAACATCTTTGGGGATCGTGATTTTCCAGCTGGTAACCGCACTTCACGCGACGAAATATATCACTTACCGAGATCTGCTTACGACTGAGTGCCACACCCAGTAATGGGTAAAAGGCGTGATGATATATTTATTTATTTATTTGTAATTAATGTTCGTTTTTCAAATCAAATATTTAAAATGTATGTAATATTTATTCAACTATTATTAAATCTCAAATAATATTTAAAGACTTTCTTTAATAATAAAAAGAATAAATAAATTTGAATATCTTCTTTTTCTTATGGCACTACAGCCCATATCGGGCCTGAACCTACCGGACACATCGAGCCGCAGTTTTTACACTGCCGTACTGCCGGTTTTCGTAGTCGAATGCTACATGTTTAAGGCGTATAAGTGACTAGTTTATAGCGCCCGAGTGTGATAAATATATGTAACTGTATTTTTTTAATATTTTTACAACAAATCACACATTGTCAACAGGCGGATTCGAACTGACGAACCTTGGTTCGGGTGACGACACAGTATGTTAAGAGATGTGCTTTAACACGCTCGGTCACCGCGCCGGCTATTAAAATATAAGACTCATAATAAAATCGACCAATAATACTTAAGAATTTTCCTTGGTTACCATATATAGATAAACGAATATACCCTTGACGATGTGGTATAATCACTTTAGTATATTCATCTGGACAAAAAATGTTAAATTAAGATCTAGAATGAATGAAATAACCAATGTATTCCAAACACGATTTATTCTTATATATCTTCGTTACGCTATATTTTATATTGCGATCTCTAATATAACTACGCCAGAACATCTCTTCAAATATCTAGGTGTTATCATATACTGCACTTCGAATTTTGTTTGATTCGGCTTTGCTAACATTTACTCTTTTATTAAACTGGATTTTTTTACATTTGATCATAAAATATACTAATAAAGAAAATGTAATTTTTTCTGTTACTTCAAGGTAATTGGATATCCGGTTTTGGTTTATGAAATGTGGTTTTATGAGTACGTTGCTGTGATTGTGTTTATAATGATGTTTTAGATGGTTATAAATTTTTTATGACGATTAGCTCATAAATATCGTCGTTATATCTTTTATGATGTTTGAACGAATATTTTATAATTTTTTTTAAATAAAATTCCGTACATATTTCTCTGCATATTTTTATTATCGATGTACGAAAATTCCAGTAAAATATGAAATAGATACCATGGCGCGGTAAACGTTGGACTGTAATTCAGTTAATAAAAATATTATTTAAAGGTCACCTTAAATGAAGAGAAAGTTACATTATTAAATTTGTGATACAAAATATATTTTACTCCTTTGTTTTATTAAGTTATTTACAATTTCAACAGCTGTAGGTATCGATAAATCAGCAATGTAAAAATTTGGTTTTTATTTTACTAGATTTTAATTAATGACATAATAAATATCCTCTTTATTCTGTAATTGAATCATTATCTATAATCAATTAATATGTAAATAATAATAATAATTATAATTATTATTTTATGGGGTAGGTGGCTCAGTGGTATCGAGTCGGCCTGTGGATCTTGAGAACCCTGGTTCGATCCCCACAGCCGATAAACAATTTTCACCAATTTAAAAAATTTACCCCTGTGGCTCCTCCTTCACTAATATCTTTGGAGGCCGTGATTTGACGGCTGGTAACCGCACTTCACGCGAAAAAATATATCACTTACCGAGATCTGCTTACGTAGAGTGCCACACCCAGTGATGGGTAAAAGGCGTGATGATATATTTATTTATTTATTTTATTTAAAACAAATTTCAGGAGTATCACCATTTCAGTATTTTGGGACCAGAGTAATTTACTTTGATATTTTAATGTCATTTCCTTACATTTTGCTAATTTAGAGACATTCATTTGTTTTCTAAAGGAAAAGTGCGATAAAAGTATTATAAAATAAGTTATTTATACTATTTTTTATATTTACGTCTTTTATAAATTAGATTTTTTTTTAAATGTACGAAGTTTTAAACGCCCATAATAATATGTATGATTTTAAAAATGTTGTATCTTGATAATATTTAGATGGGGAGGCATTGAGTTTTCATCCTTATTATGAGCAAGCGTGTTATTAAAAATGTTGAGAACCACTGGACCAAATGAACTGAATTAAGCAAACTGATACATTTATTGCGGTGAATTACTTTGGGCTCAATATGAATCAGTAAATCTAGTAATGAGAATAAAGTGAGGGAAATGATCAAATGATATAAATAAATGATACTGTTTAGTAAGTATAATCTGATTTTAAATAATTTGAAAATTCTGTTCAGTTGCAAAATAGTTTCGTAAAAACTGATCCTTAACAAAGGTAATGAATTTTGTCAGGCTGTTTACAAACAAGTTCAATTTGGCGGAGTTGAATTGTGCGCTTAAATGTTAACTTTATTTACCAGTTATGTGAAAATATAATTATTTCTTTCTCTCTTGAGACATTGCGACAGAAGATTCCATTTTTAGTGTGTTTAAATTCGAATATTTGACGGTTGATTGTCATAATCATCATAAAGACACCTTATATTAAATAATATTTCAACTTTAATTTTAAGGATAAATTATACAATTTATTATTTCTTAATTATTTAATTATTATTATTATAGGGTAGATGGCTTAGTGGTATCGAATCGACCTGTGGATTTAAAACTACCCCTGTGGCTGCCCTTCCACTAAAATCTTTGGGGCCGTTATTTTACGGCTGATAACCGCACTTATCGCGAAGAAATATATCACTTACAGAGATATGCTACGGCAGAATGTCACACCCAGTAATGGTTAAAAGAGGTGATGATATATGTATATTTATTTATTTATAACTAAATCACTCGGCTACTACGTGATTATTTGTTCAACATTATCAAATAATATATGTTAGTTATCAAAATGCATGTGGAATTATTATTATTAATAATACATAATTTATAACTAAACAATAATGTCTGCTACCTACGCTAAAAGTGAACAATATGTATTAAATTATTTCACATATAATGTAATCATTTATTCACATCGTCCTTCAGAACGTAGGTACAAACACAAATGATACAAATTTCACACGTATTGTATACAATTTCAAGTAGCGTAGGCTGTACACCAGACACAAGAGAATGTTAGATGCTTAACATTTACATCAAAAAGCCTCCAGTTCTAATATGAAATCTCGCATGAAATGCTTTATGAATACAATTGTGTTAAATTATTTCAAACGTTATATTATTACGATTGTTCCACATTTCTTACAGTTATTTCGTTAAAACCACATATAATAATAATTATAATTCGTTTGTGGACAATTATTGCTACAAGTTTGTATCCGTCAGTACGGTGGTGTGGATAGCGATACGGAATTCAGATCCGGAGATCCCGAGTTCGAATCGCACTCAAGCTAAAAATTATGTAACCTACCACACTGCGGCTTGGTGAGTGCGGATCCTGTACTGTAATTGGAATTAAATTTCTGTTGTACAGCGTAACATAATAAAAGGCCTGGAAAAGTAGGCTGGTTTGTCAAACTTGAGACAAAAGTCAGTTGGTCTTATTGGGAAATACAGGGTGTTTCAGGACTAGTGTAACAAACTTTAACAGCTTATTCCTGAGGTCATTTTGAGCTAAAAATATCATATGAACATAGGTCCAATTCCTTCTAGTTACCAAAATACAAGAGGTTGAAATTCTATCAATAACACGACATTTTAAAATTTTTGTAATCAAGATACTTTCGGAAAACAAAAATTCGCGCAAATAAGGGATGGGAAAGTTGTCTTCTATTTGGATATCTTTTTGGTATTCTCTGGACGCATAACGGGCATTACCATTACATAATCCATAAATAAAAATCATATCTGCATATTCAGCAGTACTATAACCATCCATTATGAAACAATAATACAATCAAAAGTACAACAATTTTTAATTAAGACAAATAAGGTATGACTTTTCAATAAAATTCTTGTTTTCCGAAAGTATCTTGATTACAAAAATTTGAAAATGTCGTGTTATTTATAGAACTTCAACCTCTTGTGTTTTGGAAACTAGAAGGAATAGGACCTATGTTTATATGACATTTTTTGCTCTAAATAACCTCAGGAATAAGCTGCTAAAGTTTGTTACACTAGTCCTGAAACACCCTGTATATCGAAAAGTGTCCCTATTGACCCCTTATAACATAACCATGGACTATACAATATACAAGTAAAATTAGAGCTACTGTATATATTATTTTATTATATAACACGTAATGGGGTAGATGGCTCAGTGGTATCGAGTCGGCCTGTTTTCAGCCTGACAATTTTCACCAATTTAAAATCTACCCCTGTGGCTCCCCCTCCACTAACATCTTTGAGGGCCGTGATTTTACAGCTGGTAACCTTACTTCACGCGAAGAAATATATCACTTACCGAGATCTGCTACGACAGAGTACCACACCTAGTAATGGGTAAAAGGCGTGATGATATATTTATTTGTATTTATATATAACAAGTACTTCTAGTCAACATAAGAAAAACTAAATTAATTCACAATGTAATTCAATATACATGTAGTTGTTTAAACATGAAATATACAAAATAGAACTTGATATTAGTTAACTATTGACATTTGCACGATAACCTAATTATTGTATGTTTTGTGTTCGATATAATGTTATGAAATTTCATAACAAATAACAAATATATATCTTTACCTCGCATTGCATCGTATTTTCCAGTAAACTGACATTATCATAAACACAACATTTTATGCAAATACACAAAGTCAAATCTAAAATTGTCCGTAGTTTAATACAATCGATAGGTAGTAATTAATTTCATGCTTTTGCATATGAACAAGTCAGCACATAGTTCGTTAATTAATTTGAAATACCTATCTCTAGCTCTATAAGTATATATTTAAAAATGAAATATGTATTTTAATTAGGGAGATACAATTACTAGAATCTTTGATAAAAATTATAATAATAAAAATTTGTTTTTTATTTATTTTATATACTATTTACATATTTTTACCATCAAGCACAATTTTTTTGTGTTATTATACTTATTATATAAATATATTCTGTTCACAGAAATTTTGCAGTGACAGCAAGCCCGATTTACAGTGGCCAACATAGCGATTGTATTATGGGTTGCTTGTTACCAGGCGTATTTAATATTTTAAGACTGTCGTTAATTGATGAGAATTAAAAATGCATTTTATTGATTCTGAGTAAAAATAAAACATGAAATTTTAACAAATCGTTCATAATATATTTACAAACTGAAAATTATAATATTTTCATTAAAAACATGAACGTCCAAAATAAAAACAATTCTACTGTTTATTGTCAAGATTTTAGTAGTTTTCCGTCTTGGAATCTGACATGTTGTTAATTTCTTTATCTGAGAAGTCTGTATTTACAGTACACGTTAATTCCATTTCCTCTATGATATTTAGGTAGGTGGTTCAGTGGTATCGAGTCGATCTGTGGATCTTGAGAACCCTGGTTTGATCCCCACCAGGGATGTGCGTGTAGTCTACTGCAAGTAATCTACGCCATTCTCTACGTGTAAACAATCATGTAGTCTACGTCTTCATTTTTCATGTAAACAATGTAGACTATGTAGACAATGAAAACACCTGTGTTCACTTAAGTCAGATTAGAAATGTTATCCCTAGAACTAGGGAATTTTAAATGTTGTTAGAGATTTTTATGTTTATTCTAGGGATTACATGAAAAAAATTAGTTGTGCAGGGCCAAAACGTTCAAAATTTGTCAACTGGTCACTGTTAAAAATAGCACCAAAGAAAAGATGAGATGGCGCGTTGATCGATTTTAAAAATATGACAGTTCGCCCAAGACCCAAGACAGACTTTCGTCTAGTAATGTACGAGCACTTGCTTTATTAGTTTTATTATTTAAAGACCGATAATGACCCGAGCTTACGAATACGAATACTTGTAATAGTTACAAAGGAATAAATGTAGGTTATGTTGAATTTTACAACTGTCAGATGCATTATCTACATTGTTTACATTGTCTACGTCGCTAGAATTGTCGACGTATTGTCTACGTCTAGATGTAGACAATTAAAGATTACACGTAGATGCACATCTCTGATCCCCACAGCCGACAAACAATTTTCACCAATTTAAATCTACCCCTGTTGCTTCTCCTCCACTAACATCTTTAGGGGCCGTGATTTGATGGTTGGTAATCGCACTTCACGCGAAGAAATATATAACTTACCAAGATTTGCTTCGGCAGAGTGCCACACTCAGTAATGGGTAAAAGGCGTGATGATATATTTATTTATATTTAGTCTCACATTATACAAAGATACTTTGCCCCATATAAATATTAAAATATGTCATCGATAATTTACAAATTAATAAACGATAGTTCATTAATGGCCACTTGCATTGATTTCACATAAATCCCATAAATTAAAAATGTCAAATGATATTTTTGACAGCAATATTTCATTACTTATTTAAAAGCTCATCTTGTTTAGATACTGTTCTTTTAAAACCTTGTTAGGGTACATCTACCTGTCGTTTGCACCAATCACCATCAAGCATTTTGTTCCCTATCTCGGCGTAAGTTTTAATAAACGTCTCTTTAGTTACGAATATATAAAAAACAAGTATATAAAAGGTATATAAAACGAGTCACAAACTGTACATTTTATATTATGATCGTAAATTAAGCCAACAACAAAATTTTAAGTTTTATGAATTATTTAAAAAGTTAAGTTCCAATGACAGATGTCTAAAGCTAACTTCATCCCGTGCTTAATACTCAAGCCGTGACTAAAACGTTCGAAATCAACATGTTAAATAACTTTTAAATAAAGGCGGTAGAAAAAGATAATTAACAGTAGTACTCTAGTTAGTAATTCCTAAAAATGTTGTTATCAACCATATTGCCTTGCTGTTTGTATGAATTTAACAAAATTTTATCGAGGCACTCTACCAAAAAAACCTTTCGAATTCATCAGATAAAAGCCGGTATTGGATGCGCAAACTTCGCGCTAGCTCTTTGAATAATTTAGCACACATGCTGTGCAAAATTGCATTACTCATGGCTGGCTAACAACAATAACCCTCTGTACAATAGCCACTATTCGCTTCAAGTGATAATTCATATAACATGTACGATTGTGCGTGGTGTGTGTACGTGAACGTGAACGTGAACGTGAACGTGGTTCTAGTGACGCGAGAGCTCTGGTTTGTCCATCGGCGATAATGGTACTTGCTGCTCCACGGAACGACGTTGATACTCACAGAGCCATTGTTCAAAAAGATCGATTTTCAATTATTTGCAGTGGATAATGCTCTATAGTTTTATTCATGTGCGGTTTGTGTTAAGAGAATGGGGTTTTTTTGCTGCTCTACTTTGATTATAGTGATTTTTTGTGTTCAAGAGTATCATTTGTATTGTTTTTATAATTCAAAGTTAGTTACTAAGTATTATTTTACCTTGTTATAGTTATTCAATATATATTTGTTACTCTGAAGCCTTCTGTACAACACGGACTTATTCCCAATTACAGTACAAGAAAACTTTTTTTTAAATTTAAAACTCGTATTTACTATAACTTCTTGCTCTAAAATTTTATATCGATAATAATTGTTTTAAGTTACGAAGAGGAATATAGTTTTGTTAAATTGAAATCATATTTAAAAAGCTTTCAAAACTTTTGTTCAATAATTATTTCAAGTTCTGCAAAAACCCAAATTAAGTATATAGGGTAAATGGCTCAGTGGTATCAAGTCAGCCTGTGGAATAGAGAACTCGGGTTCAATTTCCATACTGACTAACAGTTTTCACCACATTTAAATTACCTCTGTGATTCCTTCTCTACTAACATCTTTAAAGAGCGTGATTTGATAACTAGTAATCGCAATTCACGCAAATAAATATATCACCGAGATCTGTACGGTAAAGTGTCACACTTAGTAATGGATATAATGCGTCATGATTTTATTTTACGAAAAAATATATCACTTACCTAGATCTGCTTAGGCAGAGTGCCACACCCAGTAATGGGTAAAAGGCGTGACGATATGTTTATTTATTTATCTATAATAAAAAAGACAGTTTTGTCAAAACGAATGTAAAATATATTTTCTTCGCGGTTCAAAACAAATAACATTGTTTTCTACAAACTAGCCCTAATAATAATAAAATAATAATAAGTAGAAGAGCGGCTATTAGCTAAACTTTGCTTAATAAAAGTATTATTTTTATTATTACTATAAATTTTAACGATTTTATTTTCCGTTTTCACAGTAAACTAGAAATATTTTTAAGCATCTACATTTCAAATTTGTCTTGAAATCTGCTATTTTAATTTAAAATTAACATAGTCTTGAATCTATGTTGCATATTTTTTTATAAAAATATATGTGAAAATATTTTTTGTAATAATTTAAAAGTCTATTAGAATATAAGGCAATCTTTTGCTTACGGATTTTCATCATTTCTTACTCTGTATAATAGAAACTTAATCCTAATTACACTACAGAGGGCCTACTACTTGTATTGAAATACGAACCACTCAAATAAAATTGTATTTTTATATCAGTAGAAGTAAGCAAAATTTGAACGCACAACGCAAGTTTTATTTTAGTTTTATGCTTTATCAACTAGCGTAAGTGTAATTTGATTATTAATGAACAAAGGAGTGAATTTAAATTTTAAAACCTTGTTATATTCAAAACATCAAATCAAAGTGCGTGGCGAGTAAAACGAATGTATCTAAATAAATTTAAAATCGTTGCTTAGAAGAGAAAAAAAAACGAATTATCTGCAGTAATAAATTTAGTAATCCTTGGGTAACAAAAAGCACAAAAGAAAATAAACGTTGGTTTTAAATCTCTTTTTAATGCCAGAAAAGATCTAATCTGGTCGTAAGAAATAGATAACCAGAAATCCCACAAGAAACCACCTATCTGTTATGCCCTTGGCTGGAGTGGAGCCGAGTACCTGCCAGAAACCCGGGTAATCGTATAATACCGGCATCGCAGGCAGCATCGCTAGCTCGCTGAAACCAGACGCTGATTCGACAATGTGTAAGACACTGACTGTAGCCTTAGACACTACGACACTTTCATTTATCTCCACAGAAAAGAAAACAAAATATCTAAGGGGGCCTATCTGTTTCTTCTTGAGAAAGATTTACATTACCCACTTTACTTGAGAGGGAAAGGCAAGAAACGTTGAAGCCTTCTATTGGTATTTCATTTTATTGAACTCGTTTTATTCAATTCTAGGCGGCGTAGTTGTTTCTTCATACAGTGTAAGCAAGAGGAATAAGTCGAACTTAAAAACAGAACTAAATTGTAATTTTTTGGAAAATTCGTAACGCCGTTTTTATTTCGTTACAAAGCAAGTAAGTTTCTACGAAATTGATTGTATTTCTTCTAATCTTTTTAAAAATCACTCTTAATTTTAAATGCCAACCAATTATTGTAGTGTTGTTTTTTGTATATTTCAAATGTCCGCAATTTTATTTATCCTTTATTTTTATACCGGTGTCTCAAAAAAAGTCCGTCCCTAAAAAAATACCGTCAAATCATGCCTGCTAAAGATTAATAAAGGGAGAGTCATAACTACAAGGATCATTTTAATGTGAAGTTAAGTTTAACGGATTCGGATATCGAACTCCGGTTTTCGAATCAACAAGCTGACACATTTCCACTGGGCTATCTAACCAATATTACCCAATATTTTTTTTAGAATACCATAACATTGAATTCTACAAAACTACGAGCCCTAACCACTAATATTTGGTACGGCTGTGTTTTTTTAAGTATATTAATCTTTGAAGCAATTTTAAAATTATTTGAAATGAATTTATGTAACTATATTTGTACTATTTTATGAAGCTTTTATAATATCTACATCAACACGAAAACAAAATAACCACATATGAAAATTAAAGGATTTATTCTATTATTTGTAAGACAACATTTTTAACTTGTGAAAAAAATTGACCATAAATAATTGGTACGTCTAATTAAAACTAATATTAATATTGCGTAACGTCGCCATTTGCTTTTCTAACTACTTCAACTCGTTTTGACATTGTGTTTATAAGTTCCTGGCACTCATCTGGTGTAACTGAATTCCAAATTTCTGTAATTTTTTGTTTCAAACCGAACAGTTCTTTGAGGCTCATTTCTTAAACGACATTTTATTACTGCCAACAAGGATTTTATAGAATTGCGATCTGGACTAGAAGATGGCCAGTTCAAAACATTTATCCCCTTACTTTACAAACAATTCTTAGTAACTTTAACGGTATGATAGGAAGCACCATCGTGTTGAAATTTAAATTATTCACAAGAAATTAATTGGTTTACAGATGGAATTAAATTTCCTTCCAAAATATTTATATATTTCTGAGCATTTACAATGCCGCCAATAAAGTGCAAATTGTCCACACCTTTGGAAGAGATACAACCCCATACCATGATACTAGTAGGAAATTTGACTGTACGCTATATACAGTCTCTATGGTATACTTCTTTTTTTGTCCATATTACACTTATTCTAGAGTCACCAACGGATACATCAAATTTAGATTCATCACTAAATATAATGGTATCCCATTGCTTCTGTACCCAAAGGTCTCTTTCTTTTGCCCATAATAAACGTTTTTCCTTATGTATAGTGGTAAAAAATGGTTTTTCTTTGGCCTGGAAGATTTAAGTTTAAGATTATATTTTTCTCACTTTAAACATTTTTCCTTATAAAAGCCTTATTTTAGTTTAGGAATATTTTTTCGGGTCCATTCGTGTCCCTCGGACTTTCTTATTTTTCCTGACCATTTTCCTAAAAAATCACGAACGGTACTTTGTATATTTGATTTGACAATGGAATTCAACGCTTGCAAATACCGCTCGGTAATTTTTGAAATTCTACCATTTTTGTTCTTAACTGTTGATATAGATTCATATGTTTTATATTTTTTAATTATGTTCATAATTATTGATTTAGCTAAATTTAATTCTTTCTAAATTTCACCATAAATTTTACTAGTTTCATTTATTTCAATAATAAATCTTCGAATATCTTCAGAAATAGGCTTTCTGCGTACCATGTTGAATAGCAATGACAGTTTATTGAATACAAAAGACAATATTAATGACAGCTGATTGAAAACAAAGGCAAATCCTACGCCAATATTCTTTAAATATAAAATAATTACAATAGAGGGCAATAGGAGAACGGTACACACTATTAATATAAGTTTAAATAGCCGTACCAATTATTTATGGCCAATTTTTTTTCCTACCTTAAAAATGTTATGTTAAGAATAATAAGATAAAACCTTTAATTTTCATTTTTGGTTATTAAGTTTTTGTGTTGATGTAGGTATTATAATAACTTAATAAAATAGTACAAATATAATTACATAAATTTATTCCAAATAATTTTTAAAATGCTTCAAAGATTAACATATTTGAAAAACACAGCCGTACCAAATATTAGTGGTTAGGGCTCGTATTAGTGAATTTAAAAAAAAATCTAAATTAATGATTAAATATGTAACTCTAGAATTGAACCAGAATAATTTAAAAATCGTTTCAAAATATCATTTAGGAATCGAGTTAACTGCATTAAAGGTAGGCAAAATATACTCAAAACGTACAGAAACAATCAAAAGTATGTTTAGAACTTCTGATAATTGACATTACATTTAAAATCGATACAAAAATTATTCCGAATTAACTGTAGAACAACGTCCAGTACAATCACGATAGAATAACTTTCCTCCGATATAAATAATATACTACTATTACTACTTACGGAATTTGATCACAGTACTTCAAATTTTACTTTCTCATATTTTAAAAACTAAAATTTACAAAAAAATATCCTTGATAAAAATTTATGCTCTTAAAAATATTAATCTAGACACAATAATTCAATTTTTTATTGTATTTCTTTGATTATATCTAAATCGGTAGTACAATTATGTGGTTAGCATGAAGGCATTCGAATCTGAAGATCGTGAGTTTGAATCGCACTCAATCTAAAAATATATGAATTGCCACAGCATGGCTCGATGAGCCCGGATTCTGTGCTATAACTGGAATTAAGTTCCTGTTGTACAGAGTAGCATAAATAAATAAATACATTCAAAAAGCTTTCAGATTAATATTTAATTCAACAATGACATTTTTCTTGTCTACTATTTGAATTTGCCGATTTTCTACTTAGTACTGCAAAGGTGATTATATTTTACGAAAGTTGAACTTTGAACTTTTTATCGATTTGGCAATTGATGCGTAGCTATAAAAACGACTGATGTTTTATACGAGTTCTCTACTCTGCTATTTACTTTTCAAATTGGAACAAACTGAGTGAATTGTGATTTATAAAAAATTATTCGTACATGCATAAAATGTCTTTTTCCATCGTAGTTTACACATTATCTATGATATTTTCACAGTAAACTAATTATATTTTAAGTATACATGATATTGATTTTCTTATTTTCGGATGTTACATAACTGTTTGCTTTTCCAATACACGTCAATATAGTTATGTCATGTAGTAGATAATAATGTTCAAATATTTATGTTAATATTTAACACCTAATGAGCATTAATAATAGATAAATAACGACCCTAGTGTGACGTCAATAATTGTTACAAAACATGAGAAAAAGCACATGGAATAATAAAAATGTAAAAAGAAAACCGTATGGAAATATTTTTGTAAATATTCACTTAAACAAACAGAGTAACAGAACAACAGAGTCCGATGAAGTGTATATTTTATTTGCTTGTGTAACTGGCCATGAAACTGGAACAAAATTACAAACGGCTGGTACAAGTTGCAGTGATAATTTTTTACTAAAGTTCAGCAGGAAAACTAGTAGAAAATAAAATGAAACATGGTAAAAACTTGTTCAAAATTACACATTCCTCGTTTTAGTTCGTCGCACACGGTTCCAACAATGCATGGCTTATTTTACGTTCCGCAATAAATTTTATACCTCTTTAGTGAATCCAGCTGTATATAACTCCCTTAAGGAAGCATTTAGTGCAGAGTGGGAAGTTGGTACGTCACCAGAACACGCCGCCAGCAGTTCACACTTCGTGAAGAGGGCCCCTGGGGCTCTGCCCCAGACAGAAGTGACCCAGAAAGACGCGCGGTGCCTAGACTGTTGACCAAATTCGCCGAAAGAGCAGAAGATCCCCGGAGTAGGAAAGATGCAATGTACTTACATTGCAGAGAAATTGCAGTGCTCTAGTTTGATTAAACTTTATTTTGCTTTCATGAAACAATCTTACTTTTTTGAGAGCTTTTAGAGAAATCTATGTTGCATTCCACTTGGTTAAACACCAAATGCGAATCAGGTTAACATTTCTTTAACTTCATTGATATAAATAAAGACCAGAGTTACATACACCATAAAAGTTGAAACATGGGTATATTATAAAGTTTTCCACTTCAATTGCTCCCTTGATTTCAATAAATTCTGCTTAGAAATCAATTAATAAAATTCATTGTAGGTACTTATTAAATTACTACTACAATTAATTATTCCTTCTTTCATAATTTAATTTACTTACTAAATTTGTGGGTATCTATTAACAGTACTTTCATAATACTCATTAATAGAGATGGGCGAATATCATCCGCGATTAGTCGAATGCTGCGAATATTGACATTATTCGATATTCGAGATTTTCGAATATTAACGTCAGTATAGCGAACATTCGAATACCTCGAATATCGCGCTATATGTTGACCTCAATTTTTGACTATGTTTTTCTTTATCATTTGTACATAAACTTAAAGCTATTACAATACTTTCAAGTTATTAATAACAAAGATATTTTGTTTCAAAACCATGAAGAGTTACCATATTTCAAATTTGTTTTTCGCCAACATCAGCCCGTACGTTTCACCTTAAATTTGAAGTTTTCGTCTTTTTCTTTTTTGTTTGTACTTTTTGTTTTAATTTTATTTTATCTTAACAATTTCATTCACATAATGAAAAGGACATAATTAAATAATTGTTAATAATAAATATATTAACTTTTAGGAGTATTCGAATATTCGAGATCTGATTAATATTCGTATTCGATATTCGAATTCGAGAAATTTTATATTCGCCCATCTCTACTCATTAATACAGGAATTAACATTGAAATCCCTATAGTACATCATCAGACGCATCTTGTAACCCCTAAACTTGTTTTGCAAATAATTTAAAAAAAACCTAGAATACAGGCAAAATATGCAAGCATGTATTATCGTAATTATTTTTACTTGAATTAAAAAAATACACCTTTATGATTATTTTAAGTTTGTAATAATATACCGTTTTGTAACTAATAATTTACAATAAATAAATTTTTTAAATGTGCAGGGTATTTGATCCTTTTCATTAAAAATTAAAAGGGAAGGGTTTCGTTAAACATTTATGTCTTACAGTTCAATAATTTAAAAAAAATGGACCTGTCATTTTGATAGGTCTGTCAGTTCTGCTCTAGCAGATCTCGATAAACGAGTTCTGTGTGGCCCATGTTTTGAACACTGATAACCGTATTGCGCATTAACAAAAATCGTTACCATGACCCGCAATGTTAAATTTCTACATCCAAAATTATGAAAATTCATAACATATTTAATAAACAAAAACCGACAAACAGTTTTTATCACAAAAAAAATACCCTTTTGATGTTCCCTCCACTAAAATGTTTGAAGGTTGGTAACCGCACTTCACGTGCAGAAATATACTTCATACCAAAATCTGTTACGGCAGAGTGCCACATCCTGTGACGGGTAAAAATCGTGATATTTATTATTTTTATTTTATTTCAATAAATAGATATAAATTGTGACCTTGCGATGACTTAAGAAATAAATACGTCAAGTTAGAAACCCTATGAGACTTGTTTTTTGATAAGCCGAATAATATAATTTTAAACTGTTTTTAATTGGATATCAGACTTTAAATAATTATAAATAAATAAAATAAAATAGATATGTTATCACGCTTTTTACCCATTATTGGGTGTGACCCCCCCCCCATAGCAGATCTCGGTACGCGATATATTTCTTTGCGTAAAGTGCGGTTACTAGTCGCCAAATCACTGCCCCCATAGATGTTAGTAGAAACCTACCCCATAAATAAATAAAATAAATATATCTTCATGCCCTTTGCCCATTAGTGGGCGTGGCACTTTGCCAAAGCAGATCTCGAAAGTGCGGTAGTCGTTAAATCGTGGTCCGCAAAGATATATGTTGAGGGGGGTAGCCACAGGGGTAATTTTAATATTGGTTGTGGGAATCGAACCAAGGTTCGCAAATCCATAGTTCGAAGCGATACCACTGAGCCACCTATTAAAAAAAACTGTAAATCTTAATTTTTCATTTATTTGGCGACGTTTTTAAGCAATGGTTATGGCCATTTTTAAACGAAACAGTAAATATAACAATTAATAAATGAATATACGGTTTTATTTATTTTAAAATTTATATATATTTATTAATTTTTTTACAGGCGCGGTGGCCGAGCGTGTTAAGGCACATCTCTTAACATACTGTGACGTCACCCGAGCCAAGGTTCGTCAGTTCGAATCCGCCTGTCGACAATGTGTGATTTGTCGTAAAATATAAAAAACAGCTACATATATTTATCACACTCGGGCGCTATAAGCTAGTCACTTATACGCCTTAAATAATGTAGCATTCGACTACGAAAACCGGAAGTACGGCAGTGTAAAAACTGCGGCTCGGTGTGTCCGGTAGGCCCAGGACCGATCTCGGTCTGTAGCGCCACAGATGATGATGATTTTAAAATAATTTTTGTTTATATAAAGAAACCATGTATTAATTTAGTTTCGCTTGAAAATGGGCATAATCTTTGGCCGACACATCGTTAAGTAAATGTCAAATTAAACTTTACTATTTTAATTTTACTGAGGCCTGAAATCCAATTAAAAACAATGTACAAAAAAAAACTTAAATAGTATCTATTAACTCGTTTGTACTCGTATGTTGCGCTAAGATTGTCATTGCGAGTGTTCGGTTATCTGTGAAGAAATGCAGTTTTATTTCCGAATGGTGACGCGTATACTGCGCTGATAACATTACAAAGTGATCGTTTTTCAAAGTGTGATTGCCTCTTAACTTCTGATACTTATTGCTGTAGCACCGTACAGCACTCTTGTGAAGTTTAAGTATTGTGCCAGAAGTTCATTTAAATTGTATTATGTTTTTATGATTCTTTGTACGATGTGCTGGAGTACCTTTCTATAAAATTACTTTGATCAGACGTATCAATAAATACTGGGTAATTTGGCGCTGTTATTAAATTTGTATTTTCCTTTTGATTTCTAAGAAGATTAATTATTTTGGCAGGTTTTCATGAGTACGATGATCTATTTGATCAGAAAAACTAACTTTCCGCATGCATATACAGGGTGTTTCATTTTATTTATTAATAATAACATGCATACGAGTTCAAGGCACTCATTTTGAACACTGCTGTAATTTTTTAAAAATTTGTTATCTTATTTCATATTATGATAACCTATTCCATGTTTGGTTATGTTGTTCTGTGTCTATTTAATTGTGTCATTTTATGTTTTGTTCTCTAAATCGTATTCGTTAATATAAATAAATAAAATGAATTAAGACAAATTTTTTTTTTTATTGTATACTTTTAATTTACAATCTATCTTACACCGATAATAAGTAAATGATTTATTATTTAGCTAACTTGTAGAAGGAGTATCCATTGATATTCCTTCTTTACATAAACTTAACTAATTAGCTATCATGTCTAATTATTGCATGTCTTCTTTGGTTATTGGAATCTATGCGGATTAAGACAAATAAGGTATGACTTTTCAATAAAATTCTTGTTTTCCGAAAGTATCTTGATTACAAAAATTTGAAAATTTCATGTTATTTGTAGAACTACAACCTCTTATATTTTGGTAACTAGAAGGAATAGGACCTATGTTCATATGACATTTTTGGCTCAAAATGACCTCAGGAATAAGCTGTTAAAGTTTGTTACAATAGTCCTGAAACACCCTGTATATATATATATATATATATAAATTTAAATATTTTTGAAAGTCCTATAAAAACTTTTAGATTGAAAAATTCGTCTTTACCAATCTAGTTTGGATAGTAGAATGAGATCGATAATATTGAACCGATACTCAAATTATTAAAAGAGATAAAAAAAAAATTATGTTTCCATGGTGATCAGTTTATTTATTTTGCGCAAATATTTGTCATTCTTGTCTCAAATTATAAATAATTTATTCTTGATTGTCGCAAAAAAGTATTTTACTTAATACACCCAGAAAGGGTGTGGATAAAGTATCAGTTTCAGATCTTGCTTCGTAAATAACTATTAAAAGAACAACCAGGAAATATTTGTGTGTTGTCAAAATTTGCACTGCTAAAGATAGAAGAACATTCCAAATTTTACAAAGATTGGCGATAAATCATACATTATCTTATATAACAAAACTATAGTAGTAAGAAGATAGTATAAGCAAAAAAAATCCTTGGTGTTATCCACATCAATTCGATTTTCGTTTCAAGTTGATAGAGTGTAAGAAACCTCGGCAGTATTTATTCATCGGTTTATATATAAATCTGTCAGTTACCCACACGAGAAGTAGATGATAACGTGATTTACATTTTTATATTATTCAGTCTTCGTAAAAAAGTGATAGGAGCGCCTAACCCCTCTGGCTGCTGTCTTGTAACGCCGTGAATAAAAAGAGCGACAAGGGAATTTCAGTCCCTCATCCGAAATTTATCAAGAAAAAATATTACACTAGATAATCATAAATACTGATTTATATGTATCTTTACTTATTTTACTGTGCCTGCTTCAACATGTCACATCATGCACTCTTTCATGAAATTTTGCTACTCGTATTTTTATCGTCTATTCCTTTTTGAAGAATCGCAAGATATTCGGACAAGCAGATTTATCAAACAAAATAAATATTTGTGGCATTTTTAGTCTCTATTTATAAACTCATCATATTTGAACTATACATGAAATACCTATTAATTGTTTTAAAAAGTTGAAAATATGACAATTTATTTTGGTCATATAAAATAACAATATTTTTAGTTTATATTGTAATTCCTATATTTCATATTTTATCTGACAGTACAAAATATAAAAACTGCATGAGTATTATAATTTGTTTAAGAAGTATATATACGTCATCTCTGTTTATAATTTGTATCAATCTACCAATCCATTTAAAAAATTTATAAGTTTGACAAACATCAATGTCATTTAATTAGAATTTTAAGTAAATACCTAACAATTTACGAAATTGAATTATGAAGAGAAAAATTGGGATTTTTCCAGGATTTAAACCTGAGAACTATAAACTCCGGTCATATATTTTTATCCAATTTACGGAATTGAATTATATTTTAAGAAAATATTTAACAAATAACGAAATCAAATTAAAATTAGAATATGAACCTGGAACCTATGAACTATGCTATGATCGCCATGTGGTTCAAATCTGATTTTATTTAAAAAAAAAATAAAGTTACAATGTGACTTTTCAGGTGTACACCTTCTGCCTTTCAAATAAGGTTATTTATTTATTATAAATTTAAATTGTTCACTGTTCATTTATACTAGAAATATGCCTGAAAATGGCCTAAATAATTGTGCCGAAACGGCGCCTTCAACTTTCGAAGGTAAAAAATATTTTTCTACGATTGCTATGAAAAGTTGACAATTATTTTCTCAATTTTTCATCGTAAAGTTAACGTTTTCTGTGGAACAATCGAAAAATATCTTTGTCGCGCGTCTCCAATGGCAAGGCGTGAAACAGATATTAAATGCGCGCGTTTCCAATGCCAATGCGCGAATAAGATATTAAATGCGTGCTTATTTCAATAGTTACCAAGGATACAAATAAAATAGAAACTTGTCATATTAACAGTTGACAGAACGAATTTATTATTAGTACGTAACGTGTTTTATCATTTAAGATGCAATCTTAGAAAAAATTATGTGTGCATCACGAGCGTAAAGTGTCTTTGCTCCTCTTGCACTATTAGAGCTCTCGTCTTCAGATCGCGCTGCAATTACCGTGCTCGAGTAACAAAGACTCACTTTACGCTTTTAATACACAAATAACTATTTCTTTTCAATGAAATTCCATTATCAGGAATATTGTCAATAAAATATAATAATTGTACGATTTAATTTTCTGGTATTGAGTGTCAAGTTGTTTGGAAATATATTTGATATGATCAATAACACTCAATTAATATTTATCAACGATATTTCTTGTAAATTTTCTTGACATTAATATTTAAGTCGTGATTTCATGTGCCTGACAACTTAATTTCCGGTTGTAAGTTTCATTAAAATAAAATTTTGATTACTTTTTCCTTTCAACACTCGCAGGATATTTGTGACGCAACTTCTAATTTAAATGATTACACTTTAAATTGAACTATTGAACAATTTAAATTAAATATTAAACAAAATATATATTATAAAATGAAAACCACTTGGTAATTTGTGTAAAAATTAAAATAACATTTGTGAAGTGTTTTTGGGGTCGTGATTTAACGGCTTGTATGTGCACTTCACGCTGCGAAGAAATATATCACTTATCGAGATCTGCCACATTATATATATATATATAATTAATGTTAGAATATTACGCCTATAAAAGTCGAGACTGTCGTCAGGACAAGTTGAGACTAAGATGACACTGATTCTAATGTATATCATCATTACTGAGTGTGGTACTTCGTAGTAGCAGATCTCGGTAATGTAACACGAGGAGAGCTGGGTGAATAAGTTGATCTTACCGGACTGCGTCAATTGTAACACGAAAGAAATGGACGCAGTCTTAAAATTTTATTAAACATCCAGGTATTAAAGTTTAAACTTAATCGAACGCGAAATGTTATAATTTAATATGAGGATGGAAACAGAATTATTATTTAACTTATATTTTTATTAATTATAATACTTAATTAACAAATCTAGTCTAAAATTAAATGAAACGCGAACACCGCGTGATGTGAAGGTCTACATCTTCACGCTTTGAGTCGATGGACGAAACTGATGGTTTCCACCAAAACACTTGCTGTCCTGGGTACGATACCCACATCTGGAATCCATCCCTCTCGCATCGGGGTGGACACAGATGTCTCAAGTGTTTTGGTTATATAGTCTGACACTCTGGCCCTGCAGATAACGCGAACATGAAATCTTGTTGGAATTCTAAAAATATTAACTATAACTGTCTCTTTTTATAATTTAATGCCCTATATTCGAAAACCAAAAGATCTCACACTCAGCCCTAATGGCACATGTGGTCACGAGTGTCAAATTACACGAAACCATTTTTACCTAAACGCAACATAACAACAATGAGATAGCTCATATTGTTACAGTAAATTATATATTTATGCGCCACAAAGATGTTAGTTTAGAGAAAGCCACAGAAGTAATTTGAATGTGGTGAAGATTGTTTAACTGCTGTGGAAATCAAACCCGGGTATTCAAATTCTATCTAAATATTGATTGTCAATTAAATTATACTTACTCTTGATAACTACACCTTTAAGTACTAAAGTAAAATAATTATACCTTTTATTCTGTAAGGCGATCATTATCTGTTACCAATCGATATGTAATAAAAATAAAATGTAAATTAATTACATTTTTTATTTATTTATCATTAATAACATTAAACGACTTTTGAGCTTGTAATACATTAATCGTCCTTGTGACGCATTCCGTGTTATATGTCATATGATATGTTTAGACTAGAAGGTAATCGAATGCCATTTAACTTAAATAAATCATTAGTTCAATAATAAAGAAAAAAGTGACACGCCTATTCCTTTAGAAATGTGTGAGCGATAAAACTCCACAATACCACAATAAAATTATAACAAAGTTTCACCCAGTGTAGATGAATATAAAACGAAATCACGAGGTGGCTGATTCCCGCATAACATCAACCTGTCAGCTCACAGCGTTAGCATTCACAGCGTCGTTGTTTGTAAGTATAAACAATAAGTGCACCGGATCCCGGTGTTTTTCCGGCAGTGTCGGTCGTGACGTCACTTCCTGTGGCGCTGCTGCTAGTGAAGAAGTAGAGTGTATCAGAACGGTTGGGATATATGTCGTCATTTCCATTTAAATGGAGTCTCGCGGTGGTTCCGGATATCGTTTGTTCGTTCCACTCTCGACCGTCATCTGTCAAGCTACGACAAGCGTCGCACCGAACCTTTCACTGGGAGACAAATAACACCGCCAAGATTCAGTCTGTCAAGTATCATGGCGTGATAGTCGCTGGTAATCAATGGGAATAGGGAAGCCGAGCTAGCAAAGAACAGCAGGAGAAATCTGTTCGAGTTGACAGTTTGCTGTTGCTTGGGAAATGAACAACCAATCAATGACTACCTATCGGAAATTTAAAACACTGGAGAAATGTCAAATTATTTTAGATAAGGTCATCAGTAAAGCCCGGATTTTTAGGCAATTGCCTAGATTCAAATTTTAATATACTTCAGGCAATTTCGTTTTTCTATACATAGGTAATATGTTTACGTGTAATAAAAGGTTTTTTTTTCGTGCCTTAGAGCCTATTTTTTCTATATTTTGGTTATTGTGTCTATTTTACCTTATACAGCCTATTTTGCCTATTTTTGTTGCCTATTCTAACTTTTATTGAGCAGACAAGGTTTATCATCTACTTTGTTGACTAATTCACAAAGTGTTTCAACCTAACCTATAATAGTACTTTAATCAAGTTTTTGTGTGAGAATTTAAAATGCCGAAAGAAAAAACGTTTTTTAGTCAAAATTTTACGTGGCAATTCAATTGTCTTTGCCATTAGTCAATGGAGCTGAGGTAACTTTATACGATATGGCTAAATATAAGAACGCTCCTGTCACATTTTGTGATGTCGAACGAAGTTTTCAACTTACAAGCAAGTTCTGACAGACCGAAGACAGTCCCTTTCCGAAAATTAAAGTATACTACATAATTTGAATTTGCATAATAGTTAATAAAATGAGAACCCTACATTATTAATTTTCAGATTGCGTTAATTTTTGTTTAAAATGATTATTTTTTTCTAACGAAAAATAGATACGATTACCAATATTAGAAAAAAGGATTCGTTTATTTTTTTTAAAACAAATTATTTACATT
The DNA here is from genome assembly GCA_947425015.1 of Pterostichus niger. Taxonomy (NCBI): domain Eukaryota; kingdom Metazoa; phylum Arthropoda; class Insecta; order Coleoptera; family Carabidae; genus Pterostichus; species Pterostichus niger. The sequence goes on from OX380339.1 coordinate 8,057,410, forward strand.
TAAGCTGCCTAAAATCCCGCCTATTTTAGAGTAATTACCGGCCTATATGCCTGCCTATTTGGGTGTTTTTAAGAGCCTAAATATCCGGGCTTTAGTCATCAGTATTCAAAAACTGCCTCCAGAAGACACTGATAATAAAAACAAAGTTTTATAACAATAACAAAAATTTTACATCATTGCCTTGTATATATATTTTAAGCCTTGAAATTGATAATATTTTGTTTAAACTAAGCGTGTGAAGCCAATTTCGCTAATAATGCATTCCACATATAATTAATGTTTCTCTAATGAAAATATTAACTTATAAATGCTTCATAAATATTTTCACCGATCGAACGATCAAATAATATTTCAGTGTGTTTACAATCCGTAATAGTTATTGGTTTACTTAAAGTAGAAAGACATATAGATAAGTAGATTTTCTGCTAGAGAAACACACACTATAAGTAGATGAAAATACTTAATTCTGTCATTTTTAATATTCCGTTCCATTTTTTGTGAAGTTAAAAATTAAAATTAATAAGACCTTTAAAAAACAATTATAGGCATAATTGAATAATATGTATTTTCTTTTGAAATACATATTTTTAATGATCGAAAAAGAACAGTATAATAGGTTACAAGTTTTTGAAACGTCTTTTTAGTTACGAGAGAATAAAAACGAGTACCTAAAGAGTTTATAAAACGAGTCACATACTTTTTATATGATCGCAAATTAAGATAACAGTTTTAAAAAGTTTTATTAATTATTTAAAAAATAATATTAAGTTACAATGACAAATCCCTGAAGCTAACTGCACCAAACACTTAATATCTCAAGCCGTGACTAAAACGTTCGAGGTCACAGCCTTGAATCACTTTATATCCCTATGGAGTATTTGTTATTTTTATATCCCTCAGTAAATAATGAAGTACATTAAGTAAGATTTTAATAGTAAACAATTGTATATAACATTTATTACACCGGTAAATTATAGTAATTATTAAAGAATTAGAAATAACAATATCAAAATATTTTTGCCAGACTTCTCAGTTAATTAAGTAAGTATTTATTATAAAATACGAATAAATGATGCAGTTTGAATAAAATGTTTGAATAATTCTTATTTATTTGACTGAAGTTAGTTTATTTAGAAGTATTAAATTTGCTGCCTACAGGAAGAACTTCTATTATAGAAGAGGCATGTACCGAAAAGTTTGTACCAAGTTACGTACCGGAAGGTCAAAAGTTGAAAATACTCGTAAAGACTTACTAAATTATTGATAGAATTTTCTATGTAGGTACGTTTTTCAACAAAGTTCTTCTTATCGAATTTTGGTGTTTAACATAATTTAATTTTGATCACATGCGTTCTGTGTTCTGCCTATATATTTATCATTTTACAGATAATCTCTTTTCCTTTTTCTGTCTTTTTGAACAAAATTAAAAAATAATATTATTTATAATTCAGAGTGATTCTGTCGGAAAATTATAGTTCTTCGGGGAAAGTATTTTCAAATGAACTACATAACATACCACATTAAATATTTTTTCTGATTTCAGTATATTAAATCTATGTTAACACACACAAAAGTAGGCTGGTAAGTAAGTAAATTAAAATAAAACGCTATTAATACAAACGGAACTCAAAACAACAATAATACAAAGATTACTTCTCCTGCTTATCATAATATGTATATTAATTGTACAGTCTTTCAAATTAGAGATAACAACGTTATGACGTTTACATAAAAAAAATATTTATAAATATGATACAACACACTTGCAACCATGGCGTTAAATACACCTCCTAAAATGATGACAATGATGACAATGACGTTATTCCTACAAAAAATTCAAAAAATAATATTTATTAATGACGTTAACGTGTTTAAATTCTGAAACCGATAAACTATTGAACAAACCACGGATGTTATGAGTCATATGAGCTCGAATTTCAAACTGACATGAGCGGCTGTAATGATACTTATAACATTCCTAGGTATGTAATAAGCTATTATTAAAAAAATAGTAATTAAATGTATGTAATAAATTAAATTGTTTCATAGAACAGTAGTTAAAGGTTAGAAAATCGTTGAAAAATGTAAAATTCATCTCGTTTTTAACCTCTCACCGTACATTCAAACTTCAGTCTGAATAAAATCAAACTTAACTTCTAAATCTTTAAAGTTCTCAAGTAGTAAAAAGTGCAAGACCGCTACTGCAATCCAAATCCCGGTCGTAATATCATCGAGCCACCGTCAAACAATACCCGCGGGCAACGACAAGTACTTTTGTGAATTTTAATAGCTCCACTCGCCCTAGCAATATTCAAAGAGCGCACTCAGTCGCGCCTTATCTACCCCACGCGCATGCGTATGCGTAGTCTGCGACAGTGAGAATGGTGCTTTATCATCCCGGAGTGCTAAATGAGCAGTCCATTATGATTTTACAGCTTCCGTGAATTGAATTGTGATTTTTATACAACGGAGGATAGAAGCGTGGGTGTAATTCTTTTATGATGCGAGACTGACATGGAACTGGATTAATCTTTGAAATTGGACAGGGGTTTTCAATGAGAATTTTGATACAAGGCTGGATTAATTTTGATATAGTTTGATGATATGGTTGTGACATTTTTTATTTTGTTTGGTTTTTGACTTCTGTACTTAAATTGGTATGGAGTAGGTGGCTCAGTGGTATCGAGTCGGCCTGTGGATCTTGAGAACCCTGGTTCGATCCCCATAGTCGACAAACAATTTTCACCAATTTAAATCTACCCCTGTGGCTCATCCTCCACTAATATCTTTGGGGGCCGTGATTTGACGGCTGATAACCGCATTTCAAGCGAAGGAATATATCACTTACCGAGATCTGCTTAGGCAGAGTGCCACACCCAGTAATGGGTAAAAGGCGTGATGATATATTTATATTTATTTATTTATAAAAACAAAGTTATTTTACCTAATTCCGTTATGAAAAGTCATGTTTTACATCAATTTTTGACGTTATGAAATGTCAAATTTTTCATAACTGTCATTCAAGAGTTATGTATAGAATTCTTTACATAACTAGTTACGTAATAAATGTTGACAGTTTGAACTTTCTTAAAAATGTTTTCAAATAATGGAAAAAACTGTTTATATTAGTGGAATTAGATAAAATTTTGTACGTAATACGTAATATTGTTTGACTCACATAATTTGCAAAACTCGTTTCGCTCGTTTTGGCAAGTATTATGTTCATCAAACAATATCAACCTTTTCATAACTTGTTACGTAAATAACTATTAAAAGTGTCAATTTATTACACAACTAGTAATGAAAGAAATTTTTTTTCGATAATTTGAGGTTTAATGCACGACGGCGAAGCCAAAGTGTAGCAATGAAATTAATAAAAAGAAGATGATTTAATTACGTGATGTACACGTATTTTCTTTGTATATTGACATCAAATTGATTTTACAAAGATTAGAAAAGTGAATAAATAAATATATCATCACGTTTTTTACCCAATACTAAGTAGCAGATTTTAGTAATTGATATATTTCTTCGCGTGAAGTGCGGCTACTAGCTGTCAAATTACGGACCCAAAGATGTTAGTAGAAGAGGAGTCACAGGGATAGTTTTAAAGTACTGGAAATTTGTAGGGCGTAGAAATAGAACCCGGATTCTAAAATCCAAAGACCGACTCTGTACCACTCAGCATCGTACAAAACTAAAAATTATTTTTACAAACGTCAAAACTGTAATATTATGTATTAAAATTTTAAATGTTCTTCAAGGAGATAAATAAATAAAGATAGTGAAAAAAAGTAAAATTAAAGCAATGAAATTGTACTAATTTTTATTTCACTATTTATAAAATAGTTGAAAAATATATCACTTTCGATTTTTCGTTAAAACAGGACAACTTACATGATCAATATAGAACGAGTTTTATAAGATATGCTTTTTTATCTCATTTCTAAAGGACAAGTGCAATAAAACTCTTATAAAATGAGATATTTATACTATTTTTTTCCATTTTGCGTCTTTTATAAACTAAAAAAAAAAAACTTCGATATTTTAAACCTCTTCAATTTAAGACAATTTGTATATGAAATGTTGTGGTTGGTAACTGTTATTGATATTTATACAATTGTTCAGATTTTGAGGTTATATTGAAACTTTGATTTTCTCATCTTAATAGGTTCAGTATGTCATCCACTACTCCCAACCGTCTAAAACAAAATATTACGTATCGTAATGAACGCACTGTCGATACACAACTTAGTTTCGTAATGATTTCCTTAAGTAAGACCTAAATATTATCATGTTTCACCTTAATAGATTTTTTTGAGACAAACTTGAATTTAATTAAAGCTCTCCATCATCAAATTGAATTGAACGTTGAACAGTGTAGACGTGCTTACTGGCGGCTCTATCAAAGAATTATTATTTTACTAGAAAGAGTGTTTAGAAATTGTAAAGTGTCATAGTTCAAAACATTACTACCTATACTAAAATGAGTGTTTTATGTGTAATTTGCAAGCTGGATGTGCAATGTGCATCTGAAATTTGTTGTGACTTTTGTAATCACTATCTGCATACTACCTGCTCGGGATTAAGTCGCATTGAAATTGGTTATTTGAAATCAAACGACAGGAAAATAAGTTTTTTGTGTCCACACTGCAAAAATATTAAAATTCAAAATAATGCAGTGATTGAGCTAAAAAAGATAGTTGAAAATCTTCAAAGTGAAATCAAGGTGCTTAAAGATTTAAATAATTCCGAATGTCGTTGTAATTCCAGTTTTAACGAAAGCGAATTTATGAATAAAATTATACATGAAACAAACGAAAGGATCGTAAAATCAAACAATATAATTGTGTTTAATTTAGAAGAATCTAATAAGCCATCTAAAAGTGAGCGAATAGCTTATGATACCGAAATTATTAAATCTATTGTGAATTGCGTTGAAAATATAAATTATAACGATATAAAAACCTTCCGAATTGGCAAGTATATTCCTAATAAAATAAGGCCAGTCAAATGTATTTTGAATAATTCGCATGATGTTAAAACTATTCTGAAATCGGTAAAGACCGTTCTTACTTACGAGAAATTTACTCATTTCTCACATTTAAAATTTGCAAATGATCAAACGAAATTACAGCGCGAACATTACCGCGAATTAATAACGGAACTCATTAATAAGAAGAAAAATGGAGACAACAATAAAATGATTAAATACATAAACGGTATTCCTAAAATTGTCGATACAACAAATATAAAACCAAAAAACTCAACAGCTGTTCAAGAAATCAGTTAAGTGTTTACTATCAAAATGTGCGTGGCCTTCGAACCAAGTCAAACCAACTTTATTTAGAAACGTTAAATGCTAATTATGAAGTAATTATTTTTACCGAGACTTGGCTTGATAGTAATATTTTTTCAACTGAATATTTTGGCGCTAACTACAATGTGTACCGTAAAGACAGAGACAGCAATACCAGCGATAAATCCAGTGGCGGAGGTGTCTTGATTGCAGTTCACAGCAGCTTATCATCTTCTCAACTCTCCTACTCTTTATCGAACAGTGTTGAAGAATTATGGGTAACTGTGCTAAGTGGTAGTACTGAATATATTTTTTGTGCGGTTTATATTCCCCCAGTTTCTCCAATATGTAAATATGAAGCAAATATGAACTCATTAGACTATATTATGGAAAGACATTGTAATGCAGTTATTAGTGTTGTTGGTGATTATAATCTTGCGGCTGATAGCTGGTTTCAAAATGAAGATCATTACGATCTTTATTGTAATAATGATATGAAAACTGCAGAAATTGTTGATAATTTTAATCTTCATGGTTTTAAACAGTTTAATGGTATATCTAATTGTAATAATAAACTTCTAGATTTAGTATTCATAAATAATATTGACTCAATAAATGTTATGAGATCTGATAAAGAACTTTCAAAGGTAGACATACATCATCCGCCACTGCTATTTTATATTCCTATTAATAACCATGAAGATCATATTGGTTATACTGATAATTGGAGATACAATTTTAAAAAAGGAAATTATGCAGCTATTAATGATTATCTTGGTTCCTTCGACTGGTCAATTATATTTAGTAACAATGATATTGATTATTGTGTCGAATTGTTCTATAATATACTATATTTTCTAATTGATTCCTATGTTCCAAAATGTTATATAAATAATGACAGTTATCCTAGCTGGTTCACAAAAGAAACAAAAAAGTTAATTAAAATCAAAAATAAATATTACAAGAAATATATATCTACGAAACTTATTGTATTCAAGAATAAGTACTCAGCATTAAGATCGCAAGCTAAAACATCTATCACATGTGATTATAAAAAATTTATAACGAATACGCAGAATAATATTAACAATAATATTAAAGTTTTTTGGAAATTTGTGAATTCGCAGAAAAGCAATAAAGACATGCCTAAAACTATGTACTTTCAGAATAAATCCTCTGATGATGGCAATGTAATTGTTAACATGTTTGCAGAATATTTCGAAACAGTTTACACGACAATTATAAATAATATTGGTTATAACTGTAACGTATCCAACAATAATATTAATGTAAATTGTTTTAATGTAAAGTCTGATGTAGTTTTCGATAAGTTATCTACATTAGATATAAATAAAAGTTCAGGACCAGATAAAATACCTGCGCATTTTGTAAAGTTTTGTAGTTCAACGTTAGCTTATCCTTTAAGTATACTGTATAATATGTCTCTTACAAATGGAATATTTCCCGTTAGTTGGAAAACTGCTTTCATTACACCTTTGTATAAATCAGGTAGTAGAAATAATATCTTAAATTATAGACCAATATCAGGCTTGAATATCTTCTCTAAGGTTCTGGACAGTATAGTATCAGAATACTTATCATCAATTTTTAAGAATACTATTTGTTTGCAACAACATGGGTTTAAAAAATATCGTTCTACATGTACTAATTTGGCACTGTATACATCATATATATATGAAGCATTTGAGGAAGGTCACCAAGTCGATGCAGTGTACACGGACTTTAAAAAAGCGTTTGATCGTGTAGATATTAAACTATTAATACACAAATTAGAAGAACTTGGCATTAATGGTACTTTACTTAAATGGCTAGAAAGTTATTTGGTTGGGAGAAAGCAATTTGTCAAAGTTAAAAATTTTATATCTAGGGAAATAGATGCAACTTCGGGTGTACCACAAGGCTCCCACTTAGGTCCCCTACTTTTTTCATTATTTATCAATGACATTGTTAAATTGTTTAGTTTCTCAAATTGTTTACTTTTTGCCGATGATCTAAAAATATTTGCTAAAATATCTAATTCAAATGATGTTAATTTGATGCAATCAGAAATTAATGAATTGGCTCTATGGTGTTCCTTAAACGGTATGGAAATGAATATCTCAAAATGTAAATTTATTAGATTTGTAAGAAAAAAAAGTTTTATAACCTCTAACTATGTATTAAACAACAATATTCTCCATGAAGTAACAGAAATAGAAGATCTGGGAGTTGTTCTGGACCCCGCACTCAAATTTAATAAACATATTGATAAAATAATTACGAAAAGTTTAAAAATGTGTGGGTTCATTAAACGCCAATGTAAAAATTTTACAAATGTAAATACCATTCATTTATTGTATAATTCATTAGTACGAAGTATATTGTAGCGTAATTTGGGCACCATACAATCAAATTCAAACTAATAGAATCGAGCTAGTACAAAAGAAGATAATTAATTTTACTCTTTTCAAGCTAAATATAAATAAAAATCAATATAATTATAATGAGAGATTATTTTTACTTGGATTTGAATCATTAGCGAAACGCAGGGAAAAATCTTATATTAGCTTTACTTATAAATTATTCACTGGTCTAATCGATGTACCTGATTTGCTATGTAAACTTAATTTAAGAGTACCTCAGTACAATACTAGAAATAACGATTTACTTGTTGGTACTGTTAGTAAAACGAATTTTGGTAAATTTTCAATATTAAACAGATTGGTCAGTATTATAAACACTTTACCAGAACATATAGATTTTTTCAATATAACCGAGAAGAAATTAAAAAATGTATTAAAAAGTATATAATAAGCATATCGTTATTTTGAAAAGTAAATTTATTAAATGTTATTTCTGTTAATTATAGTTCACACCTGTTACGTTCTATTTTTGTTTTTATTTTTTGTATAATTTTGGATGTACCATTTGGATATTTATCCGTAGTGTACCATATCATATAAATAAATAAATAAATAAATAAAAAATCTTGAAATAAGATTTCCGCAATTGTTAACTGTATTTCCAAAAGTTGTTTAAACCAGAAAAGTTAGAATTATATTCCCGACGGTTTATACGTTGAGTCCTCATCTGAAGCCCGAGAATTTACAAATTTATATTAAAATGTTCATAAAAATATAATTCCTTAATTTAATATTTATCATACATAAAAGTATAATGTATAATATTTAGAATCAAAATATCACATCGTTATATTTCATATACGTCGTTATGATTGTAATTTGATCTATGCGTGGTAAATATTTTATTTACACTTATTTATTAATCAAGGTATGCAATAAAGTGTATTATATACAGGGTGAGTCTGGGAAGACGCCCCCCCCTTTAACTTTTTTATTATGAGTAATAGAAAAAAATGGTTCATATGAAAGTTTTATTATTTTAAATATACTATTTGATGGCAGATGTAGATATTTTTATAAAGTCAGGTTTACAAGATACGACTATCAACTTTTATTTTTTAAATAGCAACCTATAATTATTTTACTAAAATAAAAACCGCCATTTTTTTCTCTTTTCAACGGTGTATTAGTTTTTATTAATGTATCTGAAAAAATTCGAGAAAAATAAGAAAATTGAGAAATACTAGAAATAATTTTTATACAAATATTATAGGTGGCTATGTGAAAATAAACAAAATGTAACAGTGTTAAATTAATGTCAAAAAAGTATACATTTGCTGGTTACTTTATTTAACTTATTTTGCAAACAATAAAAAAAACGTTTTCAAATGTTTACGAAAGAAGAATTAATAGATATGATTCTAATAATTGGTGAATCGACTGGAATCATGAGAAGGGCAAAAAGAATTTACCGGGAGCGGTTTCCTAGACGTCGGCAACCGAGTTTAAGATCACTGAGGAGGATTTTTACACATTTTGTTTATTTTCACATAGCCACCTATAATATTTGTATAAAAATTATTTCTAGTATTTCTCAATTTTCTTATTTTTCTCGAATTTTTTCAGATACATTAATAAAAACTAATACACCGTTGAAAAGAGAAAAAAATGGCGGTTTTTTATTTTAGTAAAATAATTATAGGTTGCTATTTAAAAAATAAAAGTTGATAGTCGTATCTTGTAAACCTGACTTTATAAAAAATATCTACATCTGCCATCAAATAGTATATTTAAAATAATAAAACTTTCATATGAACCATTTTTTTCTATTACTCATAATAAAAAAGTTAAAGGGGGGGGGCGTCTTCCCAGACTCACCCTGTATATATAAATAAATAATAATTATTTCCTTGAATATTACTTTTTAACGAGATCGTAAATATTCTTTATTATAATTTAAATTTAATTTTACGTTTTATTTCAAATTTAAAAACACATATTTTTTTGTGTAAAAGAACCAATTTTCCATCTTTTTTCTTTGATTATTATTTTATAAATGACATCAATTTATATTCATTGGGAATTTTTCAAATCTAAACAATTTTTTGAACCGGAATTATTTCTTTTCACTCACTGGAAAATTTATATTTATGTAATTAAGAAAGAAAATTTGATAAAAATGAAAATTTAAGAAAGCAGTACAAATATTATGAAATAATTTCTCTATTGGAATATTACAAATTGTATTTATTTTTTTTTTTACTTCCGTTAGGAAATAGACGTTTTATTTCACTTATTTGAGTTAGGTAATGAACTGCATTATTTAACTAGTAAAATAATGAGGTAACATGAGCAACAGATATCTTGGTAGATGAATTCTGATCTGTTATTCTTTTATTTTTTGAATTTATAACTGTCATTAATATGTCAAAATTTCATAATATTAAAAACGCTCTTTTGTATTTATTAGAACGGAAGTAGTAAAAATATTGTATGAAACTAGTAACGAAATAGGTTATTACCTTACTTATGTGTTTACATAACTCGGCTACGCCTCGTTCTGCAAATTTCACATGCGTAAGGTAATAACCTTCATTTCCTTACTAGTTTCATAAATAGCTATTTTTGAGTTCATAAGGAAGTCATTATGAAACCCAGTTGCGTATAGAAAAAGCGTTCATTACGATACGCAATATTTTGTTTTAGACAGTTGGTAGTACGGATAACATATAAACCTATAAGCTGAGAACATAAAAATTTCAATATAACTTGAAAATCTGAACAATTGTATAAATTTGAATAACACAACATTTCATTTACAAATTTGTCTAAATTTACTCGGTTTAAAATAACGATTTAAACAAAAAAATAATTCATAAAAGCCGCAAAATAGAAAAATAGTATAAATAATTCATTTTACAGAACTTTTATTGCACTTGTCTTTTAGAAAAATCGCCTGCAGTTCGTTTTCTAAACTTTGACGCGTGCGAAAAAACATGTTTTTTAAAACTCGTTCTTTAATATACTAATATATTTGCTTATATTTGAGCCCCCTCCCATCAAAAAATTCTAGTTACACAAATGTCGGATTGTAATGCCGACGACATTTAAATTTTACTCTGTATTTATTTATTCAATTAATAAGTATTTACTTATAAAATACGAAAACAAAAATTGAAAATGTTGTTTATACAATACAATTTTCTTGTTATTGTATATTTTAATGAAAGAAATAACCATAATTAAACCTATTCATACAACTATAATATAAGTTTAACTGTATTAAATGTATATATATTTATTCAAGTATTTACTTACAAAATACGAAAAAAAATTGCTGTTTATACAATAAATTTCACTTGTTATTGTAGATTTTAATGAAAGAAATAATCATAATGAAGAATTTTTAGATAATTAAATTATATTCCTGGTTATAAGTACAATGTATTAAATTTATTTATAAAATAAAAAGGTACTTATAAAGATTATATTGTACTTATAAATCAATTTAGCTAATTAAAAACTTTACAAAACTACCTTCTAGAAAATAATCTACGTACCTACTTTGCAAAATTTGCATTAAGGAGCAGAACTGTGGTAATAGGGATGCTTCCGTAATGGATTACTTAAAAAATTACAGTAATTAACCTTAATTACCATAAAAACAATGGATTTATTCGAAGTACAAGCAAGATTTTCATCTCATTTGGAGCTGAAATTTAATCCGGGTAATCATACGTCATGTAAATATTCGTTTATCTCTCCCTGCTACATGGGATATGACGAAATTATGAAACCTCCGGGCATGTAATAAAAAACCCAATCTGCGTACCCAAAACTTTTTTTTTTCATTTCGTTGTACACAAATGCAGGTAGCAGTTTTAAATATGTTCTTGAAATGAAGCCAGTTTTTATGACTTTTAAATGTAAGAAAGCGGAATCATAAAAGAGTTTATTAAAAATGGAGCTCTCCTTATTGTTTAATACATTTTACCAGAATTTGGAGCTAAATACGGAAATAAAATTTAACTAAAAACAACTATTAAATGCATTTTGGATATTACGTATCTTTAGGGATTTTAAAATAAGAATGTGCGCACATCGGCGACAATAGTACAATTTGCAAACGTAATATTTAAGTAATAAAAAATAATGATTATAAAACTCATATTGATAATTAAGAAGCATGCCTAGTCCTATTTGATTACAAAAATGAAAAATGATGAGGTAGGTGGCTCAGTGCTATCGAGTCAGCCTGTGAATCTTGAGAACCCTGGTTCAATCCCCAAAGTCGACAAACAATTTTCTCTAAATTAAATCTACCACTACCCTTTCCAATAAAATCTATGGGGACCATGATTTGCCGGCTGGTAAGCGCACTTAACGCAAAGAAATATATCACTTACCGAGATCTGCTACGGCAGAGTACCACACCCTGTAATGGGTAAAAGGCGAGATGATATATGTATTTTATATTTAAAAACTACAACAGTAAAAGATTATAACAATGAACTATGAGAACAATAAAATATTACAATAATGAACTATTACAACAATGACAGAATACAACATTGACAAATTACTACAAAGAAATATTGTGATATCCACAATCAAATAAACAATAGTTTTAACATGGGATTTTTCAATATTGTAGAATTATATGAATAATATTTACAATATTTAATTCTTCTTCTTCTTCTTCAGCTCTCTAACCCCAGTTGGGTTTTGGCTTCCGGGCACACCGAGCCGCAGTTTTTACACTGCCGTACTGCCGGTTTCTTTAGTCAGATTATTTAAGGCGTATAAGTGACTAGCTTATAGCGCCCGAGTGTGATAAATACATGAAACTGTACTTTTATATTTTACGACAAATCACACATTGTCGGCAGGCGGATTCGAACCGACGAACCTTGGTTAATTATGAATTGTTTGAAATTAAATACCATGTAGGTATAGAAAAAATTTAAAATATTAAAAAAATATATACGCCTGTCATATTCCATATGATTATTAATTCCGCCAAGTATAACGTTACATACACTTCGTTAAAATACAAATTATAAACCTGTAACATTTAATGAAGCCTTTATGTAAAATAATATTGTAACTACATTTTGATACATTTTTGCTTGTCCTTTTTCAACGCAGACTAACGTTCGTAGTTCAGGACAGAATAATCAATATTGGGATTAAAAATTAAAAACTACCTTCCACGTCAATTAGGAAACAGTTTTACGGTCAGTTAATTGCTTTTGATAACGGAGAAATTATCATGGATTGTAATTTAATCATGATCGATAAAGTAGATTCCAGCATATTTAATCATAGTTAAACAAAATTGTATAGTGTTGAAACAATATTATACTTATTGCAATATGAATGTTAATACTGAAATATTAATTTTTAGTTAGTGATTTACGTTTAACAACAGTCTATTATTTATAAAATATTATTATTCATAGATCTTTTTTACATTCCTTATACATAATAAGGGTAGTTTTACACTCTATTGAACACAAATTGCTATAACACCAAAGGGGGATACGTGACAAACTTTATTTTTCAGCTATCGTAGAATCCATCTTATTTTTTTGCGAAAAATATTTCAAATAAAAATAAAAATAAAATAAAATAAATATATCATCACGCCATTTACCCATTACTGGGTGTGGCACTCTGCCTAAGCAGATCTCAATAAGTGATATATTTTTTCGCGTGAAGTGCGGTTACCAGCCGTCAAATCACAGCCCTCAAAGATATTAGTGGAGAGGGAGCCACAGAGGAAGATTTAAATTGGTGAAAATTGTTGGTCGGCTGTGGAGATCGAACCAGGGTTCTTAAGATCCACAGGCCGACTCGATACCACTGAGCCACCTACCCCATTAATTATAATTATAATATATTTCAAATTAAAATGGTGGATTATTTATTTTTTAGTATACGAACAAAACAACTCAAACTTTAATAACAAAAAATAAAGATATACCTACATTAAGTAAATTAGTAGATATTTATGTTCTTTTTGGAAACATGTTTACCGAACAACAAACGAAATACGTTGTTGTTTTCTGAGAAATGTTGAGCATGTTTATACAAAATAAAATTAATTATGTATGTCTTGAGTCACAAATAAATTCACTGAAATAATTGTGAAGCCATTTTAAAACCCTTAACAAAGGAACAACAAAATAATTACGTTTTTCTACTGCTGTTATTAAATTGTCATTTAACGTACTGGTTTCCATGGCGCTAAATAACATCTTAATCACATGTTGGCAAGCTGTGGCTTCGAACGTTTTAGTCACGGCTTGAGAAAATATGTATAGGGTGAAGTTAGCTTGAGGTATCTGTCCGTGTAACTTAATCTTACTTTTTTTTAATAATGCATAAAATTTTACATTATTTTGTCGTTCTAAATTGCGATCCTAAGAAAACTATAGTATGTGAAATAAAATATGCATTACTTAATTTACGCTCGTGATGCACACATAATTTTTTCTGCGATTGCATCTTAAATAATTAAAAAAAAACGGGTACGTACTGTAAATAAATTCGTTCTGTCAACTGTCAATATGCCAAGTTTCAGTTTGTTTGTATTCCTGGTAACTATTGAAATAAGCGCGCATTTAACATCTTTTTTCACTCGTTGCCATTGGAGACACGCGACAAAAATATATTTTGATTGTTCCACAGAAAACGTTAACTTTACGATGACAAATGAGAGCGTAATTATCAACTTTACATAGTAATCGTCGAAAAATTATATATTTTCAATTTTTATTTTGTTTGACGCGTTTTTTAAGTAGTTTATCTTTAATAATCTTAAGAATAAGCCTATATTTTGGGACACCCGGCATAATTAATGTATTACTTAATGGTCGTGGAAAAATATTTAACCGTAATTGATGAGAAAGGCTCATAATTAGTTGATAGTGTTCTATGATTTTATGAAAGACACTGTATCAGTCTTTGTTGCTAAAAGACTAAAAAGATTAAAATTTATTATTTTGAATTAGGTATTACCCAATTATTAACTTCAGGTATAAGTAATCATATTCGTTTACAGGAAATACTCAAAACTTATATCTTCAATCTGTATTTTAAGATGCCTAAAAGAAATTGGAACATTGAAATGAATTAATAAAACATTGCTTTCAAATTCGTATTTTCAGTCGATTATTTATTCTTGACAGAGAAAGCAATACCTAGAAAATAATAACTGATGTTGATACATATGTACACGTGTTACTCAAGTCCTGTATTTGCTCATCAGTGAGTCCTGTGAAACGAAATGTGTTAAATGTAGAGTGCAAAATAAATACAGCAGGAGCACACAATACTC
Source organism: Pterostichus niger (assembly GCA_947425015.1). NCBI lineage: Eukaryota > Metazoa > Arthropoda > Insecta > Coleoptera > Carabidae > Pterostichus > Pterostichus niger. The sequence goes on from OX380339.1 coordinate 8,072,414, forward strand.
CACAGCACTAGATCATAATGCCAGTAGGTAAGTAGCCATTTGGACGGCATTAAAGTTTTAATGTCAAAATGAAAATATAAAATATTGAAACAATGCATTTCCGACCGGGAGAACTAACGACCAACTCGTGCTTCGTCGGAATTTTAAAGAAAAAGAAACAAATGTGAAATACTTTACAAATTCCAATGGCGGAGAAAATATTAAAAACTAGCTGCTGAAATCGAAATATTTCATTTATTCCTTTAGTACAATTAACTATTCTTTGTTGAGATATTTCTATTCAGTTAGGTTAGGTTTGGTCTCTACTGGGATATTCCTATTCAGCTAGAAAACAATAGATTTATTTGAATAAATAACAGAACAATAGTTGTATCTATTCTTTGATCTATTTGAACAGATATCAAGATGTTATTCGATATACTTTGAGTTCTATTTGTGCGAATGCGGATTTATCCCATTTACAGTTTGAAATTTGAAACTTTTTATTTTTAAACAAATTGCAATTGAAACAAAATACATTTGAGATTTAACCATGTATATGTCGGAACCAATAGAATTACAAATTTGTTTGAAAATGAACCAATGAAATGAAAGAAAGCTATTATGATAGTTTCCACTAATGAAAGTAATAAGTGATATTTTTTCACTGTAATTAAATCTCCTTGTTACCAATAAAATAAATGCTATTATCATAAACGTCAATTGAAAAAAAATCTATCGAAATGGCATATTTAAGAGGAGGAGTTGTTTTTACAGAAGAAATTTTTGTTTGTAAAATTCTCAAGCAAAATATATAATAACTTAATATCATATTTTGACAATTTTGAATTCGTTGTTACGGAAATATGAAATACAGCTCGTGCTGCGCAATCGTTTTATTTCCATTTCCATAACAACTCACAATTTATGTCAAAATATTATAACTTGAAAATACCAAATATTTATTAATTCTAAATATTTGAATGGTTGATTGATCAAGGAAGCTACGAAGGATGCAAGAATAAGAACAACATGAACAATTTGTTGTGATGGTGGCTAATAAAACTTGGCTACCGTTAATTAAGAAATCATAATTGTTTTGTTTACTTTGTAACTTAGTTACTTGTTTACTTGTTATTTGTTTCCAAATAATTTGCTTATAGTTAGATTTTGTTTATTTATTAATTAAAATTTAATGTACCGAAATATTTCATGTAAATAAAATAACAAAATTTAAACAAAAATCGTTTTAATTATTCTTGTTTTTTCTCCATAAAATATAAACTAAATTGTATTTATGGTTTAGATTTTAAGAATTTTTGAGACATTATTAAATCAATTAAATAAATCAGTATTATATTTTTTCCAAATTTAATTTATTTCCTCCTTAATTTTGAATATCATTTATAATATTCTATTTTTTATAAGATTAAATTTTTGCGATATAGTTATTATATATCACTTTTAAAATTAAGAGCAGGAGTCAAGAATAAGTTTCATTTTATTATATTTGGGAAATATTATGAATTTTTTTTGGTATTAATTTAATATTTGTTTACTGTTTCGACCTGTATTATATTTTAAAAATATTTAATAAATTTTTTTGACTGTTTTGTTTAACCTAATTTTATATTGTAAAAATATTAAAACTAATATATAGAGACGTATGCATGTTATATTTTTTGAATGTATCCTGTCAGGATATATTTCTATCTAATTTCAGTAAAAATATAAATGTGAAGTAGCCAATTTCTCTGCAACATTGCATTTCATTTGAACTACAGTACAGCGCGTGGTCGTTCACGTAAATAAATAAAGCATCAGCAGCACACTACAGAGTATAGAAACTAGAGAGAACAGAACAGTTGCTTACCTCTTTGTGCCAGCGACGTCATGGCAGCCAGATGTATTAATATTACAAGAACCAAGAATGGCATAGTCCTAGCGAGCGCCCATTGTGCCATGCTCGAAGTCCTTGACCCGCTCGCCTGCATGCGTCCGGACCGCCGGAAACACACCGGAGCCCGGAGCCGATCAGCGAGACCGCGACCGCGACATTGCCTCTGCGGTGCTAACGCTGCGCATCATAGCGCGTGCTGGAGATTACCTATCACATTCCACAACCACCGATTCACTGAGATTATTACCACTGCCTTGATTCAATCTCCAAGAGGGAGGTGGGTTACATCACTACTGAATATTGCGTAGTGTTATCTGTTGACCGCATTCGTTAATTCACGTTTAGCTGAAATGGGGAATGTGATGCGCGACCGTGATTTGTTTTAATCTGGGGAGCGCGCATAAACAACCGTTAATTCCGGCTGATGTTCGTTGGGCCGACCGATGACATGAGTAGTTGTTTCACATTGTTCTGCCAACGATAATAATTTACAACGATTGTTGTTTATGAGAGATTTTTCAATCAATCCTCGTCCGATCCGGATTGAATTATCTGTAATTTGTTGAATCAAAACAAAATGTAAATCAGACGTGCGTGTCACGCATTGTAATTATTCCGCAACTGTGTTTTGCATAACAGTTCGTTTCTGTTTTGCGCAAATTGGCGGCAGCGCGGAATTCAATTAGTTCTGAGTGTGCACACCTCTGGTTTTCAGTTCTGGTCCAAGTTGGCGGGCTGTAGAGACCTCCGTTCTCTCTCTCTCGCTCTCACGGTTATTGCATTATGTTCGGCAACCGCATTGTGTGCCCCTTGCCGCCCCGTTGCTGTTTGTTGGAATAGTCCTCTAATTGTCACGATACGATGATTCTATTGTTCTTTAATTTGTTTAACAAGCTACTGGGATCCTCACATGTGCCGCCCGTACAATGGAATCTGGAACAAAAAGGTTTACACCGTATTAGCACCGTCGAATGTTACCGGGCTCTCGTTAGGTTTTGTCGCCGTGTCACTGTTTTGTGCGTTTGTGAAGGAGCCTTGTTTTCGATATAAATTTCCCGCTTTGTATCGATCTACTCCTTGTGCGTTACACCTGGAACGTATTATATCGTGTTTTAATCTTTTGTTTCGTTTTTCAATGAAATTGACGTTATTTATACGCCAATTTAACTGACGTAAAAATAAAACAATTAAATTATAATTAATATTACATTCGGTATTGTCTTATGCAAATAAAAAAAGTTTTAATCTAGGTAAATAATACAGGTTAATCACGGCATATTCTATGACGTATTTTATTTAAAAAATACATACAAATACCAACACGCTATATTCTAGTTTTCTAACAACATAAATATATCATTTCAATTAATACAATGCCAGTCAAAAGTATGGACTATAGCAAATTAGCCGATTTCTATGTTTATGCGATTAAATTGTAGACATAAATTATTATTTTGAATTCTCTAGTTTGCCTTACATGATAAAAATGAATTAAATATCTTAATTATATACAGGGTGTATCTATACTACGGGAAAAAATTAACTACTAATCCAGAAACAAAAAGAATTAAAAAAAAAATTTGAATTGTATTTAAAGGCAACATTTTGTTAACCACTGGTTGATATCTATTTTTAATCAATTTTATTTAAATTTTATAATATAAAAAAATAAATAAAAATATATCATCACGCCTTTTACCCATTACTGGGTGTGGCACTCTGCCTAAGCAGATCTCGGTAAGTGATATATTTTGTCGCGAGAAGTGCAGTTACCAGCTGTCAAATCACGGCCCTCAAAGATATTAGTGGAGAGGGAGCCACAGGGGTAGATTTTTAAATTGGTGAAAATTGTTTGTCGGCTGTGGGGATCGAACCAGGGTTCTCAAGATCCACAGGCCGACTCGATACCACTGAGCCATCTACCCCATATATTTAAATTTTTTTACAAGTAATTGTTTACACACCTCCAAATAAATGTCTGATGTTGTGTACAAGTATGAAATGGACATTCCATGCGAGTTGTACACTATACTTTTTCTACGACTAGAGTATTGTTCTCTGATTAATTTATATTTTAACAATAAAATTGTCCTGCTTTCAGCATTCCAATATTTGAAAATTCTAAATAAGTATCCTAGTAACGGCCGATTTCACCATTTCAACGTCTGACAATCCTAAATTAGTATCGTAGCAAAGTAACAACAATTAAATAACAATTCGATTTTTATAAATGTTAGTCAATATTTTCTGTTTTGTGAATTAAAAATGGAGAGTGATAGCGACGAGAATCTTCAATTAACACCACCAAATATATTAGAAGCTGCAAAAATAATATTATTCGTCGAAAAATCGAGAAAAAAATATGAGGTAACATATAAATCTTAATAATTCAAATGTTAATAACAGCGATACAAATTCTCCTAATAATATAATATTTAACAACTGTCAAAACATTACAGTTAATATAACTAACAAAATAAATAAATAAATATATCATCACGCCTTTTACTCATTACTGGGTGTGGCACTCTGCCCAAGTAGATCTCGGTAAGTGATATATTACTTCGCGTGAAGTGCGGTTACCAGTCGTCAAATCACGGCCCCCAAAGATGTAAGTGGTGGGTGAGCCACAGGGGTAGATTTTAAATTGGTGAAAATTGTTTATCGGCTGTGGGGATCGAACCAGAGTTCTCAAGATCCATAGGCCGTCTCGATACTACTGAGCCACCTACCCCATATAATAATAATAATAATTCTTTAATTTAGGTCTGATTTAATTTTTGCGCATGAGTTCATATATTCTTCATGTGTAATTTAGAAGGAAATTGCACCTGTACTGAAATTAAATGACCTTTATTGAAATACTTACAAAACAAGTTAATTTCTCACGATGCTTGTAATGTACCTCATGTCCCTAGCAACAACATATATACAATAAGCAGATTTCTAAATGGTCGTAGGAAAATAATATAAATAAATTAATAACAAATGAGAAATTAAACATAGGTATGTTAGTAAACTAATATTGATTCATATTTCATTTAGAAATAATTATTTATATCATTCCGGGTTCGATTCTCACAGCTGACAATAGTTTTCATCACATTAAAATTACACTGGTGGTTCCTTTTTCAATAACATTTTTCACGTGCATAAATATATCACTTACCGAGAACTGCTTCGTAAGAGTACCACATCCAGTAATGGGTAAAAGGCGTGATGATATATTTATTTTATTTATTAATATCATTACTGCGATTAAAAATGTCTATATATCATCACACTTAATATAATAACGGTACCGCAAATATTTCGATAACCAATGCAAATTTTGCGAAATGTATTTACAGTCCAATGCGCTTTAACCAAATTATTGGTTTATCGGATCATTAAATTTATATCTTTCATCTTAATGGGTTCATAATAATTTTGATAATTATGGATAGCCATGGTGTATGTAGTTATTTCACGTTGACACTTTTATTACCATTTGGCAAAATTCATAATCTTCCCTCCCTAGTGTAGGATCATATCGATTTAATGTTCAATAACCTTGTTACTACCATTTGACCTATTTATTGCCTTTGAATATGTGCGTTTGCGTTTTTACAGAGAGCGTGTTTCGTGTCTCATTTTCGTTTTGTTTTAATGTTATGTTATTGATATAAATGCAGTTTAATAATTTAGTTTTGTGATTACGGAAACCTTTTTACTCTTTTCTGATATAGATCGACAATGAGGATTTATTCACTTTTTACATAAAGTGTAGAAATTGTTTAGTCATGCTGACAATTGTGTAAAAGTGTATAGTCATTTACAATCCTTTTCAATCATTTTACAACCTGTAAACTTACAAGTAACACTATCCAACTGTCACTCACCGATTTAAATGAAACTTTGCACACTAATAGAACTCTAAAAAATATTGAACCCCTATTTTTTTCTTCCGGAAGTTGCTTTTTAGGGATACAAACTATTCCTGAAAGGTGGTAAAAGCAAGAATCGCCATAAATGAAATTAAATAATACCAAAATATTATGCGTTTAACATTGGTTACCCAAATAGATTCAGCGACTCCAAAAACCTCCGAGTAACTAGTTTTGAACTTAAAACTCTATTTTCAGTTGAATATCGTAATTTCATCACCCCATCCCGTTTTTAACCCCATACAAAAGTGCATATGATCAAAATGACCCCGAAAATTGATTTTGGCGATCTCAGAATCCCCTGGGTAACCAATATTGAACGCGTAATATTTGGGTATTATTTATGGCGATTCTCGCTTTTACACCTTTCAGGGGTGGTTTGTACCTCTAAAAATCAACTTCCGAAAAAAAAGAGGTACAATATTTTTTTAAGTTCTATTAGTGTGCCAAGTTTTATTTAAATCGATGAGTGACAGTTGGGTAGTGTTACTTGTTAGTTAATCGTCCATACTGTCATGCACAAATCCTATTAAATTTTTTACAGTTTTATGTAGTCTGAAGAACCAAATTAATTGTTCTGTCCTTAACCCATTTACCCCCAAAGAATAACTGATCTATAATTTTGTCTAAATTTACTATATTTGTAAACATTATAACAATTGAGGCAAAATATAAATCTACAGAAAAATTTGAAAATACATAAATTTTAAACATACTTTAGGTTGGTGTCAAAATACAATAACAAAAATTATAAAATTTGCTAAATTTTGAGATAGAATCTCCAAAGACTTACTTAGTTTTACGTAAAACAAAAATAACTGAAAATAAGCATGGTCCAAGTATGTAAAATAAAGACAGATTTTGTTACATAATCTATTAAGGCGTTTGAGTACTAGTCATCCAAATACAAATAAAAAGTGCAATTCTAATTAAAAGTTAAAACATTATATAGATTTTAGGATTTGACGAATGGGTAACCACATAGTAAAAAATGTTCGTTTATTATAACTTGAAAAAAGAAAAGGCTTTGAAACCTCTTTTAAGACCGAGAAAACGAGAAATAAGTAATATTTATTTTGTATCAAATACAGAAAATAAATGGAATAATGAATTAGAATCGTTGGTTGAATCCTTCGTTTCTTAATTTAACCTTTATTGAAATATATTCCTTTTCTATGCTAATTCAAATACTTAAAACTGCAGCTTTGAAATTTCTTTTTTGTTTAAAATTGTAATTATAACTGTGCTTAAATTATTTCAATTCATATCTGCAAAATAAATAGAGATAAAGAAGATATGAAAGAGAATTAAAGAATAAAAAATAAAAAATATAAAGAAGAGGAAAAAACAATTTACAACAAGGGAAGGAATCCCTTAATGAAGACTTCTAAAAGAGAAGTTTTAAAAATTCATGAAAGACGTAGCATTAGCACTTAAGAAAAACTTTAACTGTCTGTATCAAGCTCGTCTCTTATTTATTACTCAAATTTCTTTTTGTTAAGCTATTAGATATTATTTTAAAATTATCCATTTTGTGTAAAGTATAAAGTATCTATATACAAACATTAGTATTTGAAAATAAAACTTTTATTGTTCCCAGATTGTAAATGTAATAGTATTCTAATGAAAAATATAATACCAATTAATTTCAACAGATCTGATATTAGATTACTAACATATCATATTCCATTTATTAATAATGATTCTATGAGTTTAGTAGAAATCATTCAATTAAATAGACATTAAATGTTATAATAGATGTAGGTACATGATAAATTATTTTTCATTATTTATGTCAATGTATTGTTCTTTTTTGAATAAATAAAAAATTATTGTCTAAGTACTAAAATGGTTTTATCTGTTATTGAATGAACTTTTAATAAATTGTTTATCGGAATAATAAAATAATAATATATATAATATGTATTAGAATCAATTTATTTATTAAAAATAAGCACTCAAAAGGACAATGTCCTAATTATTGAGAGTATATAAAAAATTACATAATAAGTATTGACAATTAGAAAATTTAATATATTATTATTATTCTTTGCATATTCTTTGTTAATGGGGTAGGTGGCTCAGTGATATCGAATCGGCCTGTGGATCTTGATAACCCTGGTTCGATTCCCACAGTCGACAAACAATTTCACCAAATTAAAATCTACTCCTGTGGCTCTCCCTCCACTAACACCTTTGGGAGCCGTGATTTGACGGCTAGTAATCGCACTTCACGCGAAGAAATATATCACTTACCGAAATCTGCTACGACAGAGTGCCACACCCAGTAATGGGTAAAAGGCGTGATGATATATTTAATTTTATTCTTTGCATACCAATGATATCAAATCAAAGATTAAATAAAATCAATTTCATAAATGTGTTTTGTTTCTACCAAAGTTAACGTTGCGGTAACTTGTACGTGTGCCTTCATCGGGACAATTGTTTTTTTTATATATAAACAAAAACAAGCTGGATTTCTCTGAATCAACATATTCTTATGTAGCCGTTTACATTCAATCAATAAATAAAAGTTGCATACATTTATTCAATTGTTTTGAACGTTTTTTGAAGACATAACAATATATCAAATTATGTTAAAATCTCATAGGGTGAAAAGGGTATATGTTTTTTGGTGGATACTGCAAATAAATTACTTATTTTATTTAATTATAATATTTTCCATTTGTTTTTGTCTAAATTTACAACTTCTAAAAATTCTAAATATCCTAGCGAATACATTTAAAAAAAATGCATTTAACTTAATATTTCGAATCATCAATTAGTTATGAATTTAAATTATGAATAGAATTTATTTTCAATAAAAACCTTATATCAATATAAAGATAATTGTTTTTCCTCTACGAAACCACTATTATCTTTTCATGCTAGAATTATTTAGAAACAACTAAGTAACGCAAAAATATCTACGAATTAACTTTTACCCAATAGTTAATTGAATTTAAAAACTTCTAAATGTAAAGATTTTCACAAAAAAATACCTCTTGAATTTATTGAAAAATATGTATTTTCAGCTCAAAGTAAAATTATTATTTAACAACAAAGACAAAATTAATTGTCGTTCATACTTGGTGAAACTAGGTTTAATAAAAAATATAAAATAAACACTTGGCATGGTATAACCCACTTCGTGACACAGCTTCTTCACGTGAACTTTGTTCTAGGTGAAGATGTGGGTTATACCATACTGATGAATAAAGCCCGGAGTTTTAGGCAATTGCCTAGATTCAAATGTTAATATACTTCAGACAATTTCGTTTTTCTATACATAGGTAACATGTTGACGTGTAATGGAAGATTTTTTTTCGTGCCTTAGAGCCTATTTTTTCTATATTTTGGTTATTGTGCCTATTTTACCTTATACAGCCTATTTTGCCTATTTTTGTTGCCTATTCTAACTTTTATTGAGCAGACAAGGTTTATCATCTACTTTGTTGACTAATTCACCACCCGACAAACTGTTTCAACCTAACCTATAATATTTAAAGTACTTACTTTAATCAAGTTTTTGTGTGTGAATTTAAAATGCCGAAAGAAAAAACGTTTTTTTAGTCAAAATTTTACGTGGCAATTCAATTGTCTTTGCCATTAATCAATGGAGCTGAGGTAACTTTAGACGATATGGCTAAATATAAGAACGCTCCTGTCACATTTTATGATGTCGAACAAAGAATTGCTTGTAATATTTTGTGAATTAAAGTATACTACATAATTTGAATTTGCATAATAGTTAATAAATGAGAACCCTACATTATTATTTTTCAGATTGCGTTAATTTTTGTTTAAAATGAGTATTTTTTTCTAACGAAGAGTAGATACGAGTACCAATATTAGAAAAAGGATTCGTTTATATTTTTAAAACAAATTATTTACATTTAGGCTGCCTAAAATCCCGCCTATTTTAGAGTAATTACCGGCCTATATGCCTGCTTATTTGGGTGTTTTTAAGTGCCTAAATATCCGGGCTTTACTGATGAGCTCTAATAAGAGCGAAACGCGTCTATGGTTACTAACTGTGCTGGCCGGTCTCTGACGATGCCCTCATAAGGTGACTTGGAGGCTGAATTTTGGAGACTTAGCCAAGTGTTTATTTTATATATTTTTTTTAAATTATTATTTATAAAGAAATAAGATTCAACCTCACCTACATTATTTTCCTTAAGCAATAAATTAAAAAGAATGTTCGCACCCCTGATTTAAACAACAATACAATAGCCATAAACCAATACAGCAAAAAAAATTATCCCAAAAACACTACCCTATTTGTCCCTACTACAAAAACCAAGCTTTGTCCTAAATATTTAATAAACACCAGGATATTCCGTAACCTGATATAACTTCGTAAAGCATAAATCCACCTGATACATACACAAACGCAAACACCTCTGTTGGCGGTTGTCTGCGGTGGTACGTTAGTGGTTCCCGCGGTAAACAAACTTGATGCTGCATATGTCAGTGGCACAAGACCAAGAGCAACCCGGCCGAGTTATAAACACCGCGGTTACTGACACATGACTTCGGCGTAAGTCAATGAAAGGTGACGATGGAGGAAGAGCGGTTAGTATCTTTCGACACATGTTTGTTGGATGATAGAAGGGTACGGAGTCGTAAACAGAATGTGTGAAAATAGCGGTTTGGTGTTATGAAGATTATAAAAACGTGCAAGGAGTTTTGTTCAAAATTTTTATGGTGTCGTGAAGTTTGAATGCCCTGTGTGGTAAAGTTTGTAGAGATTACAGGTTTCAGTTCGATGGTAAACTTTCTATAATTTATCAGCTTATAAAATTGGGGTAGATGGCTCAGTGGTATCGAGTCGGCCTGTGGATCTTAAGAACCCTGGTTCGATCCCCACAGCCGACAAACAATTTTCACCAATTTAAAAATCTACCCCTGTGGCTCCCTCTCCACTAATATCTTTGAGGGCCGTGATTTGACGGCTGGAAACCGCACTTCACGCGACAAAATATATCACTTACCGAGATCTGCTTAGGCAGAGTGCCACACCCAGTAATGGGTAAAAGGCGTGATGATATATTTATTTATTTTATTATAAAATTGGGGTAGGAGGGTAAGTGGTATCGGGTCGGCCGGTGGTTCTAGAGAACCCTGGTTCGATCCCCACAGCCGACAAACAATTTCACCAAATTAAATCTAACTCTGTGGCTTTGCCTCCACTAACATCTTTGGGAGCCGTGATTTTTGACGGCTGGTAACCGCACTTCACGCGACGAAATATATCTACTACTGCAGAGTGCCACACCCAGTAATGGGTAAAAGGCGTGATGATATATTTATTTTATAAAATTTAAGATAATAATTTCTTTTTGGGTAACTGACTCAATGCTTTTGAGACGGCCTGTGTATTTGAGAAGCCGGGTTCAATTCCGACAGCTGACGAATAAACCACTAACATCTTTAAGGCCGTTCAATACATGTTGAATTATTGCAATTATTTATTAAAAATTAAAGGTATACAGTTTCATAACATAACTTGGATAACTATGAATTTGAACTCTAACCTAACCAAAAAATGTCAAAATTAAATGATTATTATTTTCAATTAAAATTTTTAAGTAAAAATAAATTAATGCAATAAAGAAGAATAGTAATAAAAACATGTTTTACAATGAATAATTGTAATATTCATTTTGCGTAACTCTCCTATAAATCGATATTCATATTACTATAAGGGTCATTGTAAAACTTATTTTTGAATATACAATTTTTATTTATTAATAACCATAAAAATAAAGTTGCAACTACAGAAATTAAAGAGACAAAATGTGCAATACGGAACATTGCATCCAGGGAAATACAAAATACAATTACCTGAAACTTGAGTTTCTTTAAATGTTACATTTTACATAATTAAGCTTAGTAAATAATAAAATTTATTATTAATCATTTCTAAACAAGCAGTAGTACAAAACAAGTTCTTGACCCAAAAAAGATATATAATAGTATGCTGCTGGGTTATTAGTGAAAAAACAATAACAACTTTCTGACAGCTTCGTCAATAAATAATACTTATTATCCCGGCAATTTCGTATGAGAGCAAAATTCATAAAAGTTAAATCGAAATAAGAGAATAAATTATGTTTATCACATAAAGCTAAAATGGTGTCAATCTATAAGGGTTGTCATTAACTTATCAATAGATAACAGAAAATAATCGAATTACAAAATAGGAGGAATTATTGTTATTATATATTATTGAAGTCAAACCGTATAAAAATGTATTGAGCTTTATTATATTATTATTTATTAATATATTAATTTTTTTATTACTTTCCTTTTAACAACTTATTGTATTTCATATATATAAATAATTTTCCAATATTATTATCTCATAAATGTAATGTTCTCATATTACATATAACATTACTTTCAACCTTTAATTTCAAATATATGTACAATACATAATATGCTATTTACGTTTAATAACAGTAATATCTTGTTTCAAAAAGATCAATGTTCAGATGCCAACTTCAAAACCAATTTATGCGCTTGATTCATTCTATCTAAATATTGATACTAACTTTAAGGCTTAAACAAAACAAAAAGATTTGCTTCTTGAGACAAAACATAAAACTCTAAAAATTTAAAATGAAAGATGTTCTGATGTCAACTTCAGACCCAATTAGCGCATGTTTCACCATAATAGAATCTGTTTTTCTATTTCACTCTTTGTTCTTGATATGCAACTGTTTTGGAAACAAAAGAAAACATTAACTAAAATCAGTTATTCCTCATTATTCAGTGACCTGTGGGAATTTTTGGAAAAACGAGAATGTATCTAAGATGAGTCTCCAAAGACACACAAAAACTTCTAGTTAACTGAAGTCGTAGGTCTTATAGTTCCCAAGATCCCAGTGGTAGAAGACGAGAATGGAACACCTGTGTTTTAAGGTGATATTAAGGATTAACTATTGCGTGGATGTTTTACAAATAGACATACAAATGTTTGAATATGATTCATGATTTATTACAAAATAAATGTGATTGTATGAAAGGTATTATAAATTTTGATGAACGAATAATTATTTGTTGCTCGTGAGACAAACTTTGAACTCGAGTGGGTAAAATATCGTTTACTTCTCGTGTTAGATACAACAGGTTTTTCACGACGTTCTTCACAAATTTGAGCTTTAATTACATTCAGAGCAAAATTTGTTAGGTACAATAACGGTAATGTTTATTTAATTGAATTAAAATTGTCAGATAATATACTCACCTAACATTTTTTGATTTTGGCTGCCATTAGCAGCAAATTACTTATTTGAACAACAAATGACATTCTGACGGACAAAATTTATACTATTCTGCATTTATTTGGAGTTTAGTAATACGGGGTTAGAGGTTAGAAATATATACATGTGTTTTAATTTAAAGGCTCATCAATGGAATTGTGAGAACTATAAGAGATAAGACTTTGATTAAATTTGACAAATGTAGCCATACTCGTAGATTAATTTAATGACGTTAATTCATGTTTTAGTTTTTCTAAAAGAATTCATAGGTCACTAAATATCAGGGTTCGAAGATATATATCGATCGATATATATCATGATATTTATTTTGATATATATCGTCATATTTTTGCAATGATATATATCCATTATATAAAAATATCAAATAGTTTTTGAGATATAGCCTCCGGAAAAGTGAAATTTTTCGAATTTTTCAATTTTTCTACTTTTCCGAGGCTATATCTCGAAAACTAAATGTGATATGAAACCGCGCTCAACGGCATTAATTTTCTCGTGCTTCAGTTAACTTATAAACATAGTTTCAGCGATTTTTATTTTTTCCGCCAAAAAATCGCAAAAAGCGGTTTTTTAACATTATCTCGAAAACCAGAAGTCATATGCATTTGAAGATTGCACCACTGGATTCAGTGGGTCAAAATACATATGTATGTAAATTTTCGTTTTAATAATCCTACGATTAAGGATTTTTGGGAAAATTGAATTAAAATCTGAAAAAACCAAAGGGGTACCCCTTAGGAAATAATTAAAAATATTAAATTGCATAAAATTGTATGAAAATTTGCTTACAAGTCAATTCGGACACGGGGAATTCAACGCCGTTGAGCGCATTTCCATATCTTGTTTAGTTTTTGAGATATAGCCTCCGGAAAAGTGAAATTTTTAGAATTTTTCAGTTTTTCTACTTTTCCGAGGCTATATCTCAAAAACTAAATGTGATATGAAACCGCGCTCAACGGCATTAATTTTCTCGTGCTTCAGTTAACTTATAAACATAGTTTCAGCGATTTTTATTTTTTTTCAATTTTTCGCCAAAAAAATCGCAAAAAGCGGTTTTTTAACATTTTCTCGAAAACCAGAAGTCATATGCATTTGAAGATTGCACCACTGGATTCAGTGGGTCAAAATACATTTGTATGGAAATTTTCGTTTTAATAATCCTACGATTAAGGATTTTTGGGAAAATTGAATTAAAATCTGAAAAAACCAAAGGGAAATAATTAAAAATATTAAATTGCATAAAATTGTATGAAAATTTGCTTACAAGTCAATTCGGACACGGGGAATTCAACGCCGTTGAGCGCATTTCCATATCTTGTTTAGTTTTTGAGATATAGCCTCCGGAAAAGTGAAATTTTTCGAATTTTTCAGTTTTTCTAAATGTGTACAAAAACTAAAATTAAAAAATAAATATCCAAAAAGTGATATTTATCTTATATATATCCTATATATCAGATATTTTGATATTTATTATAAATATCATGATATTTACGAACCCTGCTAAATATAGACAATAGTTATTTGTGTATTAAGAGCATAAAGTTATTCTTTGTTACTCGAGCAATTCGAGTAAATGCAGCGCGAGCCGAAGCTAAAAGCTTGCAATAGTGTAAGACGAACAAAGACACTTTACGCTCGTTATACACACATGAGTTTTTTTACGAATGCATCTTAAACTATTAAAAAACGTATATGCACTGAAAATAAATTCATTCTGTTAATATGACAAGTTTCTGTTATGTTTGTATCTCTGGAAACTATTAAAATAAACGCGCATTTAATATATTTTTTACGCGTTGCCATTGGAGACGCGCGACAAAGTTATTTGTCGATTATTCTATAGAAAACGTCAACTTTACGATGACAAATAAAAGCGTAATTTTCAACGTTTCATAGCAATCGTAAAAAACTAATTTTAGTAGATATTTTCATTTTTAAATCATTTATAAACTATGGCATATTAAGAAAAAAAATGTTTCAAATAAAAAAGTACATATTTGTACCGTCTATCCAGTGGGGTAATTTTTTGTATGTGATTTTTTTCCAAATATGACATAAACTAATAATAATAATAACAAAATATCATAGTAAAAAGCTTATTTTTAATGATTTTAATGATGTATAACTTTGTATACTTCTAGTAGAATTTTACATGAAAATAATTAAATATTAATTTTTTAAAAAGATTGTGTCTTCATAGTTCAGATTCTAATGTAAGCTGTAATCCCTTGTATTGTTATTCAGATTCTTTGTGCAAAGTAATAAAACCCAAATTTCAGAAGAAATTTAAATAAATATATAAAAGAAAATAAATATAAGAAAATTTTATATCTACAAGAATTGAAGTTAAATTCAAATATCAATACAAATACAATACAGAGTTCAATAAATATGGTGCTGATTTATTGTCCTTTGATTTTTAAATTTTTCGTCACTTGAAAGATATTAAATTTACAAAGTTCATTAAATTATTGATATATGTAAAATGTATTATAATTGCATGATGATATATGAACATAACAAAACAAAATTATGATTTTCAAATTCTGTATAAAAATAATTAAAAGAGTCATCTGCTTAAATATCAAATTGTACAAAGTGATAAATGAAATTAATTATAAAAGTAGGATTAAAATTTAAATGAAACTATTAACTTTGTAAAACGATGATGTATTTATAAATTAATTTACATATGCGTTCGAAGTAAAATGAAAATGAATCCATGTTAAAATATTCTGACACAACTACGTTTATAAATATAAAAGAATAATGATCAGTTTGCACAGTTTTTGCTGTATGTTTAAAATTTCACATATTGGAATAGATTTAGAGATATGCTATGCATATTGATTTAATTTTTGATATTTCCAATTCGGATGCATTTAAAATTTATTGCTTATATCTATTTTGTTGACGTTTTCATAACCAATAATAAATAGATGTACCATGCATATTTTGATTGTCACGATGCGCTTTATTTCATAAATAAATTAAATGAAAAAATTGCAAAAACATTAAAACTCTGAACCTATTTAGAAAACTGGGTCACTTTTTTCACCAATGAATAATGCATTCTGAGTCCGTAATTAATTGTTTACTCAGTTTAAAACAAACTAAATGAGTACATAATTAAAAATAATTACAATTAGTTTATCTAGGAATATTCTTTAAGAGTGGATTTTTGTATTATTCCTAAAATAACTAGTCGAGGAAACGTACGTATTATACTAAATCCCATCAAATGGGGTAGCACGTACCTACCCTAAAAATATTAACTTTATATTAGGAATAGGATATCAAAATTAATCACCAACAGTAATTATTGGGTTATCTAAAACAACGATTAAATTAGAGATCCAAAAGTTAAATGTTTTAAGTATCATAATTAATTCTGAAGAAGTCGAGATCTTTAGATAAAAGACATATTCCATTTGGTATTTCACTCACTAATATTAAAGGTATCGAAAAATAAAGTTGTCCGCTGAGTTGTATTCAATATTGTTTTGTTGATAGTTTTTTTAAACATATTTAATCATAGGGTTTCCTGAGCAATAAATTATATTTATAAATTATAGATCGGTAAACAACGATTTATCAATCTATAGATGGTAAGTAAATAAAAATAAAAATTATTTTATTTTGAAATTTAATACGAGTACAAGGGTTTTAAATTTTAAGCTTGGTTTAAATAAATAATAACAAAGCGAAGTTACAAGTCATAAGGAATGATAAACTTTAGATTTGCTTTTATTTATTTAAACAAAGTTTAATATTTAACTAATGTCTATGGAAATGGTCAGTATATTTATAAATATGATTTTATAACTAAAGACATGGTAACCTTTAGCAGACGTGGCCAATAACAGCTGTCGTTAAAACTATTTTAACGACCGCAGTTAAAAACAACATAAAATAAAATAGGATTATACAAGAAAGATTAGCTTCGTGAACAGAATAGCGTGCGTAAATATTAACTTTATTTAACAGTTCCATAAGAAATGATAAGTAAAATATTTCAGCAAAAAAATTTAAGTTTCAAAGAAAATAATATATCATCACGCCTTTTACTCATTACTGGGTGTGACACTGTGAAATAGCAGATCTCGATAAGTGATATATTTATGAGTGTGAAGTGCGGTTACTAACCGTCAAACCACGGCCTTCAAAGTTGTTTTGAAGAGGGAGCCACGGAGGTAGTTTGAATATTTTTCGGCTGTGGGAATCGAACCAGAGTTTTCAAATCCACAGACCACCTACCCCAAATTGCGGCTACCAAAGGCTACTACAGAAGTAGTTTTAATGTGATGGAAATTAGAAATCGAACCAAGGTTCTCAAATCCATAGACCAACTCGATACCACTTTTAAACATTGATTAAATAACTAAAAGTAAATAGAATGTATGATAACAATGTCAATTATTCCATTTGACATGTAATTTTAATTTGCATTTATTTATTTGAAGTTTAAAAGGTAACTTTTGTTGGTGAAACCGGGCATAAATGATATTGGTACTTGATTATTACTGCCTTAGTTCTATTATCAACTTAATTACTATACCTCGAATTAATCACCCAACTACCCGCAATTTTTTACTCCTACAACAATTTCTCCTGGCCATAAAGCTAGCCGGAAACTATTGATATATCGATATTATAATTTACAAGGCTATAAAACGGGTGGGTCGAACTCGTGCGAAGCCAAAACCGGAGCCAGAGCAACGTAAGTTACAAGCGAAGTCCATTTTACGCCGACACAAAGCCTCGAGGGACCACAAGGCGAAAACACTGCCTGCACGCGCAAAGCGGCGTTGCTGTTGCTGATGCTTTGCTGTCCGGCGCTTGAGATTTGGTTTGATACAGTTTAAATAGACTGGGGTTGTGATGTTGGCAGTGACGTAGACGTAGGTACAGAAAGGCGTTAGATGTTAAGGTTAGAAACGTGAACGTGGAATTATAACCACGAAAATATTCATCAGTGGTATCAAGTCGGCTGTGGATCTTGAGAATCCTGCTTCGATCCCCACAATGAACAAACAATTTTAACCAATAACAATAAAGACAAAATTAATTGTCATCCATACACTTGGTGAAACTAGGTTTAATAAAATATAAACTAAACACTTGGCTAAGTCTCACAAAATTCAGCCTCCAAGTCACCTTATGAGGGCATCGTCAGAGGCTGGCCAGCACAGTCTATGGTTACTAACTGTGCTGGCCAGCCTCTGACGATGCCATCATAAGGTGACTTGGAGGCTGAATTTTGTGAGACTTAGCATGTGTTTAGTTTATATTTTTTTAAATTTTAACCAAATTAAATCTACCCCTGTGGCTCCCTCTCCACTAACATCTTTGGGGGACATGATTTGATGGCTGGTAACCGCACTTCACACGAAGAAATACAGGGTGTTTCAGGACTAGTGTAACAAACTTTAACAGCTTATTCCTGAGGTCATTCTGGGCCAAAAATGTCATATGAACATAGGTCCTATTTCTTCTAGTTACCAAAATAAAAGAGGTTGAAGTTGTATAAATAACACGAAATTTTCAAATTTTTGTAATCAAGATACTTTCGGAAAACAAGAGTTTTATTGAAAAGTTATACTTTATTTGTCTTAATTAATTTTATTTATCAATATTAACGAATACGATTTAGAGAACAAAACATAAAATGACACAATTAAATAGACACAGAACAACATAACCAAACATGGAATAGGTTAACACAATATGAAATAAAATAACAAATTTTAAACAAATTACAGCAAGTGCTCAAAATGAGCGCCTTGAATTCGTATGCATGTTGTTATTAATAAATAAAATTAATTAAGACAAATAAGGTATAACTTTTCAATAAAACTCTTGTTTTCCAAAAGTATCTTGATTACAAAAATTTGAAAATTTCGTGTTATTTATAGAACTTCAACCTCTTGTATTTTGGTAACTAGAAGGAATAGGACCTATGTTCATATGACATTTTTGGCCCAGAATGATCTCAGGAATAAGCTGTTAAAGTTTGTTACACTAGTCCTGAAACAACCTGTATATCACTTACTACGGCAGAGTGCCACACTTAGTAATGGGTAAAAGGCATGATGATATATTTATTTATTTTATTAATTATTAATGACATATGCAGGAAGCTAACTTCAGTCCGTGCTTAATCAATTATTAACTTTACACCATGACAAATATTTGTCAAGATGTGATTAAGATCATATTTAACGTCATGAAAACCGGTACGTTAAATGACATTTTAATAAAGAGTCTAGAAAAGTTATATTAACTAACATTTTATGTCAACAGTACTTTTTGGATTATCCAAACGGTAAATCTAAATATCTGAAAGATGAATGAATGATGAACTAATATTAATGCAGATAAAAACTAGTGACTAACTGAAGTAAACAAATGACTGACCAGGCTTCAAAGTAAATCTTAATCAGTAAATCTAGTTGCAATATTATACAAAGATAAGTTAATCAGTCAAAAAGAATAACTAATAACTTATCTATTTCGGTTTAAGTTTTGGATATAATTAAAAAATAAATAAAATGTGCGATTTGGAGGTTTTTTTTATATTCATATATTTTTCTCTCAAAATTACTAAATTAAAATGAAATAAAAATTGGCCGAGAGTAGAGATTGCAATTTTTATAATCATACTGAATTATTATTAATATTTTATTTCTAACTGTTTTTGGAAAATTAAATAAAAATTAGGAAACCATTTTCCAAAGTACTTTCAAATAAATTTCGTTTTCAAATTTTTTAATCTTTAACTTTAAAATATATACTATATTAACTATAATATCTTCTTTCTAAAAGATCATTGTTTAATTAACAACTTAATACCTAATTAAATGTAACTTAATGATCCTATGCCGCAGACATCTGGTGTATTTATATTTTCCATTTAGCACTTAAAGCATAAAAAGTTGCAGTTTCTATTCTAAATTCAACTCGTTCTCAGTTTTAAAATCCTATGAAATATGTTGAAACTAACCCATAAAAACCAATTAAAACTCAAGAACAAGAACTCCAGTTTAAGAAAATATTGCTCCATAACCATACAAAGTTTAAAAATAAAACAATTTAGCTAAAAATAATATCCTGTATTCTCTCACAATGTCTATACATCCATTATTCCGCGATAGAACAAAATAACTAACGTTACATTGCCTAGTATCGCCAGTAATCATTTGGGTAATCCACTACACCTCGTTTGCGTAAAAATCTCATAAAACTAACACCACTACGGTCGCACGAAGCAGTCGTTATTCTAGTTCGGTGATGGTAGAAAATCACCGCTTGCATTACATTCCTGCTTCCTGAGTTTCTGTGAGTTACCAACAACCACTGTATAAATTTACACTTACACTTTAATGTCTCGTCCGAAACCAGGTACAGTTTAAAGTAGAGAAGTTAAGTATAAAGAGTTGAGGGTGTATTTTAGAATAAAGGAAATTGAAAAGTCCAGTGAAGACAATGATGATATTGATTGTACAGGGAGACAATTTTATGTTACGGTTATGATATTAAAGGTTGTAAGGTTTAATGGTTCAGATGAAATTGAACGTTTAACAAAGTGGGAAATACTGTTAACCACACGGTTATTATTAATTATTGGATATTTCACTACTTATTAGACAATTTTACATTTTTACTTCCTTGTACGAAGTAAAGGAAGTATTGTAATCGCGCAAATTTTCGGTTCTCAGATTTCAACGGAAATAGGTATTTTGGCTCTCTCTGAATCCATTTTGACTAATTTCGTCGTGACATCTGTACGTACGTATTAGAGATGAAAAAACTATCGATAGTACTATCGATACATCGATAGTTTTAAAAAATAAAGTACTATCGATAAGTAATTAATAGAAAAAACTATCGATAGTATCGTTTAGTAACTATCGCTTAGTAACTATCGTTTAGTAACTATCGTTTAGTAACTATCGTTTAGTAACTATCGTTTAGTAACTATCGTTTAGTAACTATCGTTTAGTAACTATCGTTTAGTAACTATCGTTTAGTAACTATCGTTTAGTAATTATCATATAGTAACTATCGTTTAGTAATTACCGTTTAGTAACTATCTTTCAAATAAAATAATTTAAAAATAAAAATAAATAAATAATAAATAACACGGGCTTGACTGTGAGTAATGACAAGCAAATTACCTTATGTTCCCGGAGCAATTCGAATACGTGTGTTATTTGCGGACCACGTGGTAGCTTATGTGTTAAGTATGACTTGTCAAGATTTCATCTACATTTAAATGATATAATTCAAATTATATTCAATATCGTTATTGTACAGTACCTGTACACAAATGTTAGCTGTAAATCGATTGGTTGTCGGAAGACTTTAAAGGGATGAAAGACAAAGTGAGATTTCTAAGAAATTTATTATAGGGTAACAGGTACGAGATAATTTAAATTCAATTGTTCTCTGATGTTCATTGTAGTTTGTGTTGTAGTGAATATTATAGGGTCATGTGGCGGCCAATACATCACCACACATATACAAATAATCACACACCTTGTATATATTCTGTAATAGTCTTAGCAAAACACTCTGTATATATTCGTTCATTTTCTGTAGTTTCTAAGCAAAATTCTGTACAATTTTCATGTTTCTCCACTACCTGCTATTGTAACTTCGCCCGCTTTCTCCGAACCTAACAACATCTGTTTTTCAAGTACCTACATTCCAAACTTCTTTGTTCACCCCAAAATCCACCATTTTTCCTTCTAACCAGGACAGTCTCCGCTTACCACTTATTCAGTATGCATCACAACTCCAAAACACATTTCTTTTTTATTTGATCTAAATTAATATAAAAGGTGTTTAGAATTTTTCTAATATCTTGATCTCGACAAATATATAAATTAATGTAAGAAATGATATATACCTAGGGATAGAAGTACATACTTACATTTGATTTTTATTTTTCACATTTGTAACTTCTGAAATCTTGTTATTAAGACTAAATTTTAAAGAAATAAATTTTTGACATTTATTGTATAATTCCTTATTTTCTATTTCTCCCATTTTACATACCTTAGAGCGGGTAATATTAACTGTAACAAAACCATATTCAAAGAAATTATTTAGCACACATCCCTTAATATAGAGCAACATCAACAGTTTTAAATTTTAGGGGATGAGGGTAACATTTAAAAAATTATAAATTTTATTTTACCTCTCTCTCAAAATGGAACAAATTTAATAAATGATTTTAAACTCTGTATAGGCAAAGATTTATAATTTTGAAAAAAAAATTATTTATATTTTTGTAAAAAAAATACTATCGATAAGTAATTAAAAGAAAAAAACTATCGATAGTATCGTTTAGTAATTATCGTTTAGTAACTATCGTTTAGTAACTATCGTTTAGTAACTATTGTTTAGTAACTATCGTTTAGTAACTATCGTTTAGTAACTATCGTTTAGTAACTATCGTTTAGTAACTATCGTTTAGTAACTATCGTTTAGTAATTAAAACTATCGTTTAGTAACTGAAACTATCGTTTAGTAATTTAATTGACTATCGATAGTACTATCGATACATCGATAGTTTACTGATAGCACTATCGAACAATCGATAGTTGAAATTACCGATAGTTTTTCATCTCTAGTACGTATGTATGTATCTCGCATAACTCAAAAACGGTAAGCCGTAGAAAATTGAAACTTTATATTTAGGACTGTTATAACATCTAGTTGTGCACCTTTTTGGTCATTATACAACTACCGGAAGTGGTACTTTACTTGAAGCCTATAATAGATTTTCATGAAAAACTATATTCAAATATAATTTAAATATTTCCAAATTTGGTATATAATACTACTATATCAATGGAAATAACATAATAGATTTTGGTTAAAATAGACTAACCGGAAGTGGCACATTACATAAAGCTGCTAACAGTTTTCCTTGAAAAAAATGGTATTATTTTAATTTTAGAAATAAATGCTGCAAATAAAAGTTTTAGAGAATTAAATTCTGAGTCTAGCAAATTAAGAATTTTTAAATTAGCTTTTTGCATAAACGAGATATTATATATTTTTTTATTTTTAAAAAAAATTAAGTTTGCTATGGATTAAAAGAAAAAATAAAAGATTTAATGTCAAATATGTTCAATTAAAAAAGTATCTATAGTTTAATACGCGTACAAGGAAGTCATGTGGTGTCCACATCAGATTTTTTACTTTGTAATATAATAATCTGGGAAGAATAAATGTGTTATTATATTATATTAAAGAAATGAAAAGTAAAGTAATTAAGATTAAGGTCCGGTTGCATAAAACGATTTTAGCTAACAGTAAGTTAAAATAAAATTTTTATGACAGAAAAATTCGGATGACGCCAGGATTCGAACCAGAGACCCTCCGCTTGCCGGGCAGAGGAGGGTCCCTGGTTCGAATCCATGCGTCATCCGAATTTTTCTTTCATAAAAATTTAACTTTAAAATTATCTTCATTACTGTACGTTCAGTCGAAGTCATATGTTAAAAAAAGTAAGTTAAAAGTTAACAATGGCCAAGATGGTTGACATAACAATTTACATATTTTTTTTATTTTTATGTTATAATTAATTAATAACAACACCAAAGTACATAATAAATAGCTATTTATGAAACTAGTAAGGAAATGAAGGTTATTACCTTACGCATGTGAAATTTGCAGAACGAGGCGTAGCCGAGTTATGTAAATACATAAGTAAGATAATAACCTATTTCCTTACTAGTTTCATACAATATTTTTTCTACTTCCGTTCTAATAAATACGAAAGAGCGTTTTTGAAATTATGAAATTTTGACACATTAATGACAGTTATAAATTCAAAAAATAAAAAAATAACACATCAGAATTCGTCTACTAAGATATCTGTTGCAATGTTACCTCATTGTTTCTTTAGTTAAATGCAGTTCATTACCTAACTCAAATAAGTGAAATAAAACATCTATTTCCTAACGGAAGTAGAAAAACAATAATTATAACATTATAATTGTTAGCTTAATACATACTATAGAAATTATAACGTTTTAAAATATTGAATTGTCAAATAATTTGACATTTATTAGTAAAAGATGAATTTTGAACTTCCATTGTCTTAATTTTTTAGAAATATATAACACAAAGTTTCGGTTGATATAATCTTCAATCGTTAACAAGTGAATACTTTTGACATTTCTTAGATGCGTTATTTATTGTAATACAATTTTTTCGCTTAGTTAATAATGTGATAAGCTGTTTTGTGCAACCATGCCTAAGATAATGAGTTTAGAATGTTTAAATAAATACCATATAATTTTATTGATACGATATGAAACTGTATATAGTTCATACCCCACAACTATTTTATGTTTTTGTAATTAGGCAGCTAAAAAAGAGAGTAGGTAAGTACAAAAATTATTAACTATAGCAGAATGTTTCAACCTTTTTTGTCTCACAGCAGTCATAAACTATTTATTAAAATTCTACAGTACACCAAAAATATATTATAGTTTTTCGACGATTTGACTAAAAGTATACATTATATATATACAGGGTGTTTTACAACTTAGAGCAAAAAATTAAAGGGTATATTCTGTACGACGTGCTGATCATGAAACAAAAAGAATTTTTTTAAATTCGAAAAATTAAGGGTTGTTAACCTAAAACATTTTTTGTAGTACTGCACTGGATTCGCTTTCCTATTAAACACAAACAATGAAGTAGGTATCAACTACGAAAGAATAATTACACAATTCAATTATTAGCAGTTATTTATAATAGAATTTTATTTAATTATTAACTTTAACATAATCATCCACCCAGTGGCAGTGGCAACGAAAAATTTTGGACTGGGAAACATGGAAAATAGTTTGGCGATTTAAAAAAAAAATCTTTTTGTTTCATGATCAGCACGTCGTACAAAATATACCCTTTAATTTTTTGCTCTAAATTGTGAAACACCCTGTATATATATATTATGGATTGTATTGATTGATAAAACTAATGTTCGGATAAAGAAAAAATAATTTATTTTATTCAGATGAACAATAGAAGATTATAAAATACAAATATGGATATATATGGGTTCCTGATAGTAGTCAATTTGAAAATAAAAAAAACAAATTGTGCGTGAGCATATTTTGATGTTACGTGTGATTGTGATAAAACAGAGACATTACTACGTTATAACCTTTTAGTTATTTCCATGTAAATTACTACAATTATTTATTATTATACTATTGTTTTACGTAGGTATATACTTTTGCTTACGTTTTTATTTTCTTTTAACAAACACGCAAGTAGTTCTAAAAGTTTATTTCATAATATATTAACAGTCAAATCTATTTTTAGTGCAGATCTAAGATCACTTACAATTTTACCAAGGTGAATTAAATTTTATACAATGTATACAGTCTAAGAAATAGTTTATGTACGTTTTGTAATTATGACTTCATGTTTTACGTTCATCGATTTGCCCTAAATGTCACTTGAACCATCATAATTGTATAGTTAAGTACAGAAATGCATGATTTTTCATAAAGTATAATTTGTAGCCAAAGCACTAGGCCTATAAAACACCAAAGGAAAAGTAGTAAAGAGGTGTATATTTTATGTTTTTCTCAACCTAAGTAAAATTATATACGAAAAAAGTTATTTTAAAATATAATTTAGTTTTTTTTTGACATTTATTAATTTTAAAATTATTAGTAGTATTTGACAAAAATAAATTCCAACACCGAAATTTTATGTAAATTAGTTTGTTTATGTCAAATTACATTATATTTATAAATTGGAATACCAAAAATAGAGCTAAGAACCTTCGGAAAAATTCCAAGAAATTGCTAATGCAGCTTCTGCAGCTGTTATTAGGTTTTATTTGTTTCATTGTATCCTGTTGTAATTTTTTTATACTTGATAGCTGAACTGTCATTATAATATAAACTCTCTAGAGATCTAGAGGAATAAATTATTTTTCTATCAATACCTGTTCTTCAATTTTTTGGCCATAACACACTGTATATATTTGAAATTGACGGCGAGAGATTTCTTGGACGACTTGAGAACGAAAATGATGTGTCAGGATATGAATGTTTGGTGGAGATTAATTAAAGTTAGAATTTAAGAAATAATTTAAAAATATTAAGGTATTTTTTGATAATTTCAATAAACTAAATTGGTTTAAAACTTTAATTATTTGATAATTAATTGCGATGACTCGACCACTGTCTCTATATGTTTAAATAAATTAGAACAAATTTTTTATTGTAGTCTGAACCCACAATATAACACTGTTTAAAAATGATGAAAATAATTGTCAAAACATTGCAATAAGATGTCCAATATTTCAATTTCTCATAATGAATAATTGTCCAATGAATGTATGTAGGAAAACCATCGTGGTAACCTGTTAAAGTGGCCAACAACTAACTCTGTTTTCGTAAAAAGTCACATTAAATATTTAAAACTCATAATTTGTTTAATTTTCTAACTTTATAATTCTGACTGTAACTTTTTTCTCTTCCTTTAATAACAATAAACTAAACAAACAGAAAGTTTTTGCGCTGTGTACCCGCAATTTAAAATCTAGCACAAAATTATTCCAGTTTCGAGTCTCAAGCTACCAATTAGCAAGGATCCCGCGCTTGTTGGTTCTTCCGTGCGCTAATCTTAGAGAGTCGTCCGTGGACTATCTTCAGAATCTTTACAGTGCAGGGGCGTACACCAAATTAATATTAGAGTAGCTTGATATAATTCTGTGGAATCAAATAAAATTTTGCGATGAGACAGGAATCAGATAGGGAATACTTGCAGTTCTTAAAAGTCTATTTAACAAAAAAAAGAATTAGATATTAAAATGCAGATTTGCGTTTATCCTAATTGATATATTTTTTATTTTGTTCGATTTCAGCTTCATAATTGATTAATTTTTAGGTAAAAAAATTCAGGATTTTGTTATGTTACAGAATATGATTCCTGAAAGTTTTGGGGTAGGTGGCACAGTGGTATCGCCTGTGGATCCATTGGGGCTGTGATTAACTTAACTTAACAAACGACGAAAATAGTGACTATGTTAAGAGTTGTGAATGAGGCTTTGCTGGTGGCAATGATATTTCATGTATTTATATTTTTTTAGAATGTTCGCTATTGTCTACCGATTCCATATCTTCCTTGATTTAGTGACACGTTGACTATAACAACATTAATTACATTGGATAAGATAATCAACAACTTTTATAAACCAAAAATGTAGAAAAGAACCTTTAAATAGAATTGCAGCTTATATTTCCTTCATAATCAATAATAATCACATATGTTTATTTATTTATTTATTTATTACTATTACACTGCCCTACAGGACGAGCCCAATAAAAGGACAGGAACAAAAATATACAAATATACAAATACATAAGTGCCTAAAAAATTAAAAAAGAAAATTAACAAAGAGTTACAGACTATTATAATAAAAATATAACCAAAATTAATAAAAATGATTTAGATTATTAACAAAATTTTTTGTGTCATAAATATCTAATTGTGACTGTACAGAGTTATAAAGTTTACATGCGTTAAATATTGGTGACTTATATAGTGAGTTTGTATTAACATTAGGTAATACTCGTGCATGTTTCGAATTATATCCACATTTTCAGCAACCGTTAAACAACCACAAACAACCCACAACCATATCTGTGGTTAAGAGAGATTGAGTTTCGGAATATACTATTAAATTAGATGCTCACTGTTACCGCGTCGGACTATGGATTTAGGAACTCGGGTTTAATTCCCATAGACGACAAACAATTTTAACAATAATAAAATAACCCCTGAGGTTTGCCCTCCACCAACATCTTTGGGGTCCGTGATTTAACCGATGGTAACTACACATCTGGTGCATTAATAAATTATTAATTGAGATCTGCTACGGCAGAGTGCAACACCTAATCATGGATAACACATTTTTGCTATTGACATTAAAAGTGGGACTTGTTGACAACTGATTAGTTATTAAGTGTTAATTTTACGGTCTACGCTGTAAAAGTTTTGCTATAGACAACAAATTTGACATTTATGATTTAATTGAATAAATATAGTTACAAGAGCACACCGTTTCTTTAATTTCAGGATGGAGTTTACATTCTTTCGTCACTTTCCATGATATAGTACATATAGTAAATTTAATTTATTTATTTATTTATGTTACGCTGTACAACAGGAATTTAATCCCAATTACATTACAGGGTCCGCACTAACCGAGCCGCAGTGTGGTAGTTCATATAATTTTTAGATTGAGTCGGTTCGAACTCGGGATCTCCCTATTCGAATTCCGTAATGCTATGCACACCACCGTACTGACAGACAATTAATTAGTTAATTAATGATAATGCTGAATTGTATTTTCATATATCTACCGTTCAACAAATGTATCGTAATATTATGCTGATAACATTAAAATTATTTAAAATAATAACAAATTTAATATAAACTTCAAACACTTGGTACAAAAATATATGTTTAACACAATAAAAAACTCAGATTTACTGCCCTACCAATTAGTTTCTAGCCGCGGTAGTAAATATGCAACTTTTTTTGTTAAATAACTATTTTTAAATAAATTACAAATGTAGTTTCATAAAAAAATGTATGCGCGTTGTCCATTCAATGTATTTGGGGATTTCAGACTTTTTTCATTAAAAGCGCTGAACGAGTCCTTGATAATGTCGAAATAAAGTTTTTGAGCTGGAATTGAACTTGAGTATTTTTTGTTGAATATTGTCCGTAAGATTCATATCTTGAGAACCCTGGTTCGATCCTCACAGCCGACCAACAATTTTCACCAATTTAAATCTACCCCTGTGGCTCCCTCTCCACGAATATCTTTGAGGGCCGTGATTTGACGGCTGGTAACCGCACTTCACGCGAAAAAATATATCACTTACCGAGATCTGCTTAGGCAGAGTGCCACATTTATTTATTTATTTATTTATTTAGATTCATATCTAAATCATGTAAAATTTGTAGGAAATAAATAAGATGACTTCATTAAAGCTTGAATTTTCAATTACCAGTTTAAAATAGCACATCTCGTGAATATTTCACATCGTTTGAACTTTATTTTGTGATATAATGATTATTGAGCTGTAACTGTCCAAATAATCAAAGAATTCCGACATTTCAATTAGCACAACATTCCTTTTTCACCACATCATCACTCACAGCGAACGAGCAGCAGCGCACGCACATCAAAAACAACTTTCATTAACTTAGACCGACGCGCAATACAGCCAACAACAACCAACAACCAAAATAATCTCTGCATTTGACATTTTATATTTTGTTAATATTCCATACGCGTTCTGGCTTAATTACGTCCGTTTGCGTTGCGGCCGTTGCTTCATTTTTCTAATTGCGATGCGTTGCGCTGAAATGCGGGCTGAAAGCTGAAACCTTGGCCATCCGAAATTTCAGCTACCTGCGAATCGATACAGCACGAAGACGAACATTTAAAACGGGCTGGACAATTTCACTCAGGCTTCTACATACATTTATTTTCATGCCATGAATTTAAAATGAATGTGACTTCTAACGTTTTAGTCACGGCTTTAATAAGACAACTGACATATTAAATACGGGCTGAAGTTCGCTTTCTGTATCTGTTATTTAATATAAATAAATCATAAACATTTTGTTGTCTTAATTTGCGATTGTAAAAAAAAAAGAAATTTGGAGTAGACCATCCGAGTAAAACTCAACTTCATCACCCGCCTCGCACTCGAAAGGGTGACTCGTTTTATAAACTCTTTAAAACAATAGTTTTTACTCATAACTAAAGACACGTTTATGAAACTTGCTACATAATATACTATTCTCCATTTTATAATTGTCCATGACCATAGATGGTTTGAGTAGACTATGCAATCATCGTAAGTATATAAAAGAAAGTTAAAGTTAAAAGTTTTGTCATTGGATAGAGTAGTTTAAAATATATTTAAAACTTAAGATTTACTTGTGTAATTAATAAAAACGGGATTTAAGTAAAAAATGTTGGAAAATATTTTCCTGTTTTAGGTTTCAACAATCAACAATTTATTTTATAAATTTTTACGTTATAAAATGTTAATTATTTAAAATTAGTTATTTGTACAACTAATAATGAAAGCAATAATTATTTTCACGAATTTGAAGTTTGAAACACGACGGCGAAACAGTCAGTTTTTGAATTAAATTTTGTAATTAATTTTGCAATTTTTTACAGTAATAATAATAATAAAAATAATAATCTTTATTCATGCCTTTAGGCCTAGAATCTACATATTCGTAACTAAAACAGATTACATTCTATTGTATATTTACATTTCACTTATTTTCTTCTGTGTAGTACCTTCCTCATCCATTCCAAACCTTCTCCTGTGTCGCTCATAATATCTAGCATGCTTCTTTCTTCCTTATTATCGCCGCATTCATACATCATGTGCCATAATGTTTCTTCTTTGTTTTCGCAAATTCTACAAATTCGATCTTCGTTTTTCAACCAACTTTTGTTTCCCTTTTCCTCATTTCCACATCTGAATCTTGCCACTGTTTTCATTGAACCCTTACGATTTTCCCTCTGCAAATATCTAGGCATTCCCCAGGTTCTCAAATCCTTATATAATTTGTTGTATGTAGATCTTGTTATTCTATTCTCTTGTTCTTGTTTTTGATTATCCCTATCTCTTTGTATTATTTCTTCATTAATTTTGATTAGTTGTTGCCTCTTTCTTTCTACTTCGTTTGGTGAATATCCGTTTCTTTCATAATATTTTCTTCGCCTGTCTTCCCACTTTGTTAATTGTTGCTTGTTTTCCTCTTTTCTTCTGATTTGTTTCCAGCATTGCGCGAGAATTGAGTCTTCTTAATAATGCAATTGTATAAAAAATATTGTGTACATATCATATGTGAAATATAATGTTTGCCTTGGCTGACAAGTTCATTTTGCGATACGACCAAAACTGATTTCATCAAATATGTAGTGTCCATCAACAGTCCGTATCTCCAAATAAATTATAAATAAATATATCATCACGCCTTTTACCCATTACTGAGTCTGACACTCTGCCGACGCAGATATCGGTAAGTGATATATTTCTTCGCGTGAAGTGCGGTTACCTGCCGTCAAATCACGGCCCCCAAAGATATTAGTGGAGGGGGAGCCACAGGGGTAGATTGAAATTGGTAAAAATTGTTTGTCGGCTGTGGGAATCGAACCAGAGTTCTCAAGATCCACAAGCCGACTCGATACCACTGAGACATCTATCTATTAATTGATTATTTATTTTAATATATATATATTCCGGGAGTTTTTTTTTATCAGTAAACATAGGGATATGCCATTTCCATAGTTATAGTTACAAAGTTTAACAGCAATGCATTAGAGCGTTTATTTTAAAAGTAAACATAGGGAAAATAACATTGCTGTCATCTATAGTTGTCAAAGTAATAAAACTGTCCTCTTTCAAAATCAGACCGGGTTAATAGGGGATCAAATAGTGGGGCGTTTTTATATAAATGGAAATTTAAATGGGGAAAATTATTTAGAGTTGTTACAAGAGAGAGTAATATTGAGTAAATATTGAGGAACTGTGGTTCCAACAAAATGTATGAAATTATCTGCACCGGATATTCCCCCAACGATGGCTAGGACGAGGTGCAGAAGTGGAGTGGCCTGCAAGGTCACCAGATCTTGCGCCAAACGATTTTTTTCTTTGGGGCCACTTAAAAAGTAAATTTTATAATGGTGGTAGAATGAGTGTAGAACAATTAAAACGTAGAATTAGTGTTGCATCGCATAAGATTCCTCCAGAACAAATAAATAATGCTATAAATTCATTTTATAATCGTTTAGGCTATTGTTTACAGGTAAATGGGGGAATTTTGAACAGTTATTGAATTAAAATTCCTATTTAAACTAAATAAAATTTTCTTTTTTGGTAGTTGTGATTTGTTACTGTACTTAACGTCTAAAAATGTATTATTTATTAAGATCTGCTGTTGCAGAGCTTTCATGTTCATGAATAACCAAAATTTTGACATATAAACATGCAGAAGTGAATTTCTGGTCGAACCAGTTCAAAGAGTCAAAATTTTTATAATATGGTTCTATATAGTTCAGAGCACGAGAAATGCACTCGTTCAAACCGCATTTCAATATCTCTTTTAGTTTTCGAGTTACAGCGATTTTTGTGTTTTTTTAAAGCTCAAATTTGAGACGCCATAACTCAAAAACTAAACGAGATATTGAAATGCGGTTTCAACGAGTGTATTTCTCGCTCCTTAACTTGTACCGGTATTTTGAAAATTTTGAAAATTTTTAAATTTTTTTAGAAATTTTCTTTTGTCGATATTTCAAAAATTTGAAAAGATAATGGAAATCTGAAAACACTAGTGAATTCCTTGCGTGAAAATACATAAGTATGCAAATTTTCAGAAGAAAATTCGAACGGATAAATTTTTTATTACAAAAAATCGAAAATGGCCGTTTTTTGATGATTTCTTAAGGGGTTAGCCTTAAGATTTTTACTATTTTTGGCTATATTTAGTTTTTTGTAATAAAAAATTTATCCGTGCGAATTTTGTTGTAAAAATTTGCATACCTATGTATTTTTACGAGAGAAAATCACTGGTGTTTTCAGATTTTCATTATCTTTTCAAGTTTTTGAAATATTGAGGAAGACAAATTTTGAAAAAACCGCATTTCAATATCTCTTTTAGGTTTTGAGTTATGGGCTTTCAAAGTTGAGCTTCAAAAAAGTCAAAAATCGCTGTAACTCAAAAACTAAAAGAGATATGAAGATGCGCTTTGCGCCATTCGATTTCTCGTGGTCTGAATTATATAGAACCACATTTTAATAATTTTCGAATTTTGAACTGGTTCAACCCAAAATTCTCATTATTTGTATGTACGAGCTCTTAAACGAAGAATTTGCGAACAAACCTCTACACAAAAGAACTTTTGGATTGTTTTGAGGTTCTAAATTTATACCTAACGTTTAGTTAATGTAATTTAAAGTAATTCAAATTCATTTAATTTGTTTGAACTTAAAATGTTTCTTTTAGACTATAGACTATTACACTTCAATGCATTGCTGAAAATATTATTTTCCATATGTTTACTTCTAAAATAAACGCTCTAATGTATTGCTGTCAAACATTTTAACTGTAACTATGGTAATGATATATCCCTATGTTTACTGATAAGAAAAACTCCCGGTATATACGTATATATATAAAGAGAGAAAGAGAAAAATAACAATTCGTTTGTTTATTGGTGACATTTTGAGATAATGTTTACTTGAAACTGTCAGGAAAATAAACATTTTCCTGACCTTTAAGACACAGGAAAGCATTGCTTTGCATGAATAGTCAGGAAAATAACATATTGCCTAATGAAACAAACGTGAGTGTCTAGTTACTTAGCAACATAAAATACTGACTGAATATGTAAGTCAAATATTTCTTTTAATTTAAGTTATTTTAAAATATGTATTATTTGTTTATAAGTTTCAGATAATAAGTTATACGTAACACGTCAGTAAAGCGTCGTACAGGATTCATAAGCTGTTTCAAACGTCCCTATCACTCAGCATGGAACTACTGCAATTGAACACTTTTCTGAATTTTACGTAAATAACTATTTTTTATTGGGTTAGAAGTAGCTAACAGTCCAGTAATGAATTTTTATCAGACTGTTTACAAAAAAATTGAATTTTGCGAGCTGAATTGTACGCGTAAATGTCAACTTTATTTGACACTTGCGTGAAGATATATTGTGTCAAACTGTTTGTCATAAATCCACCATATTCTAAATTTGTACATTGCGATTTTTGCAAGAAAGATTACACAGATCAAACCTAACCAAATTGAAAACCGGCTCCTTGAATCGGTTTACCGAAACGGGGTAAAACTTGAGTTGAGGGCCAAACCTGAAGTTGGCTGCAGAACAAGCTGTTTCTGGCTTGAATTCAGGAGTACAAAGTAAAAAAAAACACCCCTAACCATGCCAAACCTAGTACAGAACGCATTTTTATGATAAATATACTTCGCATTTCAAATTATCCGGCTTTTGACGTTAAGTTGGTATTCCTGAATTCAAGCCAGAAGCAGCTTGTTCTGCAGCCAACTTCAGGTTTGGCCCCCAAGTCAAGTTTAGCCCCGAAACGGTTTAAAGTGTACGGTTCGGTTCAGATTAACAGGTTCACGTGCCAGGGTAGGTTTATTAAAAATATGGCGGTACAAACCAATTTTTATTCATTTCACGGTTCGGTTTAAGTCCCTGGTTGAAAATATTATATATTTGCAAACTTATTGAAAGGTTTTAATTTAATTATTTATATGTGACAAATTTGACACATTTTATGAAGGTTATTATCCTAAATTTGAGTACACTGGAAACGTTTTTAGCGGTTGGCCCGCGTCCTGTCCTGATTTTAACTTTGGACTGCACTGATCAATGTGTTGAGGTTTTGAAAAATATTTGTCCATTAGTCTATGTGTCTGTACATGAACTATACGAGTAGTTTTAGAACTAACGCTAATGTTTTAGAGCTTTTAAAAGCTTTCTAGTTTTTTATTTGTTGTTGTACTTTATAATGATGATACACACTGAGAGCTTAGTAAATTACTAGTCATGTAGTACTCTGTCAGATTAAAAAGTATTGGTATTCATGCAGATCATATCAATAATGCAGACAGTATAAATTGTTGTTGCACAATTAATTATTTAGAATATTATAAATAATTAACTATTTATTATGTAAGCAAAGTATTCTTTGATCATTTTAGCCTAATGGATAAAATCGAGATAAAACTTGCGTTTATTAATTAACAAGAGGACGTGAGTTCAAATCTCGCTGACTTCAGCTTATATAAAAAGTATGATTGTATCTGAGTGGTTCTGATTTGACTATAAGCTCTAAGCTCCCTGTTGTATAATTAAGTTTCTGTTTTACAGATTAGCAAATAAATATATAAGAATATTTGAGTTTAATTGGTTCGTGTTATCCCAAATAAGCACAGTTTTTTTATTAAACTGTTAATACCAAAGAAAATCATGACTCAAGTTACTTTTTTGACCGTCAGTACGGTGGTGTGGATAGCATTACAGAATTCGAATCCGGAGATCCCGAGTTCGAATCGCACTCAAGCTAAAAATTATATGAACTACTACACTGCGGATCGGTGAGTGCGGATCCTGTACTGTAATTGGGATTAAGTTAATGTTGTACAGCGTAACATAAATAAATACATAAATAGTCAGTGGATTATATCTTAAATTCACGTTTTAAAACTACTGTTTAAATGTCAAAACTTTTAGTATGAACGAACGGTTTCTTAGGATATGATGCAGGGATTTTATCCATTTTTTTACTCATCGTGCAAATGATTCATTTTTATTGTTTTATAATGTACTGAAGAAAATAATCAATTTTTAATAAATAAAAATTAAATAAATATATCTTCAACTCTGCCATAGCAGATCTCGTAAGTGAAGTGCGGTTATCCACCATCAAATTACAACCCCGAAAGATATAGTGGAGGGGGAGTCACAGGGGTAATTTAAATGTGAAAATTGTTTGTTGGCTAAATAAACTAAATATAAATATATCATCACGCCTTTTACCTATTACTGAGTATGTCACTCTGCCTAAGCAGATCTCGGTAAGTGATATATTTCTACGCGTGAAATGCGGTTACCAGCCGTCAAATCACGGCACTCAAAGATATTAGTGGAGAGGGAGCCACAGGGGTAGATTTAAATTGGTGAAAATTGTTTGTCGGCTGTGGGGATCGAACCAGGGTTCTCGAGGTCCACAGACCGACTCGATACCACTGAGCCACCTACCCCATAATAATAAATAATAATAACAAAGTTATTGATAATTTCTAATTTTATAAATGGACCGTGTCACTTTATACATTACAGGATCATTTTTATATATTATCTCTTCTATTTTATAAGAAGTGCATGCTTGACGCAGACAGGCGATGTTAATATCGACTATGATGAAAAATAGAATAAAATAAACAATATGTCAAGATTTTATTTGCTATTATTGGGATCTCGAGAACTATAAGAGCTACGAGTTCAATTAAATAAGAAATTTTGTGTGCATCTGGGGAGTCATCACAGATGTGTTCTTGTTTTTCCAAAAAAAAAATCCATTGATCATTTCTTTTACAGACAAAAGTTTTTACGGATTTTTTCATTCTTAAAATATACTTGTAAAATAAAAACATATTAAGAAAAATGTTTCTAATAAAAAAGTATATAACTTTAATAATAATCTGGTGGCTTATTAATTAAAATTTATAAAACAAAATTTACAAGTTAAATTTATTAGATTGTTTACTTGTGTAATCATAGTAAGCAGGATATTATTGAAATAAAAAGTGACCTATGGAAATTTTCTTTCTGAAATAAATGATATTCTTACACGTGTATATTTCTCTAAATGATAAAATAAATCATTTATGTGACTACAATTATATGCAAGTCCCACTGTTTGAGGTCCGTATATCCTTTAGTCTGACGTCACAGAATTTAAAAAAAATCATCATAACTTAAAAAATAACAATTAAAACTTTCTAAAACTGTATATTGTTTCCAATTTAGATGTAGTCTCATAAAAAAATAAATACAAAATGGTGTCTACACAGTAAATTTTAATGTTCTGTTCTGTTCTGTTAGAGATACATGGTGGGCTCTAGAGCCAATCCTGGTTTATTTACATTCTGCTAAGTATTGAATAATAATGATTCAATATCCGAACAGAATCGCCAGGCCGGACCATGCACCCTAGACATAAAGACAATACACTACACTCCGCCCAGTTTCTGACAAGAGCTGGACTGACCTGCTTATACCTTAAATGAAAGACATAGTGCAATGCAAATCAGTCGACGCCACGATACACAAAAAAGTTTAACGTCCAGAGGACTCCTCAATTTCAAAGTAAAATCTGTGTTGGGTGCCTTTTTAACGTGGGATTCTACCACACTTTGTTGCTGTTTTCCAAAATGCAGTAAAAGTTTAGGGCTGGTTACTAGTAGTTGAGTTGCTTTCCCAATTGCTGTTAGGTGCCTACTTTACTTTACTGTATTTAAAATTTAATAAACAAATAGCACTTCCTTTGTTTATAATTATTGTATGTATTATCATTATATTTGCGTTAAAAATAATAAATATACCAGTAAAATAAACTAAAGGAGCAATTTCTATAAGGAGCGCGGAAGTATTAAAATTTCTTCTGAGAACGTTTTGTGAAATAATATCTGGGAAACCATTAAAGAAAGTTTATTTTCTAAAAGTTATGAATGCATTACAGTGCAACACTTACATTTCTTTATAAAAATTTATACCTCAGGGAATATTAGACTATAAACTTAAATGTTTCTTTCATCTTTCATGTTATTCGCTTCCAACAGCAGCAGCTCCCATTCTCGTAGATCGAGCTCTGTATTCGTAATACATCGGAGACATTCGATGTCGGTCCCTGTTTGACTTTAAGAAGCGAGCTGATGAAATGACAGCCAAATGGGATTTATTTCAGTTCATACGTTCAATAAGTCGATTCTCTGACACTCACAAAGTATCATTTCGTCCAATCGCAAGCAAGGGAGGCGTTATATCAACAAATTTACAATTTTTTGAACGTTTAACCTCGCCCTGAGGTATTGTGACTGAAAAATATTGTCGATTTAACAAAGCTATTGTAGAAAGTTCAAAGACAATTTTAAAAATAATTTAAACGGATACCAGAAAAAAGAAAAACTTGTTTGAAGAATAATAAGAACAGTTTTTTTAGGGATGCCTAATAGTATGTTATGCATCAAGGGAGGGAAACAAGCGATTATTCCCGCGTGTGAAGTTAGCAAACCGAGACGTCTCGGTTTGCCAACTTCACACAAGGGATAATCGCGCCCCTCCCGTGAAGCATATTATACTTTTAATTTGCACAAAAATTAATGTCTTATCGGGACAGCTAATAATCGTAGTCTCTAGGGAAAGAAACATTTCTCTAGGGCGAGAAACATGCTACCTAGGGAGAGAAACATAATGTTTCTCTCCCTAGGGAAGAAAAGCAGTGTTTCTCCCTCTAAAATTAGGGAATAAGAACGTGTTTCTTGTGTATGTGTTACGAAAAAAATTATAGATATTTTTTTTGATATTTCGGAATCGTCAAATTAAAAAAATACATATTTTACAATATGGGATAGGTGGCTCAGTGGTATCGAGTCGGTCTGTGGATTTGAGAACCTGGGTTCGATTCCACAGCTGACAAACAATTTTCACTACGTTAAAACTACTCCTGAGGCTTTCCGTCCACTAACATCTTTAGGGGGCGTGATTTGGCGGCTGGTAACCGTACTTCAAGCAAAGAAATATATCACTTACCAAAATCTGCTTTCACAGAGTGCTACACCCAATAATGGGTAAATGGCGTGATAATATTTGAATTTATTTTATTGTTACAATAATTCGAAAATAAATTCACCAATTAATTTTTATATTATAAAATATTAATTATTTAAAAATGGTTATTTGTACAACTAATAATGATATATTTAAATAAATAAATATATCATCACGCCTTTTACCCATTACTGGGTGTGGCACTCTACCTAAGCAGATCTCGGTAAGTGATATATTTATTTTACATTTTATAATTTGTATTTTATTCAACATATTCTTGCTGATATTACAGTACGTCTATTCAAAACCCGAACATATGTTATGACATGTAAGTTGTAGAAAATATAATTACTAATTATAAAACTCATTTAATTTGTATATTTAATCAGAGCGCAAAAATTAATTAAATATTTGTAAAATTCGTGAAAATAAAGGTTGCCATGAAAAAATATAAACAATTTTCTACTGTCAAAAATATTGACGTTAATATTTAATCACGGACAAAGAAGAAAAATTAAAAAATAATTAACTATTTTTCACATAGGATTCGCAATTATGCCAAAAATAATCCTACGATTTATTATTTTATTAGTATTGTTATTATAATTTTATCTTATATTAAAGAATTCAGTTAAAGTTATTTTAGTTGTAAATCATGTAATCAATAGGTAATACAAATTATAACAAGTATTCAAAAGTTTTTTATTTTCCGCCAAACAATAATCTTGATGACAATTGTTGAATTTTTTTCATGTCAGTCTTTATTTTTACGAATATTATACATGCTTAATTAATTTTTGCGGTCTGATTAAATATACAAATTAAATGAGTTTTATAAA
Organism: Pterostichus niger; assembly: GCA_947425015.1. Taxonomy (NCBI): domain Eukaryota; kingdom Metazoa; phylum Arthropoda; class Insecta; order Coleoptera; family Carabidae; genus Pterostichus; species Pterostichus niger. The sequence continues at coordinate 8,111,797 of OX380339.1, forward strand.
TAAAATATATAAAAAATAAATATATCATCACGCCTTTTACCCACCACTGGGTATGGCACTCTGCCTATGCAGATCTCGGTAAGTGATATATTTTTTCGCGTGAAGTGCGGTTACCAGCCGTCAAATCACGGCCTCCAAAGATATTAGTGGTAGATTTGTTTTTTAATTGGTGAAAATTGTTTGTCGGCTGTGGGGATCGAACCAGGGTTCTCAAGATCCACAAGTCGACTCTATACCACTGAGCCACCTACCCCATATGAGTTTTATAACAAACCAAAAATCCGCAGTTTTATTCTCCACAAGTCTTATTTGAAATATTTTCATGTAAAATGAATTGAGAAGCAATGAGCACAAAAACACTGATATCACATGTTATAAACCAATGTGTGTTCAAAATTATAGAATATGTTGTGTTGCCACGAAACGTATTATTTTAGAAAAGTCTGTAGGACGAGTCATTTTTTAAAATAATTTGTTGAATGGATTAATACTTTTCTAACCTGTGTTTCATTTGTTATGATTACATACTGAATATATTTTTTATAAATTTAATTATCTTTTTATTTTTACACGGGTACAATAATTACAAAATAAAAAAATGTACAGAAATATTTCATTTAATTTTATCGTTCGCAATATTTTCAAATCGTTCCATCATGAAATTATATTAAAATTGCAAATGAAATACAATATTTGATGTTGGATATGATTTTAGTTTTTGAATAAAAAACGCAAATACGACTTTGTTATTCTGACGATGATCCTTTTTGATTTGTTTGTGAATGAAACATTTCATATTTTTTTCATAATTTCACATTTTTGTATCAGGTTAATATACAAAAATGAGAATTTACCACGTATACAAGATGTTCATTTTATTTTGTCCACTATTGCTATCTCGAGAACTATAAGACCTACGAGGTCGGTTAAATTAGCAAACAATTTCTATTTTACAAGACTATTTTAATTGTATAACACAGCGCATTAAAATTTTTGACCAATAATAGCAGACGACAATAAAAAATAAACAATTTTATTCGATACATTTGTTTTTATTGGTAAACTTTTTAAACTGGTCATTGAAAATTAACGAATCAAGTACTAAATATGTCCTTTAAAGTATTTTTCCTACAATCGATATACAAAGTAGGTATTTACGCTTGCATTTGTCAACAAAAATGTCAAATTAGCCGCCTATTCACGATAAAATTAAAAAAAAAAACGCTCGCTCTCCGAATTTTACTCATTGAACGATAACAACCAGTGACAGCAAATAAACAATTTTCATTTTTGATGTCCTGTAACGATTAAATTAAATTCTTAAATTAGAAAAAAATATTGTGCGAATGTTGAAAAAATCTTGTGTGTGTTTTGAGCGTAAATGTATATTGTCGATTTTGAGAGAGTGATGTTTCAATCGACAGTGCACCATTTTCTGCTCTAAATCTAAAATCTAAAAGCACAGATAGCTATTGTTTAAAATGATAGCAAAGCATATTCCATCATCGACAAACAATTTTCACCAATTTAAATCTATCCCTGTGGCTCCCCCTCCACTAACATCTTTGGGGGCCGTGATTTTACGGGTGGTAACCGCACTTCACACGAAGAAATATATCGTTTACCGTGATCTGCTTATGGCAGAGTGCCACATCAAGTAATGGATAAAAGGCGTGATGATATATTTATGTATTTATTTATATATTCCATCATAAAAATTATTGTTAAACAATATAATTTTTATATTTATTATTTTACAATTTGATTAGATATTTCAAGTTTTCAGTTGCTGGTGTTATGTACGTATATCAACTCTCTAAGTGTAAACGAATATCGTGTAGTATTGATTAAAATTGAGTGAAAAACATTTCATCTTAATAAAATTTCCACAGAGCTATAAAATACGTAATATTTGCTTATACATAAAAGTAATAACGCGAAGTAATACAGAAGAAAAACAAAGCAAATTGCGAGAACAAAAACATAGAGACTAAAGTCCCCCCAAAAAAGACATTATCACAAACTGCGAAACAGGACAATAATCCCCATATTTTAATTTACCTAATACCATAATCATAAGTACCATGTATCTAGCCTCCAATTAGAGCAAAAGTAAACAAAAGTAATCAAAAGTAATCCTGGTAATCTTCCCTAATGGACGACATTCGTATGTGTTCTTTGCACTCGAATTGCGCAGCGAACAAGCGCGTATCGGTGCAAAGAACAGCAAAGCTTGAGCCATTACGTCTTCGGATAGCAAATCGCTGCACATCAAATATGTATAACTAGACGCTATTCGACACTGGCTTGGCGCTATGGGAAATGGATCTCCCTACAAAAAGGAATGGCTTTTCCTTTCAAACAAAGTTTCACGTAAATTTAAGTCGTGCAGAAGAAAAAAATTTCTTCTTTGAGCGACACAAACGTGCATATGTTGGATTGTGTCAACGTAAGATTAGACTCCAATTTTCGGATTTTCAAGATTTTGTAAAAGAAGCCAGTTTCTTTGGGGAACATGATTGGAATTTATTGAATTTTATGATATATTTCCTAAGGTGGATTTCACTGTGCTTATATCTTCGGCAGACATGATTTTATGACTGCATCATTTACCTAACTTAGATCTGCTTTACGCCCGAATCATATCTTGAAATAGGAAAATTGGATAAGTCGAAAATATTAATTAAAATTGTTTGAGGCTTTTTTACATATCATTAATTTAATTTGTTAATGTTGCCGTTTCGGTCACAGGGATTGGGCCATTTTAAAAATATTTGTTAGAAAGTCACATAAATAAAACAAAATATTTTAAAATTACATTTAAAAGTCAAATATTTAAACTAACAATATAGTATATACTATTTTCATTTTAAACTCAAGGAATCGGCATAAAACGATTAAATGCACCGCAATTTCGTTTACAAAGGAACTCAAAATATGATCCGTCATAACTGGTTTCACAAGGTTCACACAGGGTTGTAGAGCCCCATTCGCCGGTACGGTCAATCATAGGAAAAAATAAGAATAATTTTAGGCTGAATACGACCCTTGAAAATTTACCTATTTTGACCATCGATAAGCGAAATGAGGTAGCCGCACTAATGGATTTCATCGTAGTTATATGGGACAGGGACGTTTAATCGTTTTATGCCGATCCCTCGATTTTAAAATGAAAATAGTATACATCCAAATTTTTAGAAACATGATAATTGGAAATTAGACCACTTCAAAAGAAATAAGTAATAAGTAAATCCATATTATGTAATTGACAGATTGTTTACCTCATTTGAGGTTAACAATGGCAGGTAAATATGAAAACGCAGAACATTATGAACATTTGTGGATTGTTACCATTCATGCGTACGTCGCGGTATTTAACAGATTGAATTAGAAAAATATATAAATAAATATATCATTTCGCCTTTTATCCAATACTGGGTGTGGCACTTTGCCATAGCAGATCTCGGTAAGTAATATATTTCACGACCCCCAAAGATATTAGCACAAGGGGAGTTTTATCGTGGCCTGTGGGAATCGAATCGGGTTCTCAAATCCAAAGGCTGATTTGATATTACTAGATCACCTATCCCAAGCAATTGTAGATTTAAATAAATATATCATCATCCATTATTGACTGGAGCACTCTGCCGTATCTGATCCCAATAAATGATATATTTATGTGCGTGAAGTGCGGTTACCATCCACAAAATCACATAGATGTTAGTGAAGGCAGAACCACAAGTAAAAATTTAATGCAGTGAACATCAGTTTGTCTGCTGTGGGATCCGAACTCGGGTTCTTAAATCCACAATCCGACGCTATTCCACAGCGTCATTTGTCTCATAAATAAAATAAATATATCATCACGCCTTTTATCCATTACTGGGTGTGGAACTCTGCCATATTAGATTTCGGTAAGTGATGTACTTTATCGCGTAAAGTGCGATTACTAGCTGTCAAATCACGGCCCTCAAACATGTTAGTGGTGAGAGGAGCTACAAGGGTAGTTTTACATACATACATAACATCACGCTATATCCCATTAAATGGGATAGCGCGAACCCGTCAACATTCTCATCCTGAAACACGATACTCGTTTCGACCACATTAACACTTCCTCCATACGAACTCTTTCTTTCCTCACAATCAAAATCCAGCATCACGCAACAAACATCCATCTATTCACTCCTGTACACCTGTTTCGTAAATCTTCACTTACGCCTACTTCTCTAACAACGAATCTATAAGAAATGAAGGCAGCATCGCCTGCGCTTGTTTTAAAAAAATTTAATACAATTGCAGTTACACACTGTATAGTAAAAACTGAAAATGAAGAAAAAAAGATGAGGAAGGAAGGGTAGTTTTAATGTTGTGAAAATCGAATCTGGGTTCTCAAATCCGCATGCCGACTCGATATAACTGAGCCATATACCCCATATTACCCCATAATTGTTGATTTAAAGAATGAAAAAAATGCTGTCAATTACGACATCCATTAATGTGTACTACAGTAATATTAAATATTACAACCGTAAGGTCTTGGGTTCGGGTCCCGCCAATAGCGGCCATTTTATAAAAGGACATATATCGGCATATGACTGTAGTAATTGATCCGATATATATATATATATATATATATATATATATATATATATATATATATATATATATATATATATATATACCGGGTGTAACATGAAAACCTGGCCATAGGCGTTTAACATGGGAAATCCATTTTCAATAATGATATAACAACAATCACCTTTGTCACTTAAATAAATCACAAATCCATATCAAACTAAACTTTTCTGACAGTTAAAACGTCATACATTTGTTTATCATTTTGTTTCAATTCCATGGCTATCACTATAAATAGAAATTCTTATAAAATATTAATGCGATTATTTCGCTTACAAAATGTGCAAAATAAAATCTGAAAACTGATTTAGATCCATAATTTCAACAACTTTTATTTGAAGTATTTTTGTCTAAAATCAATTGGCCACTTTTGCGCAAGGAAAAACTGATTTCCCATGTTAAACGCCTATGGCCAGGTTTTCATGTTACACCCTGTATATATATATATATATATATATATATATATATATATATATATATATATATATATATATATATATATATATATATTATATATAAATCAAATTAACTATAATGAAATTAATGCAGGAATAATACCTATTCACCAGAATTTTCTATATAATATTATTATATTAAAATATGAATACCTACCTATTCAAACTCATCAATAGTACAAAAAAATTAATCCATTATCCGATAATAGTTTTCGTTGAAAGAAACCACTTCTCACCCAAAAAATTAACCCTCCTAGGAATGAATACTCCCGCCATTGTGCTACAAAATATTCCTTACTTCTAAAGAAAGAAGAATTTCCTTTGGAAACATTCTTTTAATAAATGATGGCGTAGCATCTTCGCTGCGCTCAAGAGAAGTAGCAACAGCAAGGTTCATTCCAGCTAGGTGCCGCCCTAGATTTATGTGAAGGTGGAAACGGATAAGCAGCCATCATGCGTATCTCACCACTGAAGAAGCAGGTAGAAGTACTGAAGTACAGCAGGATATGGTCTATAGCTCTTGGTTCTAACGGGGAGAAATGGCGATCAACTCATGAAATATTCACTGATATCGCGAAACTGTGACTAATAAGTTTCCTTGAGATACGCGAAGAATTAAAATGGATCACAAATATTCTGTCAGATTCTGAGGAGCCTTCTTCTTTCATGTTTAACATAATTTGAAAAGACATTGAATGCAACTTGTTTTACTAAGCAAGAGTTCGCGCGTTCAAACCTCGCTTACTTCAACTTATATATTAAAATATATATATAATAAATATAATTGTCTAAGTTGTTTAAATTCAGAGGCGTACCAGAGCTGGTAGCGAAGCTTCGGCTAGCACTACTGTTTAAATAAATAAATATATCATCACGCCTTTTACCCATTACTAGGTGTGGCACTCTTCCAGAGCAGATTTCGGTAAGTGATATATTTCTTCGAGTAAATTGCGGTTACCAGCCATCAAATCACGGCTCTCAAAGATGTTAGTGGAGGGGGAGCCACAGGGGTAGATTTAAATTGGTGAAAATTATTTGTCGGCTGTGGGGATCGAACCAGGGTTCTCAAGATCCACAGGCCAACTCGATACCACTGACTATATTTGGTAAAAAAGCGAAAGTATAGCTATAAACTAATGTCAAAAAAGCTGTTAAATTTTGAAGCAACTTCTTTAGTTAATATGTTAAAGCTTGCAACAAATACTTATTAGGCAAGAAAAAGGAGCTTTATTATATATATGATATATTTATCGAGTTTACATGAAGAAATATATCACTTACCGAGATTTGCTACATCCAGTAATGGGTAAAAGGCGTGTGATGATATATTTATTTGTTTAATAATTTTATTTTTTTATTTTGTATTATACAAATATTTGATGCTGAAGTTCTAACTTTTCAGTCTAGTCTCATATGAAAATTTTAAAAAAAGTTATTGAAAATCATAAATATTTCGAAAAAATAAAAAAAATAATTCGGAAAGGTCACAGTATTGCAAAAACCGAAAAAGTTTTCTTCACAGCCGACAAACAATTTTCACCAAATTAAATCTACCCCTGTGATTCTCCCTGCACTAACATCTTTGGGGACCATGATTTGACGGCTGGCAACAGCACTTCACATGAAAAAATATATCACTTACCGAGATCTGCTACACACAGTAATGGGTAACAGATATGATGATATATTTTATTTATTTAATAAATATTTTTTTATTTTGTATTATACAAATATTTTATGCTGAAGTTCTAACTTTTCAGTCTAGTCTCATATGAAAATAAAAAAAAAAGGTTATTGAAAATCATAAATATTTCTAAAAGATAAGAAAAATAGTTCGAAAAGGTCACAATATTGCAGAAACCGAAAAAGTTTTCTTCTGTCGCGGCGCGAATGTTTTGAATGATAGAGAATTGCATATAAACTTTATACTTGCAAGTATTCGATACGACATATTGTGCTCAAACGGCAACGAATAAGATTTATTCAGAATTTCAATGTTTTTCAAATCAATGTCTCAGCGCGTATCTGAAGAAGTTTGACAAAGTTTCCTTGAAAACAAAGGAGTTTGTGAACAGTTTGTGTACTTTCTCAAGTTAAACTAACGTGTCATAGCTTACAAGCTTGAATTTCAGTGTACAATTTTTTAGAGCCATATGGTTGACGGTTCAAGTTTCTAAGCAAACAGTTCTGCCATTCAGTGGCCTCTTTAAACTCTTTTATTTTTCGTACGTTTTTTGTTTAAACGTTTAAAAGACAGCGTCATATTTCCTTTCTGTTACTAACGGAGTAGGTATTGGAAAAGAAAAATAATAAATGATTCCAACTCGTATACGACAGCCAAAAAATAATTTTGGGTATAATAGTTGGAATGATTGATTTTCTTTTCGTGCCAACATGAATTTAAAATAATGGTATTATTCTTGTTCTCCTATTTACTTCATTACCTACCATAATATGCTCATTTTATTTAATTATATAATTGTTTTCATTACTTAACGTTATTCTTAAATTAAAATAATTGCCTGATGTAGGAGCTAATTAATAACACATTTATTCAAATATAGAGCAGAATTAAAATTGTATTTAAATACAAATACAAAAGCACTTGTAATAATCATAATGGGGAATCGTTGCATATCAGACGCATTCAATATTATCTAATATGATCTATAAAATAAAGGTATTACAATCATTATTAATATTAAAATAAAATAATGTACATCAAATAACGAATTGATATCCGTTCACTTTTCGTTTTACATACAAGCGTCAGCAAGTTTATTCGAATGTTTCGCATTTATTTATTTGTTTTTTATGCTAGTTTATAAAACAGGGACATAATTCCAATTATAGTAGATATTTCGATTTCACCGAGCCGCAGTGTTATAGTTCATATATTTTTAGTTAAAATAGGATTCGAACTCAAGATCTTCGAATTCAAATGCTGTAACGCCAACCACACCACTGAGGGAGCATAATAATACAGTAAACCTATTATAATCTGTAGGTCTTCTGCACTGTAATTAGGAATAATTTAATGTTATATAGCATAATAAATAAAATATTTACAGTTATTTAAAATAATTATATTTGAATTTAATATATTTATTATATATCGTATTTTATTTATTTGACCTACTTGTATAAATATATTATATGAATTAATATTCATGAACCATATCTACAATTATATTTGATTTTGAGGCTTAGTATTCCAAAACAAAGTTCCTAATAAAATTACGAACAAATAATAGCACGTTTGTTTGAAAGTTGTAGACAATTGTAGCTGTAGCCTTAATGATTATTATTCAGTATTTACTTGATAACGATTTTAGATTATATCAATCAAAAGGTTGTGTAATATATTTCTATAAAAATAAAGTCAATGAAAGTCTTAAATAATAGCACATTAAAAAATAAGAGTTAATATAAATTTTATAATTTGAAAACTTTGATTATGATCCTTTTTGTATGTTTGAAAAATAGATTTATTAGTAACATAATTAACAGATTATCCGTCAGTACGGTGGTGTGGATAGTGATATGGAATTCGAATCCGGAGATCCCGAGTTCGAATCTTACTGAAGCAAAAAATTATATGAACTACCACTCTGCGGCTCGGTGAGTGCGGACCCTGTACTATATATAATTGGGATTAAATTCCTGTTGTACAGTGTAACATAAAATAAATAAATATCTAAGTATTTTGATTAATTACCATTTGCTCCGCCGTCCGCCAAATAATTAGTGTAACTTAAGTAAAACAATATATAGGTACACAAGAAATAATGTTAAATGAATTAATAAATATTCGTAATAAATAATAATTCGATTAGATATATTTTTTACTTGAGTGACGCTTCATATTTTAGAGATTAGTTTCTTAAAGGTTTGCATGAATATTATATTACTATTAAACTAGTTTAAAACTTACCACTGAACCAATTAAACCAAATTTCTTTTATCTTGTTTCTAGCACATCTGTCACAACAGTCACTCACTTTCACCACACTCCGTCACAACTTCACTCACTATCACCGTTCTTATCACCCTCCATGCACCGCGCAACTTAATCTCGATCTCCAGCACCGCAATGATTCACGCTGTCGTCGCAGACGCTTCACCGACGTACGGTTCGGTTGAACGGACTCGTGGACGCAGGACGCCGCAGATAACGGAGCTACCGTCGCGACGCTACGATCCGCACTGAACCAACGCACGCTATCGCAGCGCCGCGGTCGCGCACGGCACCGAGGTGAACTACTCATGCGCTGTAGCTGGAGACGAGTTGAAGATGTTGGTGTAAACATCGCAGGAAAAAATGCTGTGTTTATTTATGTGGTTGTTTCATAGTTTTGTGACAATCTTATTTTAACTACAGCTAGTTATCAACCATATGAATTTTTTGTTTTAAATTCTAATAGATAATTATACTATTTTCATTTTAAACTGGAGGGATCGGCATAAAACGATTAAATGCACCGCAATTACGTTTACAAAGGAACCCAAAATATGACCCGTTATAACTTTTTTCACAAGGTTCGCACAGGGTTGTACAGCCCCATTCGCCGGTATTTTTAAATGGTCAATCATAAGAAAAAACAAGAATAATTTTAGGCTGAATACGACCCTTAAAAAATTACCTGTTGTGACCATCGTTAAGCGATTTGTGGTAGCCGCACTAATAGATTTCATTGTAGTTATATGGGACAGGGACGTTTAATCATTTTATGCCAATCCCTCCAGTTTAAAATGAAAATAGTATAACGTTGAATTACTAATGTCAAATTAACATTATTGGCTAATTTGAAAATGTAGTATTTATTTATCGGAAGTACTCGTATCAAGTCACATTTTGTAAATTTACTTATTTAATACTGTATACTGTGGTCGATAGTAGAGATCGGAAAAAATATTCGTTATCCATATGTAAGCAGATCCGAGGATGGATTTCGGATCAGATCGGATTAAAGCTCTCTGGGATCAGATTCCAAAGATCGGATATGCGATCTGAAAATCAGATAAAACATCCGATTCGAAGTGAGGATAAAACTTCTGATCCAAAGTTTTGATAAAGCATGCGATTCAAAAGCCGATCTCAAGTTCGGATAAAATTTCCGATCAGAAATTTTATAAACGAAATTTATATTTACACCTTTTAGGTGTACATATAGTAAGAAATAAAATAAATATAAATATATCATCACACCTTTACCCATTACCGGGTGTGACACACTGCCGAAGCAGATCTCAGTAAGTGATATATTTCTTCGCGTTAAGTGCGGTTACCCGCCGTCAAATCACGACCCCCAAAGATGTTAGTGGGGGCGGAGCCACAGGGAAAGATTTAATTTAGTGAAAATTGTTCGATCCAGGGTTCTCAAGATTCACAGGCCGACTCGATACCACTGAGCCACCTACCCCATAAGGAACATATAAATTCTATAGAAATAATAATACTGTCAAATGTCAAATTTATAAGTACTATTGTGATGGACGCCAGTGACGTCCCCTCCTGGTTGCTAGGCAACTGTTAGTATTCGTTTATATTAAGTAATAATAATAATTATCAAAAAAATTAAATGTAATTTGGATATTAATTATATCTAATAAATAACTAAAAGAACATTAAATAAACGCCCATCGTTTGATACCTTGGACTACGATACAAAATGATTCAATAACAAATAAATAAATAAAATAAATATATCATCACGCCTTTTACCCATTATTGGGTGTGGCACACTGCCGAAGCAAATCTCGGTAAGTGATATATTTCTTCGCGTGAACTAGCCGTCAAATAACGGTCCCCAAAGATTTTAGTGTAAAGGGGGTCACAGGGATAGATTTAATTTGGTGAAAAATGTTTGTCGGCTATGGGGATCGAACCAGGGTTCTCAAGATTCACAGGCCGACTCGATACTACTGAGTGATTCAATAACATTATAACAAAATTTATACAATATAAAACGTTACATTTGATCACATTGTGCGGATCGAATGTTGGATCGGATTCTGGATTGGATTAGATCGAATCTGATCGAATCGGATCGAATATCAAAATAACTATGTTTAGTAGATATGAGAGTTGCAATGCGTTGGACTGTGAATTTGAAACCCTGAATTAGAATGTTAAAAACTAGAAATTTATTGGTTTTTCGTTCACTAACATTTTCGGGGTTATGATTTGCTGGTTGATTACTGCATATAGCGCTTACCGAGATCTGCTACGCTAGAATGTCACACACAGTAATGGGGAAAATTTTCCACAACAAAAACTACAATTCTTCAGTTTATAGTAAAAGAAGGGCGAATTATCAATGAAGAGCATATAGGGGTCACTGCAAATTAAATTTGACTAAATTTTAGTTATTAATTATAATATATTATAATTTTTTTCATTTAAATTCATTGACAATAATTATTTATATGTTATTTCCAAATCTTATATATTTACAGAAACACTTTTTATTGTTAATATTATTAAGTTGTTTGATTATTAAAGGTAATCATACCTGTAGTTTTTGACTAAAGTTAATTTATATTATGACAGAAAAATTCAGTTGATGCCATATTTTCGAACACAGGCAGGGATGTGCGTGTAGTCTACTGCAAGTAATCTACGCCATTCTCTACGTGTAAACAATCATGTAGTCTACGTCTTTATTTTTCATGTAAACAATGTAGACTATGTAGACAATGAAAACACCTGCGTTCACTTAAGTCAGATTTGAAATTTTATCCCTAGAACTAGGGAATTTTAAATGTTGTTAGAGATTTTTATTTTTATTCTAGGGATTACATGAAAAAAAAATTAGTTGTGCAGGGCAAAACATTCAAAATTTGTCAACTGGTTACTGTTTAAAAAAGCGCCAAAGAAAACTCCGTCTGGTGAGATGACGCGTTGATCGATTTAAAAAATATAACAGTTCGCCTAAGACCCAAGACAGACATTCGTCTAGTAATGTACGAGCACTTGCTTTATTAGGTTTATTATATAAAGACCGATAATGGCCCGAGCTCACGAATACGAATACATGTAATAGTTACAAAGGAATAAATTTAGGTTATGTTGAATTTTACAACTGTCAGATGCATTATCTACATTGTTTACATTGTCTACGTCGCTAGAATTGTCGACGTATTGTCTACGTGTAGATGTAGACAACTAAAGATTACACGTAGATGCACATCTCTGAACACAGGTGACGTGGTGTAGCGGTTAGCATCTCTGCCCAATATGCGGAAGGCCCCTGGTTCGAATCCAGGCGTCATCAGAATTTTTCTGTCATAATATAAATTAACTTTTTATTGTGCTCACTGACGACATTTCGGATTACAATTGCCATGTTTATCAACAAATCAATATTTAATAACAAATCGTATTATCAACTGTATTTTCTTGTTTCTTTTTCCAGATTTTTCAAATAAACAAACAGTTGGAAAATACAAATACTAAGGATCAATATTTTATTATCCTAACAAAATTACAATAAATTTATCCGTCAAACAAACAAACAAAAAGACAGTACAACATGAACTTAACCCCAACTGAGTTCAGGCTCACTGAACCACAATGTAGTAGTAGTACATTGATTTTTAGCTTGAGTAGGATTCGAACTCGTAATCGCTGGATTCGAATTCCATAATGCTACATACATAACCGTACCGCAATGCATATTTTTATTTTATTTTCATAATAGTTAATTTTGTATTAAGTGCGTGAAATGAGTGTTTGTTTGTTGTTGTGACTGAGAATATCACTTTTAGATGAGACCGTAAGTCGAAACAAATACAATCATTCGAACGCACAAAAAAAAAGAATTTCGCACACGAAATACAAACAACATTTTTTCTACAACTGTCAAACAATAATAATTATTGATTTATTCAAGTACATCACCAATGAAACGTGAAAAAAAAATTAGGAAGCGTATGCAAAATAGTAAGGTCCAATACTGTGCGCAAAATACGCATGGTCATGGTAAAGTAAATAAATGAAAAAATCACGTAGGTACCTCGCATATTGATATTAGTGGAAAAAAGCATTATTTGGCAGTTTTAGATAAATATTAATTTAAATACTTGCTATTTTCAATATTTTAGTATAACACATGATATTTATTATGAAAATTAGTATTTTCAATGTACTCGTAGATTGTTTAAAAACATGTTTATACTTGCATAAATAATTAATCATGTTTTTGACGCTGATTTCATATGTTTTTGAAATATATTTTAGTGTAAATATATTAACTGGTTTGATGCATTTGTTAAAATTACGTTTTATTTCTTGCTACATGTATGTCAGTGTTTAATAAATCAAATATTTAATATATAAATAAAAGAGGGCTTCTGGTTTAAATTCTGTATATATTTAAAATTAAAAAAACTCGACGTTTCGGTATTTTAAACAAATACCTTCATCAGGACAGAAATACAAATAAAAAATATATATATGAATTCTGAAAGATTTTTCCCTATGTCAAATATGTAATATTTTTAATCTTCCACATTTTAGATATAAATAAGCTATTACAAAAATAATATTTCCATATTCTCTCAGTCGACAAATAATTTTACCGACATGTTGCTTCACCTTCACTAATATCTTCGGGGATCGTGATTTGACGACTGGTAACCGCACTTACCTGCATAAAATATATTACTTATCAAGATCTGTTCTGGCATAGTGCCACACTCAAAAATGCGTAAAAGACATGATGATATATTAATTTATTTTTATATTTAGAAATTATTTTAAGTAAATAATTACGAAATTAGTATCATGAATAATTACGCACACGTGTTATAATCAGTCAAGCATTTATACCCAACATTCATTTGCACAGAGACTTAACAAAATTTATAGTTTCACACAAGAAACCAAAATACCGAATCCCATTTAACGTGACACTAAAAGCAATAAGACTACAAACGTCAAAAATAAAACTTCAAAAATGCCGTGAACATATGTTTTCTTAAACACGAATAATTTGCTCTGACAGCGTTCATGAGTTTAAAGTTATTAACTTCGCTTGAAAGCAATAAAAAAGAAACTAATTTAATATCAAGAATTTAAGGTAACGTGAAAAAATATTGACGTACAGTTTAATATACCAAGGGCCAATATTTCAATCTTCTAACAAAATTCCTAACAAATATATTTTCTCAAACAAATAAAAAAATATCGTACAAAAATCATAGTTCGGTAGTACGGTGGTAAATAAAATAAAATAAATATATCATCACGTCTTTTACCCATTACTGGGTGTGGCACTCCGCCTAAGCAGATCTCGGTAAGTGATATATTTTTTCGCGTGAAGTGCGGTTACCAGGCGTCAAATCACTTCCCTCAAAGATATTAGTGGAGAGGGAGCCACAGGGGTAGATTTTTTTAAAATTGGTGAAAATTGTTTGTCGGCTGTGGGGATCGAACCAGGGTTCTCAAGATCCACAGGCCGACTCGATACCACTGAGCCACCTACCCTATGTTTTGAAAATATGGAACATACAACAAATGGAAGATTAATTAAAAAGGTATATAAGAGTGAATGGACGAATGTGATTGAAGGATTGTTGCGTGATGAATGATTTCGAGTGAGATGAATAAATAGCTTGTATGGAGTACATCGTGTATGTGGTTGAAGCGAGGATGGTGTGTTAGGATGAGAATATTTGACGAGGACATTATTTGATGAAAAAACAACAAAGACAAAATTAATTGTCTTTAAATGCTCACTTGGTGAAACTAGGTTTAATAATAAAATATCAAAATAAACCGTTCTTTAGAGATCTTATTCTCTGCTGGCACAGTCCTTCGTCACCAGCTTCTTCACGTGAACTTTGTTCTAGGTGAAGAAGTAGGTTATACCATACTGATGAGCTCTAATAAGAGCGAAACGCGTCTATGGTTACCAACTGTGCTGGCCAGCCTCTGACGATGCCGTCATAAGGTGACTTGGAGGCTGAATTTTGTGAGACTTAGACAAGTGTTTATTTTGATATTTTATTATTATTTGATGAATCTAATGATTGAATGTTTCTAGGGTTCGTGCTTACCCATTTGATGGGATATAGCTTGCTGTTCTGTATGTATATACGTATGTGTATGTACGCAAATAAAATACAAACAAAGTCCATGCAGTCAACACATCTGAAGATTTATATGTACCTATTTTATCATATTTTGTCAATTTGTATTGTTTATATATTGAATGGGGTAGGTGGTTCAGTGGTATCGAGTCGGCCTGTGGATCTTGAAGACCCTGATTCGATCCCCACAGCCGACAAACACCAATTTAAATCTACCCCTGTGGCTCCTCCTCCACTACTATCTTTGAGGACCGTGATTTGACGGCTGGTAATCGCACTTCACGCGAAAAAATATATCACTTACCCAGATCTGCTTAGGCAGAGTGCCACACCTAGTAATGAGTAAAAGGCGTGATGATATATTTATTTATTTTATTTTATATTGAATTTATGAATACATCAATTCGTATAGTAACAACCGACAAACAATTTCCATCAATTTAAAATCTTTCCCTGTGGCTCCCCCACCACTAATATCTTTGGGGACCGTGATTTGACGGATGGTAACCGCACTTCACGCGAAAAAATATATAACTTACCGAAATCTGCTTCGGCAGAGTGCCACACTCAGTAATGGATAAAAGGCGTGATGATATATTTATTTTATTTATTTATCAGATTTTTTTATTCGATTGTTATACTTAACAGTTGCTTAATAAACTGGTCATTGCATACTACATATTCTTTTTGTAAATGTTAATTAAGTATCTACCTAATGAACTCTGCTCCAATTGACTTAACGTTTCAATTAACTGCTAAATTATTAACGCTAAGAACATCACATGTGATTAGAACCTTTTGAGTCCAGTTTATGGTTGAGTAATAAATTATAGATCCTGTAAATGCATTAACAAAACCGCATAATATCTCAATCCGATGATCGCGATTATAGTCTTATTAACAGCAATAATCAAACAATGTAAATCAATCAGTAGTTGACTATGTTAATATCAGTCAAGCTCCATACGATAATCTCTCTCAATTCAAACACTGTCATTGCACAAACCGTCCGGTTGTGGAGCTGTGTGACCACACAGCTCACAGCATCAGTGATACCAACGTGAGTTTATCTTCAACATTGACAGAGTTGCTCAGATCAGAGGCGTACCAAATTTTGAGTTGGAGAGAAATAGAATTATAGTTATATCATTATTTACGTTTGATATACTTTGATATATATATATAATAATAATTTCAGTTAGCAAAAGTATAGCCGAAGCTGTTCTTATACTTATCATTTTTAATATGACAATTAGTGGTAAAATTTAATATTACATATTCAAATTTTTCAGAAGTAAAATATATTTGATTGTATTTGGGCTGGCAATCTTTCAAATAATCTTCAATTCCACCAACATATATCTGTTTCATCGTCGCCTAAGTTATATAATAAGTAGAGATGGGCGAATATCAAATTTCTCGAATTCGAATATCGAATACGAATATTAATCAGATCTCGAATATTCGAGGTACTCGAATATTCGAATACTCCTAAAAGTTAATTTATTTATTATTAATAATTATTTAATTATGTGCTTTTCATTATTTGAAAGAAATTGTTAAGATAAAATAAAATAAAAATAAAAAGTACAAACAAAAAAGATAAAGACGAAAACTTCAAATTTAAGGTGAAACGTACGGGCTGATGTTGGCGAAAAACAAATTTGAAATATGGTACGTTTTCATGGTTTTGAAACAAAATATCTTTGTTATTAATAACTTCAAAGTATTGTAATAGCTTTAAATTTATGTACAAATGATAAAGGAAAACATAGTCAAAAATTGAGGTCAGCATATAGCGCGATATTCGAGGTATTCGAATGTTCGCTATACTGACGTTAATATTCGAAAATCTCGAATATCGAATAATGTCAATATTCGCGGCATTCGACTATTCGCCGATGATATTCGCCCATCTCTAATAATAAGCCTATAATGCCACAAAATAATAAAACAGAAGAACATGGGATGTTGTGCTTGACCGCAAGAGGCGATTTTTCCGAAAATAATTTAAATATTTTGTAGAATAGGCATATTTTTACACAAATACACATACTCTTTACACAATTATTTATTATTAAAATTAGAAGAATTCTTTCTTTTATTTTATAAAACAACTGAAATTTTTATGTCATACCCATCACCAAAATCGTGGAAACAGCCCAAAATTGTTGCAATATTCTAGACATTTTGTAGAGGATGTTTAAAAATTATTGCACAAAAATTAAGGATATATATATACAGGGTGTTTCAGGACTAGTGTAACAAACTTTAACAGCTTATTCCTGAGGTCATTTTGAGCCAAAAATGTCATATGAACATAGGTCCTATTCCTTCTAGTTACCAAAATACAAGAGGTTGAAGTTCTATAAATACCACGAAATTTTCAAATTTTTGTAATCAAGATACTTTCGGAAAACAAAAATGCGCGCAAATAGGGGATGGGAAAGTTGTCTTCTATTTGGATATCTTCTTGGTATTCTCTGGACGCATAATGGGCATTACCATTACATAATCCATAAATAAAAATCATATCTGAATATTCAGCAGTACTATAACCATCCATTATGAAACAATAATACAATCAAAAGTACAACAATTTTTAATTAAGACAAATAAGGTATGACTTTTCAATAAAATTCTTGTTTTCCGAAAGTATCTTGATTACAAAAATTTGAAAATTTCGTGGTATTTATAGAACTTCAACCTCTTGTATTTTGGTAACTAGAAGGAATAGGACCTATGTTCATATGATATTTTTGGCTCAAAATGACCTCAGGAATAAGCTGTTAAAGTTTGTTACACTAGTTCTGAAACACCCTGTATATATATATTGTATGTACTGATTAAAACGCAAAAATAATTTTACCAGAATTCGCAATAAAATTGCACATTACTTGAAACAAACCATATTCCTGCCAACAACGAACAAAAATGATTAAACAGTGAACCTTGAAAGAACTGTTATACAATTTTAATTAAATGAAATAAATTTTAATGTTTACTAATTTTTATTCATTAGGTACTATAACTTATCAATCCAGTGTAACGAAAGATGTTTACTTTTATGTTTATTATATCACTGAATTCAGAATAAAATTCTCTATCTAACAAGCAAAAAAAAATATATAGTTTAATTTAAAATAACAAAGTTGATATCAAAAAAAATATTACGCTCATTCAAATAGTCTTTTAAAATAAAAATTGTTAGCTAATTTAACCGACCTCGTAGGCCTTATAGCTCTCGACATAGCAATAGTGTCCAAAATAAAATGAACACCTGTATAAAATGACCGTAATAAGCATATCACAATTCAATTAAGTTAACTATATTTTAATGACTTTCAGGTGACTTCTGTTAAGTAAATTTTATTTAAATTTCCAATTTTATATTTCTTAGTAGATTATTTTCTAATAGGGCAGTGAAAAATTATATGTCTAGTCTAGTCTAGTCTAGTTCTTTATATAACTCGATTTCGACTCAGGAATTGAAACGCTATCTTCAGAATGAAGTGTTTCTTTCTTTGATATATAAATTATAATTCGATCGAATAAAAAAATAGAAAAATAAGGTCCTGTAATTGCAGGATTCAACTAACGCTTTCTGCTTCATAATCAGTACGTTGAATACTCTACGGATTACAATATTTATACCGTAAGTTGTGAATCACTCCGTATATATTATGAAAAAACAAATATTTATCTCCCCAATTACGTATATTGCAAAACAATAATTTAATATAGTATGCTACAATTAATTATTTATAAATGCAAGAGCATTAGTCTCAAGCTCTTCTCAATAATAGTTTTGCATCGCTCATTCTTTGTCAACCATACCCAACATTTCCTATACATCAAAGCAGGCACTAACACACCTTGTAATACCTGAATTAAAAGTTACAACAAAAGAACGAACATATAACGTACAGAATAGTGATAAGAGTATAAACCTATTTCTATCTTTGTAGAAGTCTTGAACTTTAAACCCAATAATACCTTTCCAACTATCCACTCTAAAATAATTTCCAGTGAAACACACCCTCTGCCAGTAGTGATAATGGAAGTTTCGCTTTCCTCGCGAGGCGTCACGTCGTCGGGACCTGGGTTTGTTTGCATGTCACCTGTCAAGCATCAGCCGCCGCGATCAGCAGGTCGATTGCCGAATCGCTGCAGAATTGCGATATCGCTGTTGTACGTTTGTGACGTTGTGTGAACAAGAGCGTGATTGTGAACTGTCTACGGGATATAGTGTCTATCACAGAGGGTATGTAAAGAGCTGTATACCTGCTCTTCCGATTTAAACAAGGTTTTGTTAATTAAATATGTATATACATAAACAGTACGATGGAATTCGGATCCAAAGATCCTAAGTTTTACTCCCAATGAAGCTAGAAATATATGAACTACCAAATTGCGACTCGTTGAGCCCGGATCCCGTACTATAATTAGGATTACGTTCCTGTTGTACAGAGTAGCATGAACACTTAAAACATTTACTCAACTGTTAGAAATAATCTTTTAACAATCACAAACACACATATACTGCAAGGGAAATAAATAAGACAACGAGTACGGTCACCTATCAAACACTATAAAGGGTGTTTCAGGACTAGTGTAACAAACTTTAACTGCTTATTCCTGAGGTCATTTTGAGCCAAAAATGTCATATGAACATAGGTCCTATTCCTTCTAGTTACCAAAATACAAAAGGTTGAAGTTCTATAAATAACACGAAATTTTCAAATTTTTTTAATCAAAATACTTTCGGAAAACAAGAGTTTTATTGAAAAGTCATACCCTATTTGTCTTAATTAATTTTATTTATTAATATTAACGAATGCGATTTAGAGAACAAAACATAAAATGACACAATTAAATAGACACAGAACAAAATAACCAAACATGGAATAGGTTAACACAATATGAAATAAGATAACAAATTTTAAAAAAATTACAGCAAGTGTTCAAAATGAGCGCCTTGAACTCATATGCATGTTAATATTAATAAATAAAATTAATGAAGACAAATAAAGATGACTTTTGAATAAAACTCTTGTCTTCCGAAAGTATCTTGATTACAAAAATTTGAAAATTTCGTGTTATTTATAGAACTTCAACCTCTTGTAGTTTGGTAACTAGAAGGAATAGGACCTATGTTCATATGACATTTTTGGCTCAAAATGACCTCAGGAATAATCTGTTAAAGTTTGTTACACTAGTCCTGAAACACCCTGTATTATCAACAAACACCCGGAATACTGCCCGACTCCATCAGACGTACCCGCTATTTATAACGTCACACTATTATAAATGTCTTATACAATCTTTCCTAACTTAGATAATAATAATAATCTTACACAACATTTAATCAAGCAATCAATCTTCGCCAGATATATTCGTTTCATACAAGCTCGATTTTTCTTTACACTCAGAATCTTTCATTCACGTAACAAACCTTAAATTAAATTCATCCATTTATTCCTACGCTCTCCACGCAATATCTCTAAAAAATATATTAAATACGTGTTTATTTCAATAGTTATCCGGGATACAAGCAAAATAGAAACTTGTCATATTGACAGTTGACAGAACGATTATATTTTAAGTACGTTTACATTTTTAAATAATTTAAGATGCAATCGTAGAAAGAATTCTGTGTGTATCACGAAAGTAAAGTAAGTATCTTTGTTCCTCATTTTAGCTCACGCCTTCTGTTCGCGCTTGAATTACACTGTTCGCTCTTAATACACAAATAACTATCTCAATTTGTAAAATAAATAATTTACTAACAGAAATTCTAGTTGGTTTCGTCAATCAATTACTTATTTATAGCTATTAACATACCTAGGAATGTTATGAGTATCATTACAGCCGCAGATGTCAGTTTGAAATCCGAGCTCGTAGAGCCAGGATTTTAAGACATCTAAGGCCTGTTATGACTCATAACATCCGTGGTTTGTTCAATAGTTTACCGGTTTCAGAATATAAACACGTTAACGTCGTTAATAAATATTATTTTTTGAAATTCTTTTATGAAATGTCATCATTTTAGAAGGTGATCAAGTAAATCTGTGGTCTGTATGTTTGTATTTAACGCCATGGTTACAATTGTTTTGAATCATATTTATAAATAATTTTTTTATTTAAATGTCATAACGTGGTCATCTCTAATTTGAAAGACTGTACAATTAATACATATTATGATAAGCAGGAGAAGTAATCTTTGTATTATTGTTATTTTAAGTTCCGTTTGTATTAATAGTTTTACATTATTATTGTGTTTTATTTTAATTTTCTTGATTGTTTTGACAAGTCAATTTGGTAATATTACCGTACATAATACAGTTATTGCTTACTTATCAGTCTACTTTTGTGTATGTAAACATAGTTCTAATATCCATAAACCGGTAAATTAATTTAAATTTTAATCATCTTCTTAAAGCGATTAATTAACCGAATAAAAATATTAACTGAATAAGTATAACTCAATAATGTTATTAACTGTTCCACAGCTTTCGGAATCAAATCACGGCAGCAATGTTCATATAATTATAATTTACGCTTTATTTCAAAGTAACATGCTAAATGAAACTCCGTCCTTTATTTACCTTCGTCAAAATAAACTGATTTATTTCTCTTTTGGTTACGTGTAAGCTTAAATTATCATAATAAACATTCTCATTATTACTACTTTATGAAAATTACAAAGTTAATTTGATTCATTATTATATACTGCCTTTACTACAACAGTTGTGTTATAGAAATTAATCTGGAGAAATCTTGCATGTGCAACAACACTTTTCCATCTTTTTTTTCAGCGGAAAAGGAAAGCTTACGTGTGTGCACTTAAATATTTCTCTCTAAATATGCAGTATTCATTACAAATTTTCTGCTTGTATTTTATTCAGAACTCATTACTTTTTGCCTTTGAAGAGAAACTTATATTCGTAATTTAAAATGAAAACATTACAAAAGAATAATAATAATAATAAAATACATATATCATCACGACTTTTACCCTTTACTGGGTGTAGCGCTCTTCCAAAGCAGATGTTGGTAAATGATATATTTCTTCGCGTGAAATGCGAATACTTGCCGTCAAATTACGGCCCCAAAAGATGTTAGTGGAGGGAAGCCACAGGGATAATTTTAGTTTGGTGAAAATTGTTTGTTTTTAATTACTTTGCGACAAAATAATTTGTTATTATTCTAAATAAATTCTTTCCCGAAATTAGTTTTATCCAGTTGTACCTCTGTTAGTTCAATTTTAAGTTTCTTTTAATGAACAATATCGTAGTGGAATGAACTGTCAAAAAAAATATCATTTCTGTCAAATATTCGATCCGATATTTTTCATTTAAGCAATCCTTAAATTTAAAGTGATAGTCGTGCAACTGACACTGAATCATTGGATTCATAATTTTATTAATTTTCGCTAAACATTCTTATCCTTTTCTTTCATAAAATCTCAGAATCTTTCGTTCGCGCAAAAAATCTTCAATCATACCATCCATTTTTTTCTAGGTCTCCCACGCTTAATAATTTCTCCAATATAAAAACCTTGAAAATAGTTATAATAATCTACGGGATGTATAACGAAAACCGGATCATAGGAACTTACGAGTAATATGTGGAAACAGTTTTACCGTCCGCGTTGCTTTCCAGGTTACTTCACACAAAAATGCTTCAAATAAATGTGCAATTAAATTTAGTCAAATATTTTGACACATAAACATTTTGCATTGTTTAAAAGTAAGTCAAATTATTTAACAGAAAAACTTAATGAATTTGTTTATTATTTGGTTTTAATTTCGTGGCTAACACTATTAAATTGTAATTTATTGTAATTTGTAGTTTATTGATTTAGATGTAGAATTTTAAGCTCTATAACTTTTATTTGAAGCAGTTTTATCTAAAATAATTTGGAAAGCAATACGAACGAAAAAACTGTTTTCCCATGTTTCCATAACTATGACCTGCATTTCGTAATACACTTGATAGATAATCTAGCCCAGTAAAATTTATTATTGAAAAAATTCACTCTAATTTTACCTTGAATACACACACGCAAGTAGATAAAAACAACTAATAATAATTAATCACAACAAAATAATTATTTAAATGTTATTACAAAACAATAAAAATAATAATCATTATTATCGCAATAATAATTTGTGTATTTGACATAATTATTTAAATTACTACATATAAATATTTCTATAATTACAAATAATTTTCAACAAAATTAATGTTTATCTATTTCTGTCAACATTTATAAAAGAGCAATAAATCATGAACGTGGTTTAGCTATTTAGATGTTTCAAATTGCTGTGGCATTCCAGTCATGTTAACTGTCAGTTTACTAAAGATCTATCACAAAGTTATGTGGGATAAGATTCGAAATAGTTCTGCACTACTTGCTTAACTCTTATCAAAGTAATAAGCATTATAATTATGAAGTTTTACATAGTTATTCCTTAATTACTCTGGAAATTGGATTTCATTATACGCGAATATTTCCACAACAAAATTAATATTAATGCACTTAAATGCAAATCTCTTCGGTGATGTTAGAATTTTCATAAAATTAATTGCCAACGATCATTTTCAAAGTGATAAACATTATATACAGAGTGTTTCTATACCTCTGCACGAAACTTTAATGACATATATAATATGATATAGGTACCGATTAAAGAACAAAACATTTTTTTTTAAATTCGCAAAAATTAGGATATTTCATTCCTAGCGAACATTTTTAGTGTCACTGATTTAATAGTACATTTAATTATTTTAATTATGTTACTAATGAAGTAAAAGTATTAACACTGCCTACAAATAATCATTTAATTGTAATGCCTTATTTTTATTTTTTTTAAGTAAAATATAAAACCTAAATTATTTTTGCCTATTGTATTGATGTTAAGATTTTCTTACCGAATCTACCCGCGAGTATTAATTTATATCCGAGCATTTTTTTATTGTACATTTCAACAACATAATCTGTACTCATGTTCCACTCTTGCAGATTAATATGTTCTTGGAATGTACTTGAAAAGAATCAATGCTTTAGGATTATAATTGTAATTTATCTAACAGAGAGAAACAATATATTGAAATGGTCTTGTGACGTTGGTACTCATGAGACAGTAATAAGATAAGCAACGTTAACGTTGTGAAGTATAATAGATATAATGACAAGCAAAATTCAGCATTCTTTTTGGTTTGTTGAACATGAATATTGATTTCTTCTATAAGATATTTAATTTAATCATCAGGTGTACTTTTTATTTTCATTTTTCAGTTATAGCTACGTTGTTTTGGATTAAATACATACATACATACATACATAACATCACGCTATATCCCATTAAATGGGGTAGGGCGAACCTGTCAACATTCTCATCCTGACACAGGATACTCGTTTCGACCACATTAACACTTCCTCCATACGAACTCTTTCTTTTCTCACAACCAAAATCCATCATCACGCAACAAACATCCATCCATTCGCTCCTGTATTGTTTTGGATTACTATATTATTATTATTGTAATAAATGTATTGCTAAAATGTATATGTACCTTATATTTTCTTAAATGTCCTCAATTAAAGATATATAAAACATTATATATATATATATATATATATATATATATATATATATATATATATATATATATATATATATATATATGATGGGGTAGGTGGCTCAGTGGTATCCAGTCGGCCTGTGGATCTTGAGAACCCTGGTTCGATCCTCACAGCCAACAAACAATTTTCACCAATTTAAATCTACCCCTGTGGCTCCCCCTCCACTAATATCTTTGGGGGCCGTGAGTTGACGGTTGATAACCGCATTTCACGCGAAGAAATATATCACATACCGAGATCTGTTTAGGCAGAGTGCCACACCCAGCAATGGGTAAAAGGCGTGATGATATATTTATTTTATTTTATATATATATATATATATATATATATATATATATATATATATATATATATAATCTTCCGATTGAAGTATGGTTACTAGTTGTCAAATAGTAACCCCCTACCCAATTATGTTAGTAGAGGGGAAACCACTATGTAATATTAATTTATTAGTTAATTAGTCAAAAACTATAAACAGTAACAGTAGTTTATAGAAGTTGGGCCCGCTATTTCAGAATCACAAGCTGTCTCTTTATTGAAATAAATTTATTACTAAAATTGATATATAGTAAATCTTGTATTTTCTTAAATGTCCTCAATTAAAGTTGTCAAATAGTAACCCCCTCTCCAATTATGTTAGTTTTGAGGAAACCACTATGTAATGTATTAATTTATTAGTTAATTAGTCTGAAAACTATAAACAGTAACAATAGTTTCTAGAAGTTGGGCCCGTTATTCCAGAATTCACAAGCTGTCGCTTAAACAACTCGACTATTTAAAACCGCAAACAATCTCCATGTAAACATCTGTTTCCTGCAAAAACTCACATATAAATCCAAAATTTCCTCAAGAGCTCACATCATAAAAATACACACTATACAAACCGTATATTTCCTTTTTCCTAATTTTTTACGACACGCGCGGCAATAAAAAGCAACGTTTTCCCTTCTTTCGTTTTTTTTTTCAGCGTGCGAGCTTTCCTGCGTAAGTTATGTTCGAAGATCGGTGTGATTTGTGACTTCGTTGCTACAGTGGCGGCCGCGGCCTGTGAACAGTGAACTCCGCTTTGATCATGTGTGTTTAATGGACCAAGAATTGTTATCACATTTGCCACCTACCGCTTTAAGCGAAAATTCATTTGGAATATCATGTTTTAGTTCATGTTTCCTCAATTATTGACACATTTTACGCGAATTATGCCATGCTGAAATCGCGTTATTTGATTGTGGACTGCGATTGTTTTGCATGGATTCATTTGTTTGTTGTTCGGTCTGTTATTGTTTTTTATATTTTAGAGTTTTGTACATACGCGTATGTTATTTAATAATATTGTAAGCATTTACACTATAGCTATTTATGAAACTAGTAAGGAAATGAAGGTTATTACCTTACGCATGTGAAATTTGCAGAATGAGGCGTAGCCGAGTTATGTAAACATATAAGTAAGGTACATACATAACATCACGCTATATCCCATTAAATGGGGTAGCACGAACCCGTTAACATTCTCATCCTAACACACGATACTCGATTCGACCATATTAACACTTGCTCCATACAAACTCTTTCTTTTCTCACAAGCAAAATCCATTAACACGCAACAAACATTCATCCATTCGCTTCTGTACACCAGTTTCGTAAATCTTCACTTACGCCCACTTCTCTAACAACAAATTTATAAGAAATGAAGGCAGCATCCCCTGCGCTTGTTTAAAAATAACCTTATTTCCTTACTAGTTCCATACAATATTTTTCTACTTCCATTCTAATAAATACGAAAGAGCGTTTTTGAAATTATGAAATTTTGACATGACAGTTATAAATTCAAAAAATAAAAGAATAACACAACAGAATTCGTTTACCAAGATATCTTAATTTTTTGTGTTGCTATGTTACCGAAAAAAAATATTGTTTACATTCCGCAAAACGCTACAAGTAGTCACCGAGTTATTTGAATTGTAAAAAATGAGCGATTGCGACTCAAACCCATCTGATATTGAAGTGGCTGCTTCCTCTGTAATATCGTCATTGTTACCAATTAAGTCAAAGCAGAAATATGAGATTGCCTATGCCCGATTTGACCAATCTTCACAGGATTTGTCAGGGTTACATTTACATAAATGCAATAACTTTGTTATTAAAATTTATAATAAAAATCAAGAATAAATTTCTTTTCATTGTAGTTGTTAACGTTTCATTAAATGTAGTTACATATACCTACTTTAAAAAAATAAAAACAATGAAATAATGATCTCATTATTTCACTAGTTAAATAATGCAGTTCATTACGGAAGTAGAAAAAATATTAAAACAAATTTATTTATTTGTTTGTTATTTTGTACAACAGGATATCAATTTTAATTACAGTATACAAATCTCCCACAAAAGTTGTGTCACAAAACTATAACATGGGAAAACATACATAGATAACAACATTCTACATCTCATTAAATGAGGTAGCACGAACCCCTGCAACATTCACAGAACATCCACTAAAAAATTCTTTAAAAAAAAACAGTCTTCGACCAACCATCTCATCCTGACACACGATACTCGCTTCGACCACACTAACGCTCTCTCCATACAAGCACATTCATTCCTCACTCTCGAAATCCTTCATCACGCAACAACCCCTCAATCACATCCTTTCATTCGCTCGTATACACCTGTTTCATAAATCTTTCACTTACGCCCAATCCTCTAACAGCGAATCTAGAAGGATATGAAAGGAAGGAAGCATCGTCTTGCCTTTGTTTTTGAAAGAGAATTCCATACAATTGCAGTTAGACACTATTGTTTAAACAGTAACTGAATCAAATGATAAAAAAGGAAAGGAATGAACTTCACATAATTGCAGGAAATAACTAAACATTGAATTTAAAATCAAGAATCAAGTGCTTATCCTTATTCATCAGATTCATTTCGCAATTAATCTTCGACAAATATCCTATCCTGACACATCACTTTCGCCTCAACCACATTCATAATTACTTTCATACAAGATCGTTGAACCATGTAAAAAATTTAATATATGATTTATAGGTGTAAAAATAATAACAATAGAAGGATTATTTGGCTTGATATTCTTGTTTAATTTAACAACGTTTTGACCCTATTTTGGGTCATCTTCAGGTTCGTAATGAAATTATAAAAGTAAGAATCATTGACTGAACACAGACAAAATGATGACAAAATTTACATATTAAAAAGATGGTAGTGTACAAGTGAACTCTGGTAAATTTTGTCATCATTTTATCTGTGTTCAGACAATGGTTCTAACTTTTATAATTCCATTAGGGACTTGAAGATTACCCAAAATAGGGTCATACGTTGGTAAATTAAACAAGAATATCAAGCCAAGAAATCCATCCATTGCAGGGGCGGATCCAGACTTCGAATTAAGGAGAGGGTCATGGAGTGAATTTTGTCTCGGAGGGGGGGGGGGGGTATTGCACATCTTCTAAATATAAAAAATTAAATCGTCTTTGGAATCGCATTAAATCACATTAACTCATCTTTGGAATCACATTAATTCACATTAAATCACATTGTATAACATTAAATCATCTTTAGAATATACTTAGATAACAAAATCAATTCGTCGTTTGCTTTTTGCAAATTTAGGGATGATTTTATCGACGTCAATCTGGCAATTGGCTCACATCCGCTAAAACACAGTGCTAACGGAATTGGCTGAACTCAGAATCATAAAGGCGGTATCGACTGTCTGCTGTTAACTAACAATATGTTTTAGATGTAGGAGAATGTGTAGCTTTAAGCAAAATCACTTTTCTATAAACAAGTATAAACGTGGTGAGGAAAAGTAATTATTTTTTCACCTCAAAAATTTCCTCTAAGAACGCAAACACTTTTTAAATAACAAAATTTCAATATCTAAACGGTTCTTCGATAAAATACAAAAATTATTGAATTAGAAGTTGATTTTCTGAGTGCAAATGTCGGTAGTCACATACTTGACTAGGTCTTAAATAGAATACCTTTCCTATCTGCGGGTCGAAATAATATCCCCACAAAATATTGGTTTTTGGCTATTTATTAGAATAATAAATCAAACAATAGTTCTTAATTATCTTTGAATTTCTTAGTTCTTAGATAATATTTTCTATGTAATTTGTTTAAGAAATTGAGTTATCGTAAATAATAACATCATTATTATGTATTGGGGCCAAATAACTATTAAAGCGAACAAATTTTTAAAAGTCTATGCTTAGGGGGGGGGGGTCATGACCCCCATGACCTCTCCCCTGGATCCGCCACTGATCCATTGTTATTATATATACATGTAAAAACTTGTTATCGCTTTTACATTTTACATATATTAATTTTTAATGGTTCTTACTTTTATAATTCCAATACGGACTTGAAGATTACCCAAATTACGGTCGAAACATTGTTAAATTAAACAAGAATATCAAGCCAAGAAATCCATCCATTGTTATTATTAGAGATGGGCGAATATCAAATTTCTCGAATTCGAATATCGAATACGAATATTAATCAGATCTCGAATATTCGAGGTACTCGAATTTTCGAATACTCCTAAAAGTTAATATATTTATTATTAATAATTATTTAATTATGTCCTTTTCATTATTTGAATGAAATTGTTAAGATAAAATAAAATTAAAACAAAAAGTACAAACAAAAAAGAAAAAGACGAAAACTTCAAATTTAAGGTGAAACGTACGGGCTAATGTTGGCGAAAAACTAATTTGAAATATGGTACGTCTTCATGGTTATGAAACAAAATATCTTTGTTATTAATAACTTCAAAGTATTATAATAGCTTTAAGTTTATGTACAAATGATAAAGAAAAACATAGTCAAAAATTGAGGTCAACATATAGCGCGATATTCGAGGTATTCGAATGTTCGCTATACTGACGTTAATATTCGAAAATCTCGAATATCGAATAATGTCAATATTCGCGGCATTCGACTATTCGCGGATGATATTCGCCCATCTCTAGTTATTATATTTACATGTAAAAAATAGTTATTGCTTTTATATTTTAATTTAGTTAATTAGGAAATATACAAGCGAAAAAAAGTAATGATATATTTTTTACTTAGACTGCTATCTTACTTCTCAATTATCTGTCTGTAACCTGTCAAATTAATTTTCTTCAGAATCAATACCTACAAATAAAATAAAACAATTTCTTGTTTAAAGTAGTTTAGAAATAAAAGTTTAATGTTGTTCCTTATTAAGCAAAAGAAACCTTTGTCCTTTCTTAGACTGGCCAAGGAGTAGTTATAACTTTGGGACGTCTAATAAAGGCGAACGTTGCAGGGCATATAATACTGTGAAGTTTATAGTGCATTCATTTCGAAATGTAAAAATTATCTTGGTAGATAGAGCGCACGGGAAGAGGACGTTGCTACGTCCGACATTTGTTGAAGGTGAGATATTTCTTACGAGTAATAAAAGGCTGTTTTACGAGGGGAACTGTGCGATATGGTTGCGCATTTCGTAATTAGAGGAATAAACTCTATTGCCCATAAATATCTATGTAGAATATCATGGCCATGGCCATGACCTTGACCTAGTTATATCATTTGGTGATTTATTATTTTAAATGCTCTTTCTTTATTATACATTTAACTATGAATCTTATATGTCATTTATGACAGTGATAGACAATTATCCTGCAAAATGAATTAAAGATCCATTTTATGAAACCAATATTTATTTATAAAAAAGTGAAACAATTAAATTGGTCCTGCGCTGTCACTGTCACAAGATTTTTATCAGGGCCGGCGAATTCAAGTTTACTAAGGTATGGACTAACCGTTGAAAATGTGGGAAGGTAAAACTGTTTTGTTCTGCTTCTCATTTTTATTATTTATTTTTGTATTAAAAGCATGTCAGCCTCTTATTACATATTTATCCATGCCAAGTATAAATCTTATTTATATAGAAATAGAAAAAATAATTCAAAATTTACAAATAATTATAAGACATTTTTTGAATTAATGATGTATGTATTTAAATATATATATAATTAATGAGTTCGAGAAAAAGGGCCCTGTATTTTTTAAAATAGTGTAAATACTACAATCATATTTTTATCTTTTTGTGGTGTGCAATTCCATGCGTAGACATTTTCGATGTATAAACTGCTCCATACACTCAAGACAAAGCTTGGAATATTACACTAGTTTCCAAATAAAAATGGGGGAATATATGTAGCAAAATTTTGATGATTTTGGTGAAGGATACGACATTTGTCAAGTCTTCTTAAGTGCAAATTTCAGTTGTTCCAGTTAATTTTTTTAACTAAGACATTAAGAGGAATCAAATACTTCTTCTAATTTTCATAATTTTAATTTTACAAATAATAATTATGTGTATTTTTAGTGTAAAAATGGGTCTACACATATCCTATAAAATAAATATTACTTGAATTATTTTCAGATGAAGTGTCTCTGGTGGTCAAATTTAACACTTAGAGTTCCTATGTTTTATTTTTTTGTGACATTCGGACCTTGTATAGATCAAAGGTGACATGTATTAATTTTGTTGTTTTGAGTCAACCAATCAGAATCAATTTAAAACCTAAAAAAGGTGATCTGTCTGTCTGTGTGTCTATATAGCGGACCAAATAAAATTTTGGATGGAAATTTTATTTAAGTTTTTAAGCGAAAAATTGAGGTTTAGTTTACAAATAACTACTTTGAAGTTTTTATGTTTATTTTGTAAACAGTGCGGTTTGTGTTAAAAAAAAACTTTTACTTTTTTAATATGTTTCGAAATTATTATCGGTTTAAATACGATATACATAAAGTTAAATTTAAGTCTTAATGACTATTAGTTAAGTGTCTAAGCGTCTGTCAATTGTTTTTTCAAAAGTTATTCGAAATATGTATGACCAGTATGGTATCAAATTTAAACCTATTAAGCAGAAAAGTCTTATACAAGAATCAAAAATTATACAATTTAAGCAATTAACAATTTAAATTTTTTATTTATATAAATTTGTTCAAATTATGCTTATATTCTGGTAAGTACTGTGACGATCACTGCAGAGTTTCAATTCAAAACTGGTCATTTACCAAAAAAATATGTATACATCCATTCTGTTTTATTTCTTAGCGCCGCCGCTGGTTTTGTTGTACTGTACTTGAGACAGAAGAAGTAAAAATGTAAGTGTAAGTTACAATTTCTCAGTAATTACATCCAAACGCAAGAATTATTTACGAGCATCGCAGAAACTAATTTTCCATGTTATCATTGTTTAATTTTCTCGCAGACCTTAACGCAGAAGCTTTGCATATGATTTAACGTGTGCCCTTTCTAATTGAATTTACATCCAAACACCCACATTTAAACTTCCACACATATAAACGTTAAAGTATACAGAAATTCCGTTAACTGTTCTGCTCTACCTACATTCATCTACTCTTCTATTTATCTTCTAAGTTTGTTGACTTAAGGACGTGTTATTACATTGGTTCGTCTGGTCTGCTTTGCCTGTTTCTAAAATCAACTAGGAGTTTTCAATACTTGTCG
The DNA here is from genome assembly GCA_947425015.1 of Pterostichus niger. Lineage (NCBI taxonomy): Eukaryota > Metazoa > Arthropoda > Insecta > Coleoptera > Carabidae > Pterostichus > Pterostichus niger. Next base: position 8,144,171 of record OX380339.1, read on the forward strand.
TTCATGTGTCAATGAACTTACTACTTCAGACAGTTGTTAATACATTGTTAACAAACTTGAAAAGCAGATTTTATCATATATACAGGGTGTAAATTAAATAAGGAATATTGTTATTATTTCCTAAAATAGTCTTTTAATCTAAATGATTAAATAAAAATGTTTCGAGGGTCTATGATTGCGACAATTTTGGTAAGATCAAATTTTTTTTATCGATAGTTTTTTTTTAATTGCATACTATGATTTTTTCTATCCCATTAGAAAGAGTATTTTCCTCTATACAAGAGTATCAAAAAATAATAATATTATATTTGAAACAAAAAATTAGAATAACCGTTTTAAATTAATGCAATTTTACAGATTTTGACTGAAAATTAGAGATGGGCGAATATCATCCGCGAATAGTCGAATGCCGCGAATATTGACATTATTCGATATTCGAGATTTTCGAATATTAACGTCAGTTTAGCGAACATTCGAATACCTCGAATATCGCGTTATATGTTGACCTCAATTTTTGATTATGTTTTTCCTTATTATTTGTACATAAACTTAAAGCTATTACAATACTTTGAAGTTATTAATAACAAAGATATTTTGTTTCAAAACCATGAAGACGTACCATATTTCAAATTTGTTTTTCGCCAACATCAGCCCGTACGTTTCAATGAAACATACGGGCCGGAGAAAAAGACGAAAACAGTTTCACCTTAAATTTGAAGTTTTCGTCTTTTTCTTTTCTTTTTTGTTTGTACTTTTTGTTTTAATTTTATTTTATCTTAACAATTTCATTCAAATAATGAAAAGGACATAATTAAATATTTATTAATAATAAATAAATTAACTTTTAGGAGTATTCGAATATTCGAGTACCTCGAATATTCGCGATCTGATTAATATTCGTATTCGATATTCGAATTCGAGAAATTTGATATTCGCCCATCTCTTCTGAAAATGGATTTAAGGGGTAACATCACTCTAGGATTTTAGAAAAATCGAATTTGTTTTTGGCATAAACAATATTTCAGGATCATAAAAATAATATTGTCCTATAGTGAAAAAGTAATGTTAAAGGTTCATTCTCGATTTTTCCAGTGGGATTTAACCAAGGATTAAAAACTTGGTTTTTTTTAAACCACTTTTTTTCAAACTGGAAGGACAGAGTACTTGAACACCGATGCATGGATCGATTTGAAATTTTAACAGTAGTTTCATAATTATATTCTCTATGGAAGTAAGTAGCCGTTTTGTGTTTAATGTAAACTTTTGTTATAAACAATTTACAGCTTATTTTTGGCCAAAAATGGATTCATTTTTTCAAAACCCTTCCGTAGCCCCATAGGAAATAGTATATAGATTTAAAAATATTTTGTTTTTTGTTCCAAGTCTTATACTTTACGAGAAATCCATCCTCCCGTAAAGGAGTTTAAAAAAAGGCGATTTCAAAGATTGGCTCTGCCGTCACCAATTTGCATCAGACTGATAATAAAAAATGTGTTAAATAAACCATCTGAAAAGAAATCCTATTCCTTTTTCCAGACTCCCAAAATAAATCGTCAAAGTTAGGCCTTTTTTCTTGCCGCTAGACTGGTGTTACCTCTTAAGTTGCCATAGATATAGTAGTGATAAAATGAACAAAAATCATAGAGCTTGTTGTCATTCTTATTCCATGACATTACTCTTTCGAATGTGATAAAAAAATTAGTAGGCCATTTAAAAAATGTCGTTTCCTTCACTGCGAAAAAATTATTTGATCTTGCTAAAATATCCGCAATCATAAACCCTCGAAACGTTTTCTTTTTTTTTATCATTTAGAATAAATGATTATTTCAGGACATATTACAAGCTGTTTATAAGAAAGCATTAAATTTAGAATCAAAACAATTTGTTCAAGATTATAAACAAACTAATGTAGATAAGTATTTCGAGAACTAAGTTCAAATCGTCAGTAGAATGGGATAAAATCAAGCTAGTGGTTTTCTTAAATTAAATGAGCAAACTTTTGTTCATTTTGTAAATAGGATACGAACAAACCAAAATGTAATCTATTTTCAATCAAAGTGCTTGAGTATTTATTTATTGTTATTTTATTTGTAATAACAACAAAAATTAAATATATATTTTTAAATTTTCAATGACACTGTTTTATTATAATCAGCACATTGGTATTATATTTACTACATTGTTGTCGTAATTATATTTTTGTATTCAGTATATTGATGTAATAAACTATTAATTAATACCTTCATTATGTACCAAAATCTAAATGAATAAAGCTTCTCATATTAAAAAACTAGGCTAGGTTTCACAAAATTCAGCCTCCAAGTCACCTTATGAGGGCATCGTCAGAGGCTGGCCAGCACAGTTAGTAACCATAGACGCGTTTCGCTCTTATTAGAGCTCATCAGTATGGTATAACTCACTTCTCCACCTAGAACAAAGTTCACGTGGAGAAGCTGGTGACGAATTTTGTGAAATCTAGCCAGGTGTTTAATTTATACTTTTTATTAACCTAGTTTCACCAAGTGTTGATGACAATTAATTTTGTCTTTGTTGTTATTTTGCTTCTCATATTACTATATTTATGTTTACATTCCATAGACTATTTTCAGTCAGTACTTTCCCATGTTGCCCTATGATTTGTAGTTTGTTGATCCATACAGATATAAGTAAGGGTGTTTATATTACAACCTACATTACATGCTCATTAAATTATATAATGTATCCTAATAAATATATTGTTGCAATAAATATAACATTGTAATTAATATATAGTTGTTATCAATATATTGATTTAATTAATATATTGATGGATTAATTATTTTGTTACATTAAATATATTGTTGTAATAAATATATTGTTGTAATAAATAATATAAATATATAAATATATAAAATAAATATATCATCACGCCTTTTACCCATCACTGAGTGTGGCACTCTGCCTAAGCAGATCTCGGTAAGTGATATATTTTTTTTCGCGTGAAGTGCGGTTACCAGCCGTCAAATCACGGCCTCCAAAGATATTAGTGGTGGAGGAGCCACAGGGGTAGATTTTTTAAATTGGTGAAAATTGTTTGTCGGCTGTGGGGATCGAACCAGGGTTCTCAAGATCCACAGGCCGACTCGATACCACTGAGCCACCTAAATAAATATATTGTTGTAATAAATATATTATTGTTATAAATATGTTGCTGTTATAAATATATTATTGTAATAAATATATTCTTGTAATAGATATATTATTGTAATCATTATATAGTTGTAATAAATATTTTGTTTTAATGAATATATTGTTGTATAAATATATTATTGTAATAAATACATTGCTGTAATAAATATGTTATTGTAATCAATATACTCGTGTAGTTGTAATATATTGTTTTTATTAATATATTGTTGTATAAATACATTGTTGTTATAAATATATTGTTGTAATCAATATATTGTTGTAATCAATATATTGTTGTAATAAATATATAATTGTAATAAGTAAATACTCGTAATCAATATGCTGTCATAAATGAATAAATCTTTAATTCTATTGCAAACACTCAAGAGTAAATATTGTTTGGGGCTTCAAATTTTGAAATGATACTGTTTCATAAATTATATTTCCATCATAATACGAAATTGAACAAAAACAATTCGTTTTTACAGTACAACCAGCGATAGAAATATCCATAATCTTAAATTCGTGAATTATCTGGCCTACACATTTTTGGATATCGCAGTAAAAGTTGGCAATGTTTTTAAATTCAAATATAATAATAATCTACATTTAAAACAAAACTTTACTTGCAAAAAATATTTCTATTTATTCGTACTTAATAACCTAAATGATAGAAATAAAATGTTCATTATCCACACACGTCTTTTACATTCAAAGTTACTACATCACTTATTGTAAATTACTTTCACTACAACGTGAAAACAATTTTAATTTTCCTCAACATGCATTAACTGCAACATTCTTAAACCTATTTTAAACCTGTAACAGATTACGAACGTTTAGTAACATGTAAACACCCTTAAAATAACAAACAAAAGTTACGACTCAGGGTAGAGACACAGCAAATGGTCTGACATGATTGAGAGTGCAGTGATGAGTAAAAGTGTGTGTGCATTAGCAGATGAAGCGAAAAATATATGGAAGGTTGTGAATATATGACGCGGAATGATTATAAACTGGATATCTTTCTAACCCAGTTAACTAGAGACCTGCATACGCAGACATGCGGTGGATCGCTTAAATCTCATCAGGGTAAAAGCGTTAGTCTACCGCGGAATATTACGGAGTATTTTAAGAAATGTAATTGTGTTTTTTTATAGAATAATGTGGTAGATTACTTTTTTCAGTATGGTGTAAGTGATAATGTACGGTGGTGTGGATAGCACTACGGGAAATCGAATCCGGAGATCCCGAGTTTGAATCGCACTCAAGCTAAAAATAAACTATCACACTGCGGCTCGGTGAGTACAGACTCTGTACTGTAATTGGGATTAAATTCCTGTTGTACAGCGTAACATAAATAAATAAATAAATAGGCTCAAGTTAAAATTATATGCACTGCCATAACTGCGGCTCAAGAATTTCTGAGTCTGTACTATTATAATTGGAATTAGTTCAATATATTCAAATATTTGTAAGAATAGCTAGGGTAATATAATTCATACTTTTAAATTTGTAACAATGGCTGGTAGCACAAGCTCTGTTTTTGGGTGTTCTAAGAGCACGGTTTCAACATGTTAGAGATAGCTAAAACACCCGAAAACACTGCTCTTATAACAGGCAAAAACAGAGTTTGTGCTACCAATCTATGTATCTAAGAAGCCTTTAATTTATTTAATATTAAGTTTTAATTTTACATGAAATTTTTAAAATATCCCTGTACAATTTTGAATAATGTAATAGTTATTAACATTACAAGACCGTTATACAGAAATTTACAGGCGAGCATAGAAAGCTACCAGGCGAGCAGGCTGGCGCTCGTCTGTAAATTTCAGGTAACGGTCGAGCATTGTACAATGTTTTATGGGCATTTGAAACGCAATATATGTATATTTAATAAAATTAATTGCAGTAGTATAACGCAATAACTAAAATGTTCAATCAAACTTTGAAAATTTGACAGATATTGTTTAATAAAAAAATATTTAAGTGTCAAACGTTTTAAATTAGATATATTGTCATGATAACCAATGTCAACAGCCCGTTATAATTTTTACACGGACTTGCCCATTAAAAGTCTCGTAACCCCTAAAGACAGAGCTAAATAAACACTTCTTTACTATTCAAAAGCCCATAAATAAATAAATAAATTTACTTACTTTGATATTTTAGTCAACCAAACAGAATCAAGATCAATTATGCCCAGACCAGCGCCGTAATCTCTTACTGAATGAACTATAGACAAATTATTATCTAAAATTCAAAAGAATTTGTATTTTCAAACATCAAACGTATTTTTGTAAGAAGATTTTAAATGTTGTTTCTTGTAAAAAATATAATACCTACTCATGTTAGCATTATTGTTAAAACGAACGTGAATATACTCTTGGCATTCGTGCAAAATCATAATTAAATTATATGTGAATAAGTAAAAAATAATCCAAGTCATCTACCTATTTCCCAGAACTTTATACTCAGTCCATTGTTGGAAAATTCATTTCCAAAACATTGAAAACAACAACAGCAATCTGCATTGTCACGAAATCTTATTAAAAAGTTCTCATGAAATATTTCTGTAACACTTTTCATGTTAGGGTGTCGTTAATCATGTTTCACCGTCAAGAAGAATTCCAATATCACAGTGAAATGCGCGGTGATTTATGGAGGATCGATGTCCGCTTGAAATCGGCGAATCGTCCAGTTTGGTGAGGGCTCGTGGTTTCGCGTGGTTTCGCGTGGTTCCGCGTGACCCTGACCACATGAAACACCCGTCATTATAATTACGTATTCATGTATGGTGAGCGTAGAAGCGTGGATCCTAGCGGTGAGAAACTAATCTGCTGTTATCCATGAATTGGATCGGATTGAGATAATTCGCAACAAAGAATACGTCAAGCAAATTGTGATTTAATAGGATGGAAACTACTGTACGAAATTAAATAAATATTATTAGGTTTTTACTGATAAAATATAAGGGTTCTCAAATTGACAGTCGTCTTAAATCAAATTGGCGTTTTTTTTCTAATATTAACAACTGTCTTCGTGGAATTTTGTATCCAAAATTAAAGTAATACGACATTCGCTTCCTTGATTTACAGCTTGTTACAGCTTATATACAATGGTTCTAAAATTTACACCTGTTTTAAATAAAAATTACGTTCCTTCCCTAATATTAGCAACCCTCTTCTTTATGTGGAATTCTTTTTCAAAAAAAGAGTAATATTAAATAAATAATAAGCTTCAGAATCCAATATATTTTTAAAAAATATTTGTGAATTTGTCAAGCTAAAATATATTACATTCTTAAGCTGGATTTATAATGAAGTAACGTAAGAAGTAACGCAAAAAGTATCGGTAACGTAAAAAGTTGAGCGTGTACTACAGCTAGTAATGATTTATATTGAAGTAAAGTAAGAAGTAAGGTAAAATATGTAACGCAATAGTTGCCCAACATTCATCTTTCTACCTTACCTTAACTAAAACTTTCTACCGCTGGCCAATAAGAAGTCAGCATTTTGAACGTTGCGCAGAAATCTTTATTATCGACTTATCCACCATTCTCCATCTGTTTATCTGTCAGATTTTATTGTGTTAGTCGAAATATTTTCTATTAAAAATAAATAATAGACCGAAGTATTATCAAGCGAGCAGGTAGAAATATATAAAATACTGTATGATAAGTCATCAAAAGTCATAAAACCCAATAAACAACAAATAACCTAACAAACGTTATATGATATGACAGAAGTACAAAAATGCAAACTTGATGCCGAAGTAAACGAAAAATACCGAAATAAATGTGAATTTTTTATAATATTACCTGATTGGCTAGCAGTAGTGGTACTACTTTTTAATATAAATCAACTATTTTCGCTTGCTTTACTTTCTACTTTACTGCAACTGCGTTACGTTTTGCGTTACTTCATTATAAATCCAGCTTTAATCCTTTTATTTATTTAATATTAATATAAAATTGGATTCTTCTTAAATATATATTTATAAAAATAAGAGTAGTACGACTTTCTCTCTTTATTAATATTTCGATTCGTTTTCCGTTCTTACAATAGAGTGTCTACCTGCAATTGTGTAGAATTTACTTTCAAAAACAAGCACTGGACCACGCTCTCTTTTTTTCTTATCTTCTTAGATTCATTGTTAAAGGAGTGGGTGTAAGTGAAAGGTGAATATGATTGAAGTTTTTTTGCGTCATGAAAGATTTCAAGAGTGAGGTGAATGTGGTTGAAGTAAAGATGAGAATGTTTTTAAAAGACTGAATCTTTGATAAATTTGATGAGTGGATGTTCAATGAATATTTCAAGGATTTGTGCTACTCAATTCTGTTTTGTTTGTATCCTTGGTAACTATTGAAATATGCGCGCATCTAATATCTTTTTCACGCGTTGTCATTGGAAACGCGCACTTTTAATATCAAAATTATATTTTATTATTATTCAAAGATATTTTTCAGAGACTACCACAATTTTACGATGACATATGAGAGCGTAATTTTCAACTTTTCATAGCAATCATTAAAAAAAATGTATTCGAATAGCGGATCTTTCTTGAAATAAATCAAAATAATGATTGAAACTTTAAAATTACTGTTCGATAATTCGTTTTAATTTCAATGATTATATTAAAGAGATTTTTCTTATTATTTGATGAGTCAAAAAGATATATTTTGTGATAGAAGATATAAGGTAGAAGATAAAATCAAGAAAAGGAGGAAAGCGCAAAATAGAAGGGCACCATTTCCGTTAACTCTAACAACAACAAATTCTGGTACAACACAAAAGTTCCATAACAATAGGTCTTGGAGCTGTCACAACCATATGACACTAACGCAATGTGCGCTTAGGTCCTGTCATTGTTGTAACACGCACCCTTAACCGCGAACAAACCGACCCTGTATTGCGAATACGCGCTCTTTAAAACCAACTCAAACGCAAAGGTCACTTTGATCCATTATTTTGCAAACCCTTGGCTGCCCGTTACGTTGCTTACCATGCCCGCTAGCCCGCTCTAATGCTTTTAAAATTCCTTTTCAGTTGTATCCATTTATTATTACGTCTCTTATGCCATAATTAAATTTAATTTATCTCCAGACTCTCAGAAACTAAATATTCGCATTTATGCATGATTAATATTACGGATAAAGTAAAAATATTTACTTTATTAAATTTTTGGAGATTGAAAGAGTCTGTAAAATCAATAAAATACCAGTGGATTCAAAATAGCTACCATTCCAAGAATTTCAAATCAATTATTATCAAAATTTAAATAAATAATAAATATATCATCACGCTTTTTACCCATTACTGGTGTGGCACTCTTTCGAGGCAGATCTCGGTAATATATGAGCGTGAAGTGCGGTTACCAGCCGTCAAATCACGGCCCCCAAAGATGTTAGTGAAGGGGGAGCCACAAAGGTAGATTTAATTTGGTGAAAATTGTTTTTCGTCTGTGGGGATCGAGCCAGGGTTCTCACGATCCACAGGCTGACTCGATACTATACTACTGAGCCAGCTACCCCATATTATCAAAATTTAAATCTTCATAAAGAATATACTTAAATCAATTATTATTTTAGAAAGCAACCCGAGGCCCTTAGATTCTAACAAAGTGTCTAGACAATATACGATGACCTTGACCTGTCATACCGACATCATTTTAATATTTATTATTATCTAACAGGTAGAAATTTTGCTGGTAGCACAAGATCTGTTTTGCCTGTTTTAAGAGCTGTGTATTTAGGTGTTTTAGTTTTAGTTATCTCTAACATGTTAAAACCGTGCTCTTAGAACACCCAAAAACAGAGTTTGTGCTACCAGCCTATGATAGTAGGGTTATTCATAAAACAAAATATGATTGAAGTTCAATTTGAAGTTACGAGTATAACAAGTTTGTCAACCGTTACATCATTAATTATTGTAGTTATCATTTTACTTTAAGTCCGTATAATATAACCAATTTTTCATATTCATTTTGTTGTGTACAAATATTTAAATCACTTACCACACGATAAATTAAAGTTTGCAAATTAGACTGAAAGGTTAACGCTGATAATTATGGAAACCGAAAATATTTTATTATTATGCGTGACTAAATTCATTTTTACTATGAAAAATCTGTGTATTAACGTAAAACTAACAATCTAACCTCAATATATATATATAATATACAGAGTGTTTCACAAATTAGAGCAAAAAATTAAAGGGTATATTCTGTACGACGTGCTGATCATGAAACAAAAAGATTTTTTTTTAATTTGCAAAACTATTTTCCATGTTTCCCAGTCCAAAATTTTTCGTTGCCACTGCCACTGGGTGGATGATTATGTTAAAGTTATTAATTAAATAAAATTCTATTATAAATAACTGCTAATAATTGAATTGTGTAATTATTCTGTCGTAGTTGATACCTACTTCATTGTTTGTATTTAATAGGAAAGCGAATCCAGTGTAGTATTGTTTTAGGTTAACAACCCTTAATTTTTCGAATTTAAAAAAAATCTTTTTGTTTCATGATCAGCACGTCGTACAGAATATACCCTTTAATTTTTTGCTCTAAGTTGTGAAACATCCTGTATATAAATATATCATCATGCTTTTTACCCATTACTGGGGCCCTCTGCCGAAGCATATTTCGGTAAGTGATATATTTTCTGCGCATGAAGTGTGGTTACCAGCCGTTAGATAACGGCCCTCAAAGATGTTAGTGGTAGGTGAGCTACAGAGGTAAATTTTAATTTGATGGAAATTGTTTGTCGGCTGTGGGGATCGAACCAGGGTTTTCAAGATCCACAGGCCAACTCGATACCACTGGGCTACCTGAGTTACCACATATCCCTAGATTGTAGTCCGATCTTTCTTACAATTGAAATTGTAAAATTTCCATGAAGTAAATGACGCAAAGTAACAAAAAAATTATATTATTCTCGTTTTATACGACATATTGTCACACTTGTTTATTTGGAGCACTCTTCGTTCCGTTCGTCGTAGTCCAAACATCTCGTACGACAAGACATCGTTTTATAAAATTCGTATAATAATATGTATTATTAATTGAAAAAGAACGTAAAATCTAGACTAAAATATTATTAATAGGTAATCTGTTTGTAAAATAATATCCGCTTTATATTCTTATCCATTTCCCTATTTCAAACAATTCTATTTTCAGATTAAAGCGTTACAATCAGGGTTCGAAGATATATATCGATCGATATATATCATGATATTTATTTTGATATATATCGTCATGCAATGATATATATCCATTATATAAAAATATGAAATCCCTTAGGAAATAATTAAAAATATTAAATTGCATAAAATTGTATGAAAATTTGCTTACAAGTCAATTCGGACACGGGGAATTCAACGCCGTTGAGCGCATTTCCATATCTTGTTTAGTTTTTGAGATATAGCCTCCGGAAAAGTGAAATTTATCGAATTTTTCAGTTTTTCTACTTTTCCGAGGCTATATCTCGAAAACTAAATGTGATATGAAAACGCGCTCAACGGCACTAATTTTCTCGTGCTTCAGTTAACTTATAAACATAGTTTCAGAGATTTTTATTTTTTTTCAATTTTCCGCCAAAAAAATCGCAAAAGGCGGTTTTTTAACATTTTCTCGAAAACCAGAAGTCATATGCATTTGAAGATTGCACCACTGGATTCAGTGGGTCAAAATACATATGTATGTAAATTTTCGTTTTAATAATCCTACGATTAAGGATTTTTGGGAAAATTGAATTAAATCTGAACAAACCAAAGGGGTACCCCTTAGGAAATAATTAAAAATATTAAATTGCATAAAATTGTATGAAAATTTCCTTATAAGTTAATTCGGACACGGGGAATTCAACGCCGTTGAGCGCATTTCCATATCTTGTTTAGTTTTTGAGATATAGCCTCCGGAAAAGTGAAATTTTTCTAATTTTTCAGTTTTTCTAAATGTGTACAAAAACTAAAATTAAAAAATAAATATCCAAAAAGTGATATTTATCTGATATATATCCTATATATCAGATATTTTGATATTTATTATAAATATCATGATATTTACGAACCCTGGTTACAATCTGTTGTGAAAATATGTGATGAAAATATCAATACTTTACTTACAAAGTTTCCACTTGGAAAGTAAGCCTCTTAAAATAATTCTCAACATATTGTGTGCAGCAAAGTATCAAAAATAATTAATTTCCAATCCAGTTTCTGAGAGTTTGTCAGTTTGTTTCTTCATTAATCTCATGTACTAACCGCTTTCAAGCAAAATAAAATTCCATAGATAAGTTTATTTTAAATACTTCTTTAAAGAAACTTTAAAATCAATGCTCCATAATTCTTGTGTTTGCAGCAATAATATTGAAACTGGAGTTGGCTATTGGCAAGAACAAAAACAACATTATACCGAGAAAGCAGATTTTCAATATTATCGTAGATATATATTTCAGTATCGAGAGCGACAGCAAAAAGTACAAGACAAACTGTATTTAAATATTTCATAGCAGAAAAACGTATGCAAGTATTAGGTCATATTTCCTGAAACCACAGAAATTTAAAAATGTAGATACCGCATCGTACTCGTAAATATTCGAAGGTTATAAAGTCGGCGTAAAAAAATTTAAGCTCCTTAGGGAATCCAATTCTGCAATCGTATACAAAAACCGCCCTCTCTACTACCATACATGTAGGATGGTTGCGCATTCAGAAGCCGTTATTTATAGTGGCAGTGTCGGTTGAATTCGTATGACAAAACTGAATTCTTCCAAGAACCTTAGAATGCCCCAGTGCACAGCGCGCACCAACAAAACATGCCAAATATTATCTTTTAAATAATTTTCAGACTTTCAGATTTTCATATTTCATGGACAGTTGTATGCCAGTAGATAGATACATCTCTCACTTTAAAAAACTAATGTATGAATGATTTCATCTCGCTTCTATGTAAAGATGGAAAATGTAATGTAACGATAACGTTTCAGTTATTAATATTTTTAAAACAACGTTACAAGATAATACCGTAACATAATAAGTAACGAACAACAAAGACAAAATTAATTGTCATCCATACACTTGGTGAAACTAGGTTTAATAAAATATAAACTAAACATTTGGCTAAGTCTCACAAAATTAAGCCTCCAAGTCACCTTATGAGGGCATCATCAGAGGCTGGCTAGCTAGATCTTATTGTCTGCTGGCACAGTCCTTCGTCACCAGTTTCTTCACGTGAACTTTGTTCTAGGTAAAGAAGTGAGTTATACCATACTGATGAGCTCTAATAAGAGCGTAACGCGTCTATGGTTACTAACTGTGCTAGCCAGTCTCTGACGATGCCCTCATAAGGAGACTTGGAGGCTGAATTTTGTGAGACTTAGCCAAGTGTTTAGTTCATATTTTATTTTTAATAAGTAATGATTCACTAGAATGTTATGCATGTTTATAAATTTAATATTTTGCCCACTTTGCTGTTGAAAATATAATTTCCCAATTTACCGATAGTTTGTTGTTTCATGCGGTATTATAGACGTCATTATGACTACATGAAAGATAAATTGAAAATGACGTAAATATAAAAATAAATATAAATATATCATCACGCCTTTTACCTATTACTGGGTGTGGCACTCTACCGTAAGCAGATCTAGGTAAGTGATATATTTCTTCGCGTGAAGTGCGGTTACTAGCCATCAAATCACGGCCCCTAAAGATATTAGTGGAGGGGGAGCCACAGGAGTATATTTTAAATTGGTGAAAATTATTTGTCGGCTGTGAGGATCGAACCAGGGTTCTCAAGATCCACAGGAAATGGCGTAAATATTTAATGAAAATTATACTTAAAAAAATAAAAAAACTTGAAATAATATTTTATTTTATAATTTTATGTTTGTTTAGTGATGTTTTTTTGTAATAGGTAATTTTAATTTCTAGAACGAAGTTATAAATAAAATAAATAAACATATTATCACGCCTTTCATCCATTACTGGTATATTTCTGCCGCAGCAGATCTCGGTAAGTAATATATTTTTCTGTGTGTTTTTACCATCCGTTAAATTACGGCCCCTAAAGACGTTAGCGAAGGAGTACCATCGTGGTAGTTATAATGTGATAATGTACAATAAAATAAAAAAAAATATTAAATAAAACTCTAGGCAAAGTCTCACAAAATTCAGCCTCCGAGTCACCTTATGATGCCCTCATAAGGTGACTCGGAGGTTGAATTTTGTGAGACTTTGCCTAGAGTTTTATTTAATATTTTTTATTATACCTAGTCTCACCAAGTGCATGAATGACAATTAATTTTGTCTTTGTTGTTATGTACAATAAAATGTTTTTTTTCTCATTTAATAAATTTGTTACAAATTTAAAAAAAAATCAAGTTATTATAATGTTATAATAACGATAATATATAACGTTATTAATGTTATACGAAGTTATTTATAACGAATTAATTTTTTGTAACGTTACAGAAAACGTAATGTTTAATTAAATTTATCCCATTCTTGTTTCATTGCAAAAAATTCGAATGGAACTGTATAGTTTTAAAATACGAATTTCATTAGAGATCTCTATACTACATTAGGATTAAATTCCTTTTATACGAAATAGCAAACACTATAAAGAAAAGTGCCAGGTATTCAATGAATCAGGCGTTTATTAGAATTTAATTCAAAGAATTGATATCCAATGTGTTCCGAGAAAATGTTGGCATACGGAAATAACATGGGAAATCAGTTTTTTTGTAAATCAAAAATATACGACAAATATTATAATATCATATTACATATGACAATAATAGACCTTTTAACGTCATAGACTAGAGATACTAATTAAAATATTTTGTAAATAAGAAAAACGTTTATTAAATTCTAATATTTATAATCAAAGTGACAGGTCATGATGCCAGCAATCATTTTCATGCATACTTAAAAAGAAAAACTCTTATTTTTCAAGTCAGAAATATAAAGCAACATAAAATAAAAGTTTTTTTAACATTACATGTGAAAATGTCATTTTCCTTACTTAATTTAGTTGTGATAGTAACCGTAAATAATTTTCTTCACTAGTGAGGGAAACGGTTACTATCAAAACTAAATTGAGTGAGGGAAATATCATTTGACATGCTGACCAAGGAAACATGATGTGCATTTACAAATACAACTCCTTTCATTCATATAAAATAACTATTAAAGTTCTTGTATTGCAAAAGTAAAAATGTAATTTTAAATTAAAAATATTATGTAACACATTATAGATATTAAAAATTAATATTTATAATTGGATTTCAGCTTTTATTCAATTTTCCAATTTATGATGTCTCAGCCTTGGATTTAGGCCATTTTCAAGCAGGAAGTTACTAATTTAGAATATAATATATAATATTAATTAACTTAATTAGGTTTAAAAGAACCCAGCCCAATGCAGTGTACACTACATGAGTCAGTTGAGACTAATAATAATAATTATAAATAAATATATCATCACGCCTTTTACCCATTACTGGGTGTGGCACTCTGCACCAGATCTCGGTAAGTGATATGAAACCACGGCACCCGAAGATTTTAGTGAAGGGGGAGCCACAAGGGTAGATTTAAATTTGTGAAAATTATTTGTCGGCTGTGGGGATGGAACCAGGGTTTTCAAGATCTACTAAATTGAGTGAGGGAAATATCATTTGACATGCTGACCAAGGAAACATGATGTGCATTTACAAATACAACTCCTTTCATTCATATAAAATAACTATTAAAGTTCTTGTATTGCAAAAGTAAAAATGTAATTTTAAATTAAAAATATTATGTAACACATTATATATATTAAAAATTAATATTTATAATTGGATTTCAGCTTTTATTCAATTTTCCAATTTATGATGTCTCAGCCCTGGATTTAGGCCATTTTCAAGCAGGAAGTTACTAATTTAGAATATAATATATAATATTAATTAACTTAATTAGGTTTAAAAGAACCCAGCCCAATGCAGTGTACACTACATGAGTCAGTTGAGACTAATAATAATAATTATAAATAAATATATCATCACGCCTTTTACCCATTACTGGGTGTGGCACTCTGCACCAGATCTCGGTAAGTGATATGAAACCACGGCACCCGAAGATTTTAGTGAAGGGGGAGCCACAAGGGTAGATTTAAATTTGTGAAAATTATTTGTCGGCTGTGGGGATGGAACCAAGGTTTTCAAGATCTACTGGCCGACTCGATACCACTGAGCCACCTACCCCATATAATAATAATGATTAATTATGTTACAAAGCAATGGATGTAGTCTTTGCAATATTATTTCATTAGTTAAAAAAGCTAAGTAGGTATGTAATTTATTTGTTTATGAAATAGTAGGAAATTATTTCCAATTATCGTTTAAGGTCCTGCAACTTATAGTGGATTCCGGACCACTGACCTTTACGTTCTTAATTTGCCGAGATTTCAAATGCACTCTTAATAACCATAAGGAAATAATATAAAATTATGTTTCAGATTAGAATAATGCGGCATCATCTGGACACATATGTTAAATAAACATTAAAATTGAGTGCCGTTTAATGGCGGTATATTATATTCTGTTTGTTTGGTTGTTACGAGTATAGGGAAATAAAATATTTTACGAGAATTCTATATTTCTTGCTTCCTGCATCAATGGTCGCTTCAGCAATAAATGTTAACATATTCATATCATCAAACTCATGGTTATTTTCATTTCAATATTATTTTCTGGTTAATATTTCCAATAAAAACGATGGAAATTTTTCAAATTTATGCTATAAAAATATTTTATTTAAGAGATAAACTATATAAAAATTATAAATACTAAAAAAATGAACATGAATATTATAAAATAAACAGCATATTATGGGTACATTTAAATATTAATTCTTATTTTATTTTATTTTATGGGGTAGGTGGCTCGGTGGTATCGAGACGGCATGTGGATCTTGAGAACCCTGGTTCGATCCCCACAGCTGACAAACAATTTTCACCAATTTAAATCTACCCTTGTGGCTCCCCGTTCATTAATATCTTTGGGGGACATGATTTGACGATTGGTAACCGCATGTCACGCAAAAAAGTATATCACTTACCGAGATCTAACTAGGCGAGTGCCACACCCAGTAATGGGTAAAAGGCGTGATGATATATTTATTTATTTATTTATATTTTATTTCTAATTTAGCAGCTGATGAAGGTGTATATATATATCAAACACAAGTATAAATATTTGCGTATGTCGAGCATGTATTATACAGTCTTAAAGTTTATTTATAACTTATTACCAGCAAATTATAAAATTCATCTAATATATAATTTAACTAGACCAAATATATCACTTACCGAGATTTGCTACGGTAGATATATTTATGTATAAAATAATTTGAAGAAGTATGAATTTTGTGAAACATTTAAATTAAATAAATAAATAAATATATCATCACGCCTTTTACCTATTACTGGGTGTGCCACTCTGCCTAAGCAGATCTCGGTAAGTGATATATTTCTTTGCGTGAAGTGCGGTTACCAGCCGTCAAATCACGGCCCCCAAAGATATTAGTGGAGGATGAGCCACAGGGGTAGATTTAAATAGGTGAAAATTGTTTGTCGCCTGTGGGAATCGAACCAGTGTTCTCAAGATCCACAGGCCGACTCGATACCACTGAGCCACCTATCCCATAAACATTTAAAATAAAAATAATAAATATATCATCACGCCTTTTACCCATTACTGGGTGTGGCACTCTGCCTATGCAGATCTCGGTAAGTGATATATTTCTTTGCGTGAAGTGCGGTTACCAGCCATCAAAATCACGGCCTCCAAAGATATTAGTGGAGGAGGAGCCACAGGGGTAGATTTAAATAGGTGAAAATTGTTTGTCGCCTGTGGGAATCGAACCAGTGTTCTCAAGATCCACAGGCCGACTCGATACCACTGAGCCACCTATCCCGTAAACATTTCTAGTCATAAATATGAATTTTTAATCAAAAACTTCCTGGACCGCTCTACTAATCGAAGCAATTTTATCTGAAAGTTTTTTCCAATTTTTTGTCTGGTTTTTGTGCGTCCAACGTCAAAGCTCCAACATAACAGCACGCAAGTATAAAGTGTTTCTAATCCCATATGACTCGTGTTGTACAGAATCCAATGCTGTAAAATGCATGAGCTGTACGTAGTTTCGATTCACATTATGCGGCAGCTCACAAAAACGACTCAAGCAAGAGCGATCAACGACCAACCAATGCACCGAACCGACCACCGACCACCGATCCATATACTTTAACTCTTAGCCTCTTTACCAGTTCATGTTTTTCGATACGATTACGGTAATTTTACATTGCGTGTTCGTATGAAATCTATATAAACTTAAAATAAAATACGTGTTTTATAAACAGTTTAGATTATAATCGTAACGCCTTCCATAGCCTATCGAATGATAGATTTTTTGTTAACTTTGTAAGACACACTTATTAATGTTATCTGCATCCTTTATAAATATAAAAGAAATTAATCTTGAACGTGACAGAAATTCATTATAGACTTACTTGTATACCAATTTTTAAAATTAATTTGATACTTAATTTAGATAGATTTAACAAAAATTTTAATGGAAATTATTTAATACGAGACGAAAAATGGTTTAATTAAAATTAAATTAACGCTTTTACGTTTGAATGACAAATTTTAATCATTACTTGACCTTGTTATAAAGACACAAAATCGATAGTAATATACGAAAATGCCTACAGGGAAAATAATTTAAAATTTTACCCGTCTGCTCATAGCTAGGGAGGATAGTAATACAGAAACAATATTTTATAATATAAAGAAATGTGTTATTATTGTTTCATTAGCAAAAAAAATAAAATACATTAATAATAGATCCAATAGACAATAAAAAATTTATGAGCAGTTATAAAAACTTTTGTAAGAAAAACAAGATCAATCTTTTCTACAGCATTTCATTATTTATCTACATTGCTGGAAGTCAATAAATTTCATATAAACATTCATTTAAATTGTGTATTTAGCAAACAATACATTAAAAGAATGGAACATTTTAATAAATAGCACAAAGTCTAGAATTTAGAACAGTGGACGACATCGCTTCCTGAAGAGCTTTTTAATTATCCAAGAGGGCGCTAGAAATGATGATAGGAGATACATCGTGACGCATACAGGATTTTATTGAGGGGAGTTGTCCAAAAATTTTACAAAAATATATATTTTTGATAACACACACACATTTTTTTTATTAAATAAGTAAATATAGCATCAAGCCTTTCACTCATTACTGGCAGTGGCACTTTTTCGTAGCAGATCTCGGTAACTATTATATTTCTTCGCGTGAAGTGCGGTTACCAGTCGTCAAATACCGGCCCTCAAAGATGTTAGTTGAGAGGGAGCCACAGAGGTACTTTTGACGTGGTGAAAATTGATTGTCGACTGTGGGAATCAAACCGACTTAATACCACTGAGCCACCTACCCCATACTTTTTATGTTAATCTACATATAAAAATATTAGACTACTTATATAGTTAGGGGTTTATATTATTTCGACAGTTCAGTTTTCAAATATATGTAAAATACAATAAAGGACAATGAAATAAATATAAACCTAAGGAATAGCAGCAGAAGCTGCATCAACAATTTCTTGCAATTTTTCCTAGGGTTCTTCACTGTATTCTTGGTATTCAAATTTAGGAATATAACGTAATGTGACATATAAAACCTGTTTACATATTTTTCATCGTTATCAAAGAGATCCCTGGTTCGATCCCCACAGCCGACAAACAATCTTCACCAATTTAAATCTACCCCTGTGGCTCTCCCTCCACTAATATCTTTGGGAGCCGTGATTTGACGTCTGGTAACCGCACTTCACGCGAAAAAATATATCACTTACCGAGATCTGCTACGGCAGAGTGCCACACCCAGTAATGGGGAAAAGGCGTGATGATATATTTATTTATTTTTATTTATCAAAGAATTTAATTTTTATGTTAAAAACTACTAATAATTTTAAAATTAATAAATCTTAAAAAAATCTATAATGAAATGAAGGCAGCATAGCCTGCGCTTGTTTAAATTTAACACAATTGCAGTTAGACACTGTATAGTAAAAGCTGAAAATGAAGAAAAAAGATGAGGAAGGAAGGGAGGCATCTTCTGTGAATTCATCATAAATTATTTGCTAATCTATTACTTTATTGCATATTATTAAACCAAACATAATACTCATTCAAAAATATGTTTTTATTTCTATCTTATACCTATCATGAATTATAAACTGTTGAGATAAAACCCAGCACAGTAGATGATGTGTGAAATGCGGTTTAACACAGCTATTTATTTGATAAAATTGTTAAAGGAAAATTTGTAACATTGTTAGAACCAATATAAAAATGTCTTTCACAGCAGTATTAATCCGAAATGTCGATAATCCGTAGGGCGGCAGACAAATTTCAAAGTCAATCTACCGGTAAAACATTATTTTACTTTTTATCTCCAACAAACAAAAACCACGATGTGTAAAAAATGACGGATTATTGCGGGTACATCATTGTCACATCTGTTTCGGTACGATTGCGTCCGGCTGTCCGTTTCGTTAATCCATTTTTCGTTTTTCAGAGGCGTTAACCAGACAGGAACAAAATCCCGTTCACTACTTTTCATTGTGGTTCATAAATCGTTGACGTTAAACTGACATTAAACAGAAAGGCGTGCCCCTGTGTAATTGCCTTTTAAACCAACTACGGCGCAACACCCGCCCATAAAACACTGTGACAGTTCGCACATTCCTCTGCACACACGACACGATGCCTGAAAAATAAAAACCACCCCGTGCTCCGCGTCCCTGCCCGTGTCTGTCGTCCTGTCGCATCAGCCCTGGCATATTTCGCGGATTGTCGTCCGAGTTAAAATGGGTATTTTTGTCGCTGCTCTGCTGTCTGTTTACTAGTTGCTTAGATATGGTTTTGCTTTACGTTTTTTGTTTGGAACTGCGGACACTCGTATTTAGCACCAGAATGACAAAATATAAGTTTTTAAAACCTAACGTACAGTTTGTATGACATGTGGTAGGATGTAGAACTATTTTTGTTAACTAAATATCAAATTATTTATTGTTTTAAATAATTATGACTTTGTATAAATGAAAATTTCAATGTATGACAAGTGCAGACATGCACAAAAAATTAAATTTCAAATAAATCGTTTTTTAAGTCAGTCGTGAAAAACTATTGTGTCTAACATGAGAGGAAATCACTCTTTTCACTACCCTATTAAAAGGTGACATTTTCATAAATGAATTAGTAATTTAGATAAGATGTATTATTATCTTGAGTGATGTCATCTGTGAAATTATACATTTTTTTCAGTTTGCTTTAATCCCTAGGGGTAAATAGTGTCACATTTTTCTCATAATTGAAGCTTGTAATTTCTAACAGGGTCGTGTACATTTTTTTCCAACATTTAGAGGAAACACAATGTTTATATCTATAATATCGCACTCAAGCTAAAAATTATATAAACTATCACACTGCGGCTCGGTGAGTGCGGACCCTGTACTGTAATTGGAATTAAATTTCTGTTGTACAGCGTAACATAAATAAATAAATAAATAAATAAATAAATATTCATGATTTCATGTTTCATAATTAATAGCACTTATTTTAACCACATATAGTTCTTAAAATACTAATTATGAAACAGATTTTTTTAATTTACAAAATTAATTACACTTTATATAAATAAAAAATAATATCATGCCTTTTACCCATTACTGGATGTGGCACTCTGCCGTACCAGACCTCGGTAAATAATATATATCTTCGCGTGAAGTGCGGTTATCAACCGTCAAATCACGGCCCCGAGGATGTTAGTGATGAGGGAGCCACAGGGGTAGATTTAATTTGGTGAAAATTGTTTGTCGGCCATGGGGACCGAACCAGGGTTCTCAAGAACTACAGGCTGACTCGATACCACTGAACCACCTACCCCATGAAGTCAATATATTAAATTATAAAGGAAAAACTAGGATACAGCCAGGATTTGAACCTGGGACCTATGAACTCTGCTCATGCTGTAAACCAACCAAGCTACGGTCACCTGTGATTCAAATTTAATTTTTTTCGAATCTTTCTGTCTATTTTTGTTCTGCCAGGCAGCCTCAATTCACAATATAAAGCTAACATATACCGGGTGTAACATGAAAACCTGGCCATAGGCGTTTAACATGGGAAATCAGTTTTTCCTTGCGCAAAAGTGGCCAATTGATTTTAGACAAAAATGCTTCAAATAAAAGTTGTAGAGCTTGAAATTATGGATCTAAATCAGTTTCCAGATTTTATTTTGCACATTTTGTAAGCGAAATAATCGCATTAATATTTTATAAGAATTTCTACTTTATAGTGATAGCCATGGAATTGAGACAAAATGATAAACAAATGTATGACGTTTTAACTGTCAGAAAAGTTTAGTTTTAAATGGATTTGTGATTTATTTAAGTGACAAAGGTGATTGTTGTTAATCAATTGGCCACTTTTGCGCAAGGAAAAACTGATTTCCCATGTTAAACGCCTATGGCCAGGTTTTCATGTTACACCCTGTATATATTAATAATGAAATTATAATTTAGACAATATAATAGTCCATTCAATCATTATACAACAACAGATAAATGCCTATTGGTAATATTATTATCATAATTTAATTATTAATATACATATTAAAAATAAAAATGGGGTAAGTGGCTCAGTGGTATCGAGTCGGCCTGTGGATTTTGAGAACCCTGGTTCGATTTCTACATCCTACAAACAATTTTCACCAAATTAAATCTACCCTTGTGGCTACCCCTCCACTAACATCTTTGGGGCCGTGATTTGACGACTGGTAACCATACTTCACGCGAATAAATATATCACTTACCGAGATTTGCTTCGGCAGAGTTACACATTCAGTAATAGGTAAAAGGCGTGATGATATATTTATTTATTTATTTATTTAAAAATAACTCTCAAATTAAAAGTGTTACTTCATGTAAAGTGCAATTTTATGGATTTTGTCCAAAAAAAATCAGCTTCATAATCAGTTACTTTAAGTACTATAAGGAGTTAAAATAAGCACCCAAAATTGTGAAACACTTTGTATGTATACTACTCAGCTAATCGGCGATCTTAACATATGGATACTTCCATTATTGGGTCTTATAAAGAAACCTATGAAGAAAGCTAATCAATAGAAATGAATTTGCCGGTAGAATGTAAGTAGAAATCTATCAATATATCCTTGTAACCAGTATCAAAAAATAAAAGTAAAATTTTTTGTCGTCGCCGCAAAACGTTGCATTGATTTCGTCTCTGGAGAATCACATGCTTCCAGGCGACAATTTACATTTCCAGCGAGTCGTGTATGAGGATATAAATTATCTTCTCTTTGGAGAAAATCTTGAATAATAGTCGAGATTTTAATTTTTTCTTTTTCTTTCTCTTTCCCTTTCGCTGCACGACAGAATTTAATTTTTCTATTTTTAGCTTCCCATCTTTTTAGACGTTCGCTTATATGATTGGAACGACGCTACGCACAATTTTTGTCGCTTTTATGCAAAATTAAGTCAATAATAACTTTTAGGATTCAAATTTGCTACAAAAATTTTAATTGTTTTTTTTTTGTTGGTTGAAGTCGATGGAATAGCTTCAAATTTTGGACTCAGCGAGTATTTTCTTAGGGCTTCTACTATGTATATTCATTAATATCATATTGTGTGTTTCAAATAAACTCACATTTGAAACACTTTGCAATTAAATCAATTATATATATTTTTGCCGTCTGACATTAAAAGTGGCCTTTTGTTTATAATTTACAGGGCTAGCTGTAAAAGTGTTGTCATAGGAAAACAACAAATTTTACATTTATTATTTAAGCATGCTGCTTTTTTAATCTTGGGTGGGGTTGGCATTATAAATTTAATTAATATATAGTGATTGACAACATTCATAAAAAACAGAATGACTTTATGAAATTTTAAACGTCAAATTTGTTTAATCATAACAACCCTTAATGACTGCATAGCAACATTACAATGATGCCGGTAATATAAAAAAAATAATTTAAAAAACAAAATTAATTTTTTTACTACTACCCTAGCAAAATGCCATTATTACCTTCGTTTTGAGTTGTGAAATTGTGTTTCTCTATCGCTTCCTTAGTAACAGTTAATAATGGAGTAAAATTTGACCTAGGTAAATAATGAGAACTATCACTTTTCAAAAAAATTCAAGCTTCCGAAATTAAGTCATTAAATGTAAGGAAAATAATAATTCTGAATTTAATATTGCCTCCTATAATATACTATTGAACAGTCGGCAAAAAATATGTGTTCAACACGACAGTAAATCTATAAATTTTTTGCATAGTTAAACAAATACCCATTTTTTTTAAATTCCATGCAGGCAATTAAGTATACCGTGTGCCCCAAATAAATAGAGACAGTTGCAAATCTGTTAGAGTACATTAAATACATTGAATCTTAAAAATTTAAAATTAGTTTCCGAGTTCTTATTTCGGCAAAATTATTAATTACTTCCTAGTAGACTAAATTATGCAATCTCTATTATCCCATGGAACTCCACAAGTAAAATTTTATTAATTTTAACTTAGAAAATTAGCGTTTGACACTAGTCGTAGTGACAGGAATAATTAATAAGAAAATTTAGTTCAAAATTTCTGGGGCCCATCTGCATCAGTGGGTGTGCAGGGTCATAGTTACGTCGCTGGTTGAAGTCACGCAAAGAGAGTATATTCCATAAATTTCCAACATGTTATTTGAGTAATTTTTACCTGTTATTCACCCCAATTTTCATTGGAGGGTGCATTTAACTGATAACCATATATCATATGTAAAAATCGTTTATCGATCTCTGTTATATTGGCCAAGTGCTAAAAATTTGAGGGGTTCACATACATTCATGTTTGATTTAGTGATGTACCGGTAAATATAATGTCAATTAGTCATTTGGTTAATGCTAATCTGTTACAAATTAATCTTTTGTTCTTCTAAAGTGATATATTTTATTTTGTATGATTCAACTTGAAAATTAATTAATAATTTGATAACTATTTTGAATTTAAATAAATCTATAATTATAAAAGGAGAAACAAAATTGACTTACTCCCGTATTCTTATAAACGTTTCTCATTCTCGTACGTAAACAGTAACTGTATCTGTAACAAAAAATATATTTCAGTTTTTGCATTTTTCACCTTCAAAATTATTAAATTATAATGTTTTATTATAGAAAAGTAATAGTATATTATGTAACAAGTTTAATAAACTTCTCTTTAATTACGAGTATATAAAAACGAAATACTATTACCGCAAATTAAGACAACAAAACAATGTAAAGTTTCATTAATTATTTAAAAAGTATTCAATGTCAGTTGCAGGAGACTAACTTTAACCCGTTTACAATACGTCAGTTGTGAATTTCACCCCGTGAGCAGGGATGTGCGCGTAGTCTACTGCAAGTAATCTACGCCATTCTCTACGTGTAAACAATCATGTAGTCTACGTCTTCATTTTTCATGTAAACAATGTAGACTATGTAGACAAAGAAAACATCTGTGTTCACTTAAGTCAGATTAGAAATTTTATCCCTAGAACTAGGGAATTTTAAATGTTGTTAGAGATTTTATTTTTAATCTAGGGATTACATGAAAAAAAAACTAGTTGTGCAGGGCAAAACGTTCAAAATTTGTCAACTTGTTACTTTTAAAAATAGCGCCAAAGAAAACTTCGTCTGGTGAGATGGCGCGTTGATCGATTTAAAAAATATGACAGTTCGTCCAAGACCCAAGACAGACATTCGTCTAGTAATGTACGAGCACTTGCTTTTTCAGTTTTATTATATAAAGACCGATAATGGCCCGAGCTCACGAATACATGTAATAGTTACAAAGGAATAAATTTAGGTTATGTTGAATTTTACAACTGTCAAATACATTATCTACATTGTTTACATTGTCTACGTCGCTAGAATTGTCGACGTATTGTCTACGTGTAGATGTAGACAATTAAAGATTACACGTAGATGCACATCTCTGCCCGTGAGTAAAACATACCAGTTTGGCAACATGTGTTTAAGATGATATCTAGTGCCATAGAAACCAATACGTTAAATTATATTTACGTATACTAAGACGCGAAAAAGTAATTTTATTTCAATAGATACTTATTTAATCATCATGACATTTTATCTATTTATTATTTGAAATTAAGTTTTTAGTGTTAATACAGCCCTAAAATATCTTTAAATTGGCCCACTGCACAAGCAAATTTTATCTAATTTAACCGAAGTTCTCTTGTAATTGTCTAGATTTCATTGATTGCCTTCTACAAGAAACATTTGTATTGTCTTGTGTGTTAAAGATGAGATGATAGTAGAACGTAAATATATTAACAAAACAAATATAATTACCCCGAATAGTATTACAGTCACACGCTTAAACCTAGTTTCCAGTTGGTCCGGCCGGAGTGCCCTGAAAAGAAAGAAACTACCATGAGCTCAAGCATTCCACGCGGCCTCGCTACCACACACAACTCTCATTTATTCGTCCATATGCACACAGCATATTAGGATCATACCAGGACGAACAGAGAACCTCTCGCTCCGCGCACACAGCTTGGAGTACGAGAGCCGCACACCACGATTAACAACCGGGTGGCACAGGCACCGGATAACACACAGTACATCACGGGCCTCAGAACATCGCTTCACGCACACAGCATGATTACGCGAACCTCGATAACACACAGTACATCGAGAACTTGCCATCTTACACGAGCGGCTTAACACAAGGCTTCAGGTGAAAGAGTTGAAAGCCGAGCTGAAACTCTAAACACCACCTCACCACTCAAGATGCAAGCGAAAGCTGGGCTCCTGAACTCAAGCAGGGCACCGTTGGCACCAGGCCGGTAACTGGTTGGACGAACTCGGCTGCCTTCCCCCCGCACACAGCAAGTTAACAGGTCGGCGTCGCCATAAAGGAATAAGGATTTAGTGTTAGGATATCATATCATATCAACATACCCAACAATTGCGCTCACACGATCACACTCTTACACACTCACAGGCTTACACGCTCAGTAATCGCCTGCAACGTAGTTCCCTACACAATACCACAATCTAAACACAACTGTTCAAAACAACGGCTAAGAACAAACTGGAGAAGGTATTACACCTAACGTAAATTAAAGACTACATAATCGTCTGATGGTGATGATCTAAGCCTAATTAATCTAGTCAAAATTTATAATAAAATAGTTATTCGATACCTTACAGAGCATAATCGCTGACAAGTGTTGCATTCAAATCTTTCTTTCAATATAAATCTATGAAAGATGTAGATGTCTCTTATGTCAATGTATGACTAAGTTTCGGGCATGTTCTTGAAGTATGTACGTAGTTATAGTTTAGTAAAATGTTGTAGTTAAATTTTAAATCACCGGGAGTTATTTGAATTTGGTCGTAAATCTATCGTAGAATTAAGAACCATAAGCCCACATCCCCATCTCATATCTTGTCAAACGAGACTCGACAGACAAGTAGGTAGTAAACAAATGTAACAAAATTTACTGCTGTTAGTTAGTTTCGGCTTCGGCTTCGGCTTCGGCACTCACTTATGCGTGGCGATGTTGCCAACTCTCATAGCAGCATCCGCGCTTAACGGTCCTTTATGTAATGAGAGCACGTTTCTCCTTCAAAATCTCATAAACTGCAAGAGTACTCGAGCACAAACAACGGCAAATTAAAACTTTATGGTTGTTCTCGACAAATCACGTTTGTGCGGTTGCTATGAAGGTCGACGCCAACGCGAAGACTAACTATGTTTTAATTAACAAATTGTATAATGTGAGCTTTAAGTCGTAGTGAGGTAGAAACGAGGAGATATAACCGGAAAACCTTACATCAAATCGTAAAAATTCTAATACTGGAAAAATTAAATGAATCGTACAGAGTCGTAACAAGGGCGAGAAATGTGGGCGCATATATCCAAGAGGCGTGGCCGTTTAATTTAGTTTTAATTCTTAAAATATAAAATTTTTAAATTGATTATTTAATACCCTACTTTGTTTGAGGGTTTACTTTCTACATTACTTTTATCTAAATAATAAAAACCCACTGTACAAATTTATCTTGATTAAGTAATACGGATTTTTGACAAGTATACTATGTTTGTTTCTTAACTATCACATTTCTAAGTGGCTAGAATACCCGCGAAATGTTTGACTGATTTCAAGTTACATACGAGTATATGCAGAATGTCCCACAAAAACTGTACCATATCTTACCTATACTAAACAAATATAACTAGATGAATGACATAGGGTGCTGCTACGTACATATATATATATATATATATATATATATATATATATATATATATATATATATATATATATATATATATATATATATATACCGGGAGTTTTTTAATCAGTAAACATAGGGATATGCCATTACCGTAGTTACAGTTACAAAGTTTGACAGCAATGCATTAGAGAGTTTATTTTAAAAGTAAACATAGGGAAAATAACATTGCTGTCATCTATAGTTGTCAAAGTAATAAAACTGTCCTCTTACAAAATCAGACCGGGTTAATAGGGGATCAAATAGTGGGGCGTTTTTATATAAATTGAAATTTAAATGGGGAAAATTATTTAGAGTTGTTACAAGAGAGAGTAATATTGAGTAAATATTGAGGAACTGTGGATGCAACAAAATGTATGAAATTATCTGCACCGGATATTCCCCCAACGATGGCTAGAACGAGGTGCAGAAGTGGAGTGGCCTGCAAGGTCACCAGATCTTGCGCCAAACGGTTTTTTTCTTTGGGGCCACTAAAAGTAAATTTTATAATGGTGGTAGAATGAGTGTAGAACAATTAAAACGTAGAATTAGTGTTGCATCGCATGAGATTCCTCCATAGCAAATAAATAATGCTATAAATTCATTTTATAATCGTTTAGGCTATTGTTTACAGGTAATTGGGATTAAGTTCCTGTTGTACAGCGTAACATAAATAAATAAATGGAGGTAATTTTGAACAGTTATTGAATTAAAATTCCTATTTAAACTAAATAAAATTGTCTTTTTTGGTAGTTGTGATTTGACAACTGGTTACTGTACTTAACGGCTTAAAATGTATAGTTTATTAAGATCTGCTATTGCAGAGCTGCCATGTTCATGAATGACCAAAATTTTGACATATAAACATGCAGTTGTGAATTCCTGGTTGAACCAGTTCAAAAAGTCAATATTTTTATAATATGGTTCTATATAGTTCAGAGCACGAGAAATGCACTCGTTCAAACCGCCTTACAATATCTCTTTTAATTTTGGAGTTACAGCGATTTTTGACTTTCTTTTTAAGCTCAACTTTCAGACGCCATAACTCAAAAACTAAAAGAGATATTGAAATGCGTTTTGAACGAGTGTATTTCTCGTGCGCTACTTAACTTATACCGGTATTTTGAAAATTTTGAAAATTTTTCAATTTTTTTCATAATTTTTCATCCTCAATATTTCAAAAACTTGAAAAGATAATGAAAATCTAAAAACACCAGTGTATTTCTCTCGTCGAAATACATAGGTATGCAATTTTACAACAAAATTCGCACGGATAAATTTTTTATTCCAAAAAAACGAAAAATGGCCAAAAATCGTAAAAATCTTAAGGCTAACCCCTTTCGATTTTTTGTAATAAAAAATGTATCCGGTCGAATTTTCTCCTAAAAATTTGCATACCTATGTATTTTCACGCGAGGAATTCACTGGTGTTTTCAGATTTCCATTATCTTTTCAATTTTTTGAAATATCGACAAATCTTTTCTTCTTTTCTTTTCGAATTAAAAAAAAATTCTTTTAGATTTGTAATTAGCATATCAACCAACATATACCATTAACGTTATGAAACAGCCTATATATATATATATATATATATATATATATATATATATATATATATATATATATATAATTAATCATGGAAATGAATGATATATTTACTAATTTTCTTCTCGTCCAGCACTTAAGGGTAAAAGAGGTCCATTATTTGCATATTCTTGTACAAAATTAATTATTAATTGAAGAATCAGCAATTTACATTCTTTGACAAATTAAAAAATAAATAAATAACTTTAAAATATTACTAGTATCTTTTGGTGGAGGTGCAGAATAAAGTTTAGTTTATGAAGTCTTCAATATTTAAACTGAATGGTGGACACATAAATTAATAAATATATAACTAAGCTTGTTAAATTATCTATAGAAGAGATGGAACCGAAATAGAAAGAAGTTCTTGAACATTCAATTTATCAATATCAACCAAATATTGGCCGAAACGTCGTCTTATTAAATTTAATTAATAAAAAAATGTATAATTAATTTATAACTTTTTTATTATCATGGAAAGCCTGAAATCCAACTAATATAAAAATAAAAAAATATCAATAATGAACGTACTAAGAAAACTAATAGAAAAAATATGTCTCAAGTTATGGTACTGTAACTGAAATGTGTTTATTATTAAAGTAATTCAAGTGACAAATAGAATTCAAGGAGTGGCATCGAGTATTTAGAAGAATCGATTTCAATTTTCAATAACCGAAGAAGAGGTTTCAATATCACAAAAACAGTGGACGTAGTTGTTCAATGTAATCTAATAAAGTGTTTAATTATAGTTTTATTTTCACAACGTAAAGACAGTCTTAAACTCAAGATTAATTCTGATTAAAGTAATGTAATAAATTTACGAGGAGAGAGTAAAAAGTGTTAACTGAACGTGATTTATCTCCAAGCGAGAACCGTTTCTGTTACTTCCTTAAATGTTAAACATCTTTCCGGAATTAGAGAAATCTACTACATTCAATTCTTCATGTGCGCGATTAAATACGAGATCTTTTTACATGAATTCGGATTAGAAATTTACATTTCTTAAACTTTTTACTTTTCTACATTAAGAAAATTATAATATATAATTAAAATAAATAAATATATTATCACGCCTTTTACCCATTATAATATAAATTTGTTAATTTATTTTGAACAATATCGTATATCGTAATTCGGTAAATAAGTGATTTTAAAAAGAAACTGTTTGTGTCATTAATGGTGCTATTCTGTATTTTTCTATAACGCTACAGTTCTGTAAATTTGAACAAAAGCGCATAGATTTTTATTGACAAATACATTTAGTGCCATTTGACAATCAAATATGATGCGCTTTTGTTCAGTTTTACAGATCTGTAGCGTTATAGAAAATTACAGAATAGCACCATTAGTCATTATTCTGATTCTAAACATAAATAGTAGAATTCTTTAACCGACTATATTAAATTTTGTGAGGAGCACTTTCATTTTTAAACTTTATATATTTAAGAATAAAAATCTATTATCTATAATTTTATTTAAAAAAAGTTGAAACATGCCTTGACATCCTATTAGGTTACAACATTGAAAGATTACAACAATGACAGATTACAACAATATCAAATCAAACAATAAAAGGAAACAAAAATAAATGATTACAACAATGAAATAATACAATAATAATAGGTCGAAACAGTGGAATATTACAACAAACAAAGATTGTGATTTCAACAATCAAGTAATTATAATAATGATGATTTTAACATGTGAATTTTCATTGTTGTGCGAACTGAATTTAGAAACACTATTCTCTATCATGTATACAACAATTTTTTAACCGGAGTGCCTCGGTACACTGGTGGTTTAATGTATATATCTGACCAACTACTAAGGTCATATGCCGATATGTCCTTTGTATGGTCGTCACGGGCAGGACCCGAACCCACGACCTTATGGTTGCGAGTCAGGCCCTCAACCCGCGCGACCATCACGCGGGATAAACCGCATTATTTTTCAATACATATGTTAGTTAAAGACTTGTGATGTTTATGATAAAGAGAACTTTACGCCATAAATAATAATAATAGTGTTGGCGAATAAATTTTAACGTTTTTCTACTACTATCTTAAAATGAAGTCATAAGCACAACTTATTCTAATAGAAAGTATGCGAGAATATAAGGAAAAAATCATCATTACACGAGTAGATCTACTGTACTTTGAAGAAAAGATTCTATTATTAAAGAGAAACATCTCCAACATTTCATTTCCAAACATCGATTTCTCTGCTGATGACCAGCCTGTCTGTAGTTTAGGAAGAAACATCACGGTCAGCAGACCACATCCCGGTTTCCCCTCGATGTAACCGATGCCAACGGGTGAGGAAACGAGCGGGAGAGGCAAGCGTGGACAGGGAATGAGAAATTAGTTCACTGATAACCATCAGTTTCGGTGTAGGCTCATGCATAATTGAATTCAATTGACGCGGTCGCAAACATCGCCTATCTATAACATTCTGTAATTGGCGGTAGATTAATACTTGTTCTCTTTTAACTGATTGCATTCCCTGGAACTTGTGAATGTTTTAAGATTGTGTGTGAGTTAATTTGATTGGTTTTTACCAAGTTCTTAGAAAAGTAATTTCGAATGGTATTAGTTTAGTGAAGTATGTAGTTTCTTTAATTTAATGAAATCATCTATTTATGGGTTCTATTAAATACTCAATATTTGATCACAATATAAATTAAAAGATTAGTTTAATAATTAATCTACTACTATTGGCAACGTCCGATAAACCTTCTAAAAATAATTAATTTCAAACAAGATTACTGTTCCCTTGTTTACAGAATCATATTTATTGGTTTAATGGTAAATTGTTGAATTTTAAACTTGGTTTAAATAAATAAAAACAAATCAAATATTTCACATTAATGTGGCAGTAATTTCACCATGCATTTTTAATTTATTTGGTGATCTAGTAGCTTTCGCCAATTTAATATCAACTCATGTGGCTCCCTCTCCACTAACAACTTTGGGGGGCGTGATTTGACTGCTGGTAACCGCACTTCACGCGTAAAATACATCTCTTACCGAGATCTGCTACTACAAAGTGCCACACCCAGTAATGGGTAAAAGGCGTTATGATATATTTATTTATTTATTTTATTTATAATTTGCAATGAATGTTACACCTTTTTATTTACATAATGAAGATATATAACAAATTTATTTCGTCCGTGAAATATGTTTGGCGTTCTCAGAATGTAGTCTGCTTCGGCAGTCTCCAACATGTATACAACTATTATTTTTTTATTTGATAAATGTTTGATCGTTTTATTTATATTTTTATACGTTTTTACTTCCTTGTACGAAGTAAAGGAAGTATTGTAATCGCGAAAATTTTCGGTTCTCATATTTCAACGGAAATAGGTGTTTTGGCCCTCCCTGAATCCATTTTGACTAATTTCGTCATGCCGTCTGTACGTACGTACGTATCCCGCATAACTCAAAAACGGTAAACCGTAGAAAATTGAAACTTTATATTTAGGACTGTTATAACATCTAGTTGTGCACCTCCCTTTTTGGTCATTATACAACTACCGGAAGTGGTACTTTACTTGAAGCCTATAATAGATTTTCATGAAAAACTATATTCAAATATAATTTAATACTTTCCAAATTTGGTATATAAGACTACTATATCAATGGAAATAACATAATAGATTTTGGTTAAAATAGACTAACCGGAAGTGGCACATTACATGAAGCTGCTAACAGTTTTCCTTGAAAAAAATGGTATTATTTTAATTTTAGAAATAAATGGTGCAAGTAAAAGTTTTAGAGAATTAAATTCTGCGTCTAGCACATTAAGAATTTTTAAATTAGCTTTTTGTATAAACGAGATATCTAAATTTAAATATTATATATTTTTTGATTTTTTTGTAAATTAAGTTTGCTATGGATTAGAACAAAAAATAAAAGATTTAATGTCAAATATGTGTAATTAAAAAAATATCTATAGTTTAATACATGTACAAGGAAGTCATGTGGTGTCCACATCAGATATTTTAATTATTATATTTTAACTTTTGACTATCGTGAAAATGATTTTTTTGTAAATATATGTTTAAGATTAAAATATATGATTATGTTTTGTTCGTAGCAATCCTGAAGAATACCTCAGTAAAGTAGAAACGGTGTAAATAAATTTTAGTATTGTAACTAAAATTCGACTGCCAATTTTCCTAATATAATAAAAAAGTACGAACCGATATCGAACTCAAACCTAGTTATAAAAATCACTTGAATAGTCTAACCTAATTATTTTTATTGCCAATAAATAAAAAATATATAAATATATCATCAAGCTTTTACCCATTACTGGATGTGGCGCTCTGCCTAAACAGATCTCGTGATATATTTTTTCGAGTGAAGTGCGGTTACCAGCCGTTAGATCACGGCCCTCAAATATATTAGTGGAGGGGAGCCATAGGGGTAGATTTAAATTGGTGAAAATTGTTTGTCGCCTGTGGGAATCGAACCACGGTTCTCAAAATTCTGAGCCACCTACCCCATAACTAAACATTTACCGGTTTCAATTCAATTTAAAAAAATTAAATTGATATACCACAATTTGTTAGCAGTTTATTCACCAAGAAAACATATTCCAGGTAATTTTCAGCAGGAACATCAGCAGGAGAAAATTCCGCGGAAGCAAATTGAACATTTCACAACATCGTCCAACATTTGACTTCATTTACAGACCCCAACCTCCCCCTACCCTTTACCACTCGGCAGGCGGCACGAAATTTAAATAATTTTGTTTCAAATTCCTGTCTGTGACATCTCCCCTTTTATTACCCTTTTCTGAGGGCCGTGAACTTGTCATTTATTCTATTTTAAAATGACGTTATCGCGCTGCACCTTTCCCTAACGAAGTTTTTGTTTTGGTACGCTTTAATGTTTAAACAGATGACAATTATGGCCTCTGTAACGACCTTCATACCTTCAACTTTTATTCTTTACGTCATTTATTTACGTTGGAATTACATTAAAACTTTTTCGGTTTTATTTACTTTGAGTCAATATAAAAAACTTTCATTTTTTAGCAAAAGTGAGAAGTGAATATGTGTATTGATTTAGCTTTTCAAGGTTTAATTTTTAATTTTATGATTAAATAAAGTTGCAATTTTATGTTCGTGCTGCTAATAAATTTAAATTTTATGCATAATGCAATCGACATGCATTTTAATTTTACATTGTTATCTGTGTGTCTAGCAAAATATTAAATGGACGGCAATATAATTAATTAATAGTCTACTAGAGATATTGATGTAACAAAATAAAAAACTAACAAATGATGAATCAGAAACACTTCTATAACATGTAAAAAATAATTAAAATAGAATGTTCTATTTTATGTATATTTTAATAATATTAGGTAATTTAAATTAAAAATGTAAAATATTTGAACAAAATAAATTTATTATTTATAAATTGAATTGGATTTCAGCACACCTACTCATATTAATTTTCATTACTTTTTTCTTTGTATGAAAAATTTATGACATAATTTTAAATTTATACATTGAAAAAGCTTTCAGAATCATATTTATTAAATAGAAAATAAATTCATTTTGGTTTTACATTTTTATGATTTCATTGTATTAATTGTCTCATTTAAATATGAAAACACACAACTAAAAGCAAATATGAATTAATTAAAATTATTTTTGTCATTTATCTGTAAATAGCTACATAGTGATGTATTGAACTGTGAAAATGAAAACCACAAAACAAAATTAAATAGAATAGTATTTTAAATTTGAACTTAAAATCGACATAAGTATGGATAGTGTACGATTATTGGACACAAAGTTTTAAAACGGTATCTCACTGTCATATGACTAAAATCGGTCATATGACCGCGGTCATTTTATTTAGTGCCAGTCCTAAATATTTGTGTACATACTATTTTTTCTACGATTGATTTAAATCTCTCAAGACAAGGATATTCATTTATTACAATAGAGTGTCTAACATAATTGTTTGGTATTCACTTTTGAAAATAAAAGTAGAACAACATTCCCTTCCTTACTAATTTCTTGATTCGTTTTCAATTCTTACTATAGAAAGTCCAACTGGAAATGTATAAAATTTACTTCTAAAAACAAACGCCGGAAAAAAAGCAACAGCAATTGGGAAAGCAACTCAACTACTAGTAAGCCAGCCCTAAATTTGAACTGCATTTTGAAAAGAAGTAACAAAGTGTGGTAGAATCTCACGTTAAAAAATTCATTTTACTTTGAAATTGGGGAGTCCTCTGGACGTTAAACTTTTTTGTGTATCGTGGCGTCGGCTGATTTGCATTGCACTATGTCTTTCATTTAAGGTACGAGTATAAGCAGGTCAGTCCAGCTCTTGCCAGAAACTGAGCGGAGTGAAGTGTATTGTCTTTATGTCTAGGGTGCTTGGTCCGGCCTAGCGATTCTGTTCAAATATTGAATAATTATTATTCAATACTTAGCAGAATGTAAACAATCTAGGATTGGCTCTAGGGCCCGCCATGTATTTTTAACAGAACAGAACTTCTAAAAACAAGCGCCAAAGAACGCTCTCTTCCTTTTTTAACGTTTTGAATTGGTTGTTAGAGGAGTGAATGTGAGCGAAAAATTAATTAAACATGTGTATAAGAGCGAATGAATGGATGTGATTGAAGGTTGGTTGCGTGATGAAAAATTGCAAGAGTTAAGAATAAATAAGCTTGTATGAAAATATAGTTGAAGTGAGGAAAGGAATATTTTACGAAGACTGAATCTTTGATAAATCTGACGAGTGGATGTTCTGTGAATGTTTCAAGAGATCGTGCTATCACATTTGATGGAATGTAGCCTCATTTGATTTGCTAATCTCAACATTCGCGGTCGCAAACTTAAGGTCCAGCCAAAAGGAACACTTTTCCAACCTTGATATACAAATAACTATTGACTGTTGTAAAGAATAAAAACCTGGAAATATTTATAGTGAAAATGTATCTCAAGAAAAGCACTTATCCAGAATGCACATTTGTAAGTACAGAATGAATGTTTAATACTTCCTAAGATCTGACTGCAGTAAAAGAAAATTAAAACGCGTAAAATTCAGCACAAATAAAAGTTTTACTGGCTAGTGAAATAAGATGAACGGATCGCGGCCGTCATAAGCAACGGCTTATGGTTGTCTGCTATAAAACATAGATCACGAATTCGCTGTGGTATCCATATTTACATGAAACTTTGTCTGCATTAACCGCGATTTAAACATAAACTTTACTGCGCTGAAAATGTTCTGACATGTTTCTAAATTTAAATCATTCTCAATTTATTCATTACCTCACAAATATTATTCATAGTTTTAATTAGAGTGTCATTAATTTAAATTTTTATGTTTTGTTTTAGCATTGTTTGAATGATTAATAGGTTTCTACTTTTAATTGTAAAAACTATTTCATTTCTGTTTGTTCATTAAATGATGTTGACATTCACGAATATTATAATGTATAATTTGTTTTGATATACATCTTCTAGATTAAAAAATTGTGTCATACTTTTATATGACATACTACATGCAAACTTCTCATAAATGTAAAGCAAATAAAACTAGCGCAATAAAGAGCGAAGCATCCCACGACACCGAATCCCACAATGGGTATAGAATAGTGTAAAAACGGCAAGTGTCACTTTTGACCCCTTTTCTTTTTACCCAGTAAAGTGTAAAAACGGCTAGTGTTACATCTTACCCATTTTTATCCAGAAAAGTGTAAAAATGTCAAGTGTTACATTGTACACCTTTATCCTGTACCCAGAAAAATTTAAAAACGTCACGTGTTACCTTTGACCCCTTTTCTTCTTCACAGGAAAGTATACAAACGGCTAGAGTCACATATTACCCCTTTTTTTCTTACGCAGAAAAATTGTAAAAACATCAAGTGTTACAATTTATCCTTTTGTTCTTTACCCAAAAAAGTGTAAAACGTCAAGGGTCACTTTTGACCTCTTTTATTTTTATCCATAAAAGTATAAAAACGTCAAGTGTCACTTATACCCCTTCTTCGCACCCAGAAAAATGTCACTTTTAACCCCATTTTTACCCAGAAAAGTGTAAAAACAGCAAGTGTCAGATTTTACCTTTTTTTACCCAGAAAGGTGTATAAAAGTCAAGTGTCACTTTTGACCCCTTTTTTTACCCAAAAAAGTGTAGAAATGTCATGTGTCACATTTTCCGTTTTTTATAAACGCATATATCCGGTTTTTTAACTACCTGCATATTCGTCTCTGCATTCATTACATCTTAATTTAATTGCATTACAAGTTATTTTACCTAATTAAATAAAATAAATATATCATTTCCCACGTTTACCATTACTTGCTGCGGTACTTTGCCGTAGCAGATCTCGGGAAAAATAAGATATATACAGTTGCAGTTACCAAGCCAAATCAAGTTTTTGAAGGGAGAGCTGCAAAGGTTAATTTTAATGTGGTGAAAATTGTTATAGGCTGTGGGAATCAAACCCAGATTCTCAAATACACAGGATGACTTGATACCACTGACCGACTTATCCCATAATATAAACAAAATAAATAAATATATCATCACGCTTTTTACCCATTATTGGCTGAGACATTTTACCGTAGCAGAACTTGGTATGTATATTTATTTGCGTAAAGTGCAGTTACCTGTCGTCAAATCACGGCCCCCAAAGATATTAGTGGTGGGAGAGGCACAGGTGAAACTTGTTTGGCGGCTGTGGGAATCGAACCAGGGTTTTTCAAATAAAATATTAACTTTATAAATATGAATAATATCACCTGACAGATTAGTAGATAGATTTTTGAAACAGTAAAGAAGATTGAATACAGTGTAACCGATTCATCTAAATTTCCGTATTATATTTGGCACTATATGTCGCTTCTAATTAAACTAAACAACAAAATTGTTATTTGTGAACGCTACTTATGTATATACCTTTAAAAATAAAACAAAAAAGGCACAAACTGGGCGTTATGATTCAATATACCCGCTCATTATGTTTCGGTTGTCATGGTGTTATAAGAATAAACAGCAAATAATATTCAAGTAAAAAATAAACAACTATTACGATGTTAGAAGGTAAATTTCTGCACACTTTTACTTCCCTTCATAATTAAAAATTCATTCCATCTTATAACTCATTACAAGCTACTTGAGCAGTAATCCCTTAACCCTTTCTTTAGAAAATTAGGTACCTCGGCCTTAACCAGCATTCCATCTGACTCTAGGCAACGACTAGCACCATGTTGCGTTAAACGGTTCAGATTTACCGGTAACACAGGTTGGCTTCTTATAGCGCGTAACCGCCCTCTTGCTTTCGCATTGTCCTGATCCTGACCCTTGCAGTTCCTCAGACCGCCGACAACTTCCTGGCGACTCTGTGAGTAATTAAGAAGGATGGGGCGTTACGCATAAATCTTGGAACAGAACGGCGCATTCATTATTTCATCTCGGCTTGTTAGACTCATTCTTTACCGCGTTCACGCTTCACTGACCCAAGCCTGCTGCAGTATCTATGTAATTAATGCTCTATTTAGGTGTTCGTTGCAGAAAAACTCACGATGTTCAAAATGAAAAATTAGGCTGAATAATGTTATAATTTACAGTCACTGGGT
This sequence comes from Pterostichus niger, assembly GCA_947425015.1. NCBI lineage: Eukaryota > Metazoa > Arthropoda > Insecta > Coleoptera > Carabidae > Pterostichus > Pterostichus niger. The sequence continues at coordinate 8,182,963 of OX380339.1, forward strand.
TTCGGTTGGATTTGGATTTATTTTTAATTTTTTTTTCTGTGGAGAAGTGTCTTATAGCAATCGTCAAAAAAGATTTTTTTTTGTTTTGAGTAAATCTTCTTTTACTCGCTAATAAAAATGAAATGTTGGGTTTAGCAAAGTAAATGGGTTTTTTAAGTAGTCCCTTTTTATTTTAAGCTCATCTGAGTTTTACTACTAGGCCCAGAATAAATAAATTATAGGTAGACTACTTCCTTAAAGACGTCAAATAAAAATGGTAATGATTCTTCTTCAAACCGAACAAATAGCTCCCTTAATTTTTCCATTTAAATTGCTGGACAAATGCATTAGTAATGCTTGGAGAATTCCAACTCCTATGCAAAGCGAATCAAGTTGATTTTGATCTTTAAAGGGATGAAGGTATATATTACTAGTTTTATTTTGAATCGTAGCTTAAAAGGCAGTAAAAATTAAATCGCGAATAATTTAGGTACTGTTATAAAACGAGATCTTTAACTGTTTAGGCTTAGGCCTTTGAATTAAGGACACTAAATGTGTTAGCTATGCAAATTTAACAAAGATTTCGTACGCAATATAACAGATATTTTTTATTTTGAAATATATACTTTTGCTGGATAATTTAATAAATTTCATTATATGGACGTATGATGTTTCTTGTACCACCTCTCATGCCAGCGATAAAGCGATATTTAAGAAAGTAAAATAATTAACTATCTGCTAAGTTTAACAAAATAAGGTTTATTATCTTGTCGCACGATCGTGTTTTTAACGTACTTACAGACGTTGTTTATATACCATGTAAGTTCAATATACAGCACTGCGATAAGTTGCTATAGAACCGAGCAAAATAATAGTACTATTAGAAGTTATAACCTAATTAGTGCTGTAAGTAATAACACAATAAAACTATAATATATTTTCTTGAATTTCGCAGGTATTAAAGAATCACAACCAATCCTCCAAGCTTCTTCTATTTCATAGTCCGTAATATTAACATCTTTGGGAGCTGTGATTTGACGACTGGTCAACCGCATTTCACGTGAAAAAATATATCACTTACCGAGATCTGCTACGGCAGAGGGCCACACCCAGTAATGGGTAAAAGGAGTGATGATATATTTATTTTCGTAACACATGCACAAGAAACACGTTCTTATTCCCTAATTTTAGAGAGAGAACACTGCTTTTCTCCCCTAGGGAGAGAAACATTATGTTTCTCTCCCTAGGTAGGATGTTTCTCTCCCTAGGTAGCATGTTTCTCTCCCTAGGGACATGTTTCTCTCCCTAGGGACTACGATTATTAGCTGTTTGCGGCGTTTCCTAGGTAACTAGTTAAGCAACCCATATTTGACATTTGTCCCGATAAGACAGTAATTTTTGTGCACTTGTTACGAAAAGTATAATATGCTTCACGGGAGGGCGCGATTATCCCTTGTGTGAAGTTGGCAAACCTCGATTTCAGCTCGAGTCTTCGGCCCTCGCTTACGTCTCGGTTTGCCAACTTCACACGCGGGAATAATCGCTTGTTTCCCTCCCTTGATGCATAACATACTATTATTTATTTGTCAATTATAATATATGACATAATTTCATTTTGTTTTTATTTATTTAAACTAAGTTTAAAATTAAAGTTTTGTAGCTAGTTGCACCAACTAAAATTAAATTTTATACTTGATTTAAATAAACAAAATCATATCGAATATTTGACAGCAATATCAATTATTCCATATGACATGTAACTTCGATATGTTTTAATTTTTTTTAAACCCAGTTTGAAATTAAATTTTATTTGGTGCAACTGGTCATTAATGTTATAAATAAATAATTTTTCTCTTGGCAAATATAGATGAGGTATAATTTATGTTACTATTAGTTGCAGAACAGTCTATAGATAACCTGTGTATTAGGTAGTACATTTAATATATAAATACAAATAGTACCGCTGATCAAATAAATAATTCAATAATAACTAACAACTATTCATCATTCAATGACAAGGACAAACGTATCAATTCGAATTGTAGTAACTAGAAATAAATAATAAATCAGTCTGTTATCGTGTGTAGAAGTTTCTGGGAATTAAATAGCATTATTCGATTAAATTAAAAATGAAGGTCTAAGGAAAAGTTTGAAAAGTCCCCTGGCTTCAGTCAGCCGTTTGTTCAACAAGGGAAAGTAAATACAATTTACTTTTTATGTTTTAATATTGACGCAAACTTTTCATAGAAAGAACGCTTGATAAAGTTAATCAGTCGGTATTAAACAGCAAGAATCATTTGAAAAAGAAACAGGATGATGTTAAAAAGATAATTTGCGTTTAATACGTCCATTATCATTTATTTCTACTTACTTTAAAAGTCTTCAGTACTTCTTTTCGGCATATTACTATCTTTCAGTTCAGTATAGTTTTTTCCCCTAGTAACAACATCTGCTAGTATAGAAAATTAAATATTAATAAAAAATAATTAAAGAAGTAAAGATCTTTGTAAATATTTATTATCAATTAAATGAGGTATGATGTCAAGTCCAATTTATTAATTTCAAGAAAAAAGTAAAAAACATAAATAAATGTCTGCCGTAGCAGATTTCAGTAAGTGATATGTTTCTGCGTGTGAAATGCGGTTACCAGACATCAAATTACGGCCCTCATATATGTTCCTAGAAGGGAGGGGGCATAGGGGTAGTTTTATTGTGGTGAAAATTGTTTGTCGGCTGTGAGAATCAAACCCGTATTCTCATCTTCATAGACCGACTCGATACCACTGATCCACCTACCCCATTAAAATACAATTTAATACATAACAAGGGAAGGGGATGTCATATAACTTTTTTTTGAACTATTTTGTTCTACAACATGCACCTATTTATTTTCAATTATTACTTTTATATAATTTGCCCTGTTTCGAGAAACATAAAGTTTATTTGAATTTTTACAAATAATAAATTATTTTAAATTATAAATTTATTAAGCTAATTTATAGTAGATTAAAGTTTTATAAAATATATTATTGTTGGTCCTGAATAAAGTATTAAATTATATTATAAATGTTATCATAAAGTGTTTGTTTGTTTGTTTGTTAAAGAATAATATACATTATTACAAGAACTGTGAAGACTGATTTGAACTGTGAAATAAATGATATAAGTTACAGCAAACATAAAAGTCTCGCCCATACAGTTAAATACTTGTCTTCCGGTTTTTAAAAACGCAAAAATTAAACCACCACCAGTATTAATCTTCTTTCCTTCAGCCATCAATATTCTTTAACTGTACTGAATAAATTCTCTTGTGTAATGTGTTCTTTGTCTCATTATTTTTTGCTAATTTCTTTGTTCTTTGGTTGGCTTAAATATAAAACATGGCGTGATCGTAAAAAAATTACTAAATGTTCTTCAAGAATTAAATGCAGTTTAAATGGGTATTGAGATTGCAAGGTTTACTGGAAAGTTTTTCAATAAACTAAAATGCATATTCTTGAAATGTATACTTCAATCGCGTGTTTGGTTAGTTTTCAAACTTGAAAGCCAAATGAGAAGTTGTATTTTATCCGCGGTTTTGTTTTAATTAACTGGATATCTTGACTATCTCCATTAATTTAGATTCTTTAAAAATTCGAGTATAATTTATTGACTTTTACTTTAATTTGAATAATTACAAAAATATAGACTTAAGATTTTCATAATAAATTCAAATTTCAAAGCAATAATTCAAATACAGATAAGATCGAAACTGGTTTAAAATATAGACTCAGAGACAAAAATATCAAATAGGGAAAACTAGTATGTATTTGATTTTTGTTACATACGTTAGTATAAATAAATAAATATAACATCACGCCTCTTACCCATTGCTGGGTGTGGAACTCTGCCTAAGCAGATCTCAGTAAGTGATATATTTTTTCGCGTGAAGTGCGGCTACCATCCTTTAAATCAGTGGTTTCCAAACATTTTCTCTCAGCGGCCCCTTTTTTCCGTAAAAAATTTTCGCGCCCCCCTCATTTTTTTATAACAGAATAACATCAAAAATCATAAATAATTTATTTTATAGAATACAAAAGAATGAGTACTATAAATAAATATTGTTATTATATAAGATATTTGTTATAACAAATCTTTTTCTTAACCTAAAATTATGTTTATTACAACATAATAATAGAACAAAATAATGTAACAACATTTATAAACATAAAATTGTAATAAGATTGGAAATAATATTTAATTTAATTTAGGCATATTTAATATAATATAATCATAATTTTTGAGTGTGCTGAATGGGCGCTTGTGTTTCAGTTTCTCGAACCGGGGAGTCATTGAAGGTATCGCCACTCGCAATTCTTTTTCAACGAATAATCAAGTTAGATATTTTGTCTTTAAAACAGCTACAGCGGAAAAGCCTTTTTCACACAAATAAGATGTTACGAAACGTAATAAAATTTCTAAGGCTTGGTTTGTTAAACTAGGGAAATTTTACTGCGAGCGCGAGTTAGAAACACGTGTGTGCTATGATGTGAATGGAGAATGTGTTCATAAGCCTCAATTATATTTGTATATAGCGTGCCCCCTTCGGAACAATCTCGCGCCCCATAGTTTGGAAACCACTGCTTTAAATCATATATTTCATGTTTGCACCAAAGGCACTTAAATTTTTGGTTTGATTGAATGAAATAAAAAACCGAGTAAATAGTATACCTATATAATGGCGCGGTGGCCGAGCGTGTTAAGGCACATCTCTTAGCATACTGTGACGTCACCCGAGCCAAGGTTCGTCAGTTCGAATCCGCCTGCCGACAATGTGTGATTTGTCGTAAAATATAAAAATACAGTTACATGTATTTATCACACTCGGGCGCTATAAGCTAGTCACTTATACGCCTTAAATAATCTGACTAAAGAAACCGGCAGTACGGCAGTGTAAAAACTGCGGCTCGGTGTGCCCGGCCCTGTTCCGCAACGGAATGATGGGACTCATATATATATATATATATATATATATATATATATATATATATATATATAATGTAACAAGTTTTGTAAACGGTTTTTTAGTTGGAAATGTATAAAAAACGAGTATATAAAGAGTTTATAAAACAAGTCATATACTATACCTTTTCTACAATCTCAAATTAAGACAACAACAAAAATGCAAAGTTTTATGTATTAAATGAGAAGTAAGGTTTAGTTATAATGACAAATGTAGCAAGCTAACTTCACTCCGTATTCAATATGTCAGTTGTTAATTTCACACCGTGACTAATACGTTCGAAGCCACAGCTTGTCAACATATAACTAAAATGTTATTTAGAGGCATAAGGAACCAATAGGTTAATGACATTTTAATAACAGGAGTAGAAAAATATAATGAAGTTCCTGTTGTCTAGAGTAACATAAATAAATAAATCATTTGTTGAAACACAAGCACTCCAGCCATAAAATTGTAATATAGCGATCGATATCTATCTCCAATTCTTTGCAGTCGTGCACAGACAGTTTAACAAGTTCACCACACATCGCATCGGCGTATTGTGATTCCGGGAGCGTCCGGTCCAAGTACTTGCCTCTGCCGACGCTGGTTCCGGCTGCTAGGTTCGCTAGCGTCGCGCTCGACCTATGACAGAATGATACTCGACCGTACTCACGAATACACGCGGACAAAAGAATGCCTTCAAGCTACACCAGCCAACTTCAATCTCACTCTGAAATGGTGACGCCTTTTTACAAGATACAATGTACAGAGTATGCGTTGTTACTGTGAATTGACGATTATGACGCATGGGTTCCTATAACTTATTTGGTTTTTATAAGAGTTACTTCTACGAGTAGTTTTGGGTGATTTAAAAAATGGCATGTCTGAGCTTACCACAATCGCTGACATATGTTGTCAAGTATGATAGATAATTTGTCAATTGTGACAGATAATTAATTTCAAATTTATAATTTTGAATCTTATTGATTCTTGTAACATTGAAACACTTTTCGTTCCCAAATTATTTCTTTTACGTTTCATTGGTTACAATACATCAATAGTACTAAATTCATATTTTTTTCATTCAATTTCTTTCAATAATAATAATTGTATTATCTGTTATTTTGCAATATTACAAAAAAAAGTTTGTATTTTGAGAGCGAAACTATGTTTTTTTACATACAATCATACATACATAACATCTCGCTATATCCCATTAAATGGAGTAGCACGAGCATCCTGAAACATTCAAGATTCATAAAAAAAAATCAGTTTACGTCAACATTCTCATTCTGACACACGATACTCGTTTCAACCACATTAACACTTCTTCCATACGAGCTCTTTCTTTCCTCACAACCAAATCCATCATCACGCAACAAACCTTCATGCACATCCATCCATTCGCTCCTGTACACCTGTTTCGTAAATCTTCACTTACACGCACTTCTCTTCTTGTTTAAAAATACATTTAACACAATTGCAGTTAGACACTGTATAGTACAAATTGAAAATGAAGAAAAAAAGATGAGGAAGGTAGGAAGCATCTGCCTGCGCTTGTTTTTGAAACTGAATTCCACACAATTGCAGTTGGACACTCTATAGTAAAAACAGAAAATGAAAATGAAAATAAATGACTTTTTTGTGAAAGTAAAAGTGGCATTCTCATGCGCAACAAAATACATTTATTTCACCCACCTAATACAAAATAACTATTTTCTGGCAGTATTCCCAGAAAAATACGCAAAATTTTTATATTGCTTCGTTTTATTCTTATTCCGTCGGTTCCTCGAAGGTAAAATGACTAAAAGTTAAGTTAAATTATATCTAAGTATGTTGTGAAAAATACATTTTATAGCAACATAATAACAAAGAGAATGTTCTAAAGACTTCAATATTAAGTACGAGTAAAAGAATAAAACAATGTATAGTGCAGTAAAGACAGTTCCGCTGTGCAGGAAAATGAGAAATGAAGACTAGCAGGAATGTTAGTGAAGCAAAGTGAAGGCACAACATCGTCGTCGTAGAGAAGGCAGGTACCTAGCAGGCTCATTAGATCTCAACTCCGTAACTTTAAAACTTTCTTCAACTATGCCCGAGCACGGTTTGTTTGCTTAAAGACTGAGGCGCTTGGCGCTTCCAACCACCAGCCCGCTGACTTTCCCGTCACGCAGAATTTCCTCCCAAACTTCTAAACACTGTATTCCTTTACGCAATAAAAAATGTAAAAATGGTAACAAGTAACAATAACTCGCGCGATAGCGACCAGAAATGTAAAATGGAAACTTCTCAGAATTTTTTATTTGCTCGCAAACACCGATAAAAAGTTTCATTGAACGTTCAACTAAAATTTTTTATGTTGGTATCTTGGAAATTTTAAATTATTCTGAATCAATTACACTTTTCTGCAATAGACCGAACTCTGACAATGCTCTTTAATTATTTCGTGACGAAAGGGAAAACTTTTTAACTACTACGATTCATTGTTCGGTTACAGCCTACAATCACATCTTATTATCATCATTATTTTTTTCTTAGGCCATAACTCTTTTCATTTATACAAATAATTAAAAATCTGATGTGGACACCACATGACTTCCTTGTACGTGTATTAAACTATAGATATTTTTTTAATTGCACATATATTTGACATAAAATCTTTTATTTTTTATTTTTTGTTCTAATCCATAGCAAACTTAATTAAAAAAAAAACTAAAAATATATAATATTTAAATTTAGATATCTCGCTTATGCAAAAGGCTAATTTAAAAATTCTTAATGTGCTAGACGCAGAATTTAATTCTCTAAAACTTTTATTTGCAGCATTCATTTCTAAAATTAAAATAATACCATTTTTTTCAAGGAAAACTGTTAGCAGCTTCATGTAATGTGCCACTTCCGGTTAGTCTATTTTAACCAAAATCTATTATGTTATTTCCATTGATATAGTAGTCTTATATTCCAAATTTGGAAAGTTTTAAATTATATTTGAATATAGTTTTTCATGAAAATCTATTATAGGCTTCAAGTAAAGTACCACTTCCGGTAGTTGTATAATGACCAAAAAGGGAGGTGCACAACTAGATGTTATAACAGTCCTAAATATAAAGTTTCAATTTTCTACGGCTTACCGTTTTTGAGTTATGCGACATACATACGTACCTACATACGTACGTACAGACGGCATGACGAAATTAGTCAAAATAGATTCAGGGAGGGCCAAAATACGTATTTCCGTTGAAATCTGAGAACCGAAAATTTTCGCGATTACAATACTTCCTTTACTTCGTACAAGGAAGTAAAAATACTATTCATATTGAAAAGTAAAAAGCATTACGAGTTCAGTTTTTAAAAATAAAAAATAAATATATCATCACGCCATTTACCTATTACTATGTGTGGCACTCTGCCGAAGAAGACTTCGGTAAGTGATATATTTCTTCGCGTGAAGTGCGGTTACTAGCCATCAAATCACGGCCCCCAAAGATGTTAGTAAAAGGGGAGCCACAGGGGTAGTTTTTAATTTGGTGAAAATTGTTTGAACCAGGGTGCCCAAGATCCACAGGCCGACACAATACCACTGAGCCACCTACTAAATACTAATACCCGGTTTATAAGTCGCGATCTAAACTCAAAAATCGGTTTAAGAGCAGGTTCAAAGTGTTTTTCAGTGTAGTTTAAACCTTAAACTCAATTCAATTTTTTCTTGATCCCGAACGGTCAATTTTCTTAACTTAGGTATTAATTTTAGGCTTTAACCGTCGCCTACATTAATATTAAAAAACATAATCGACTGTTCGTCAATACATTTTTATGTTTATATGTTGTAATTATTTGTCATGATGAAACCCAGTTGCGTATCGAAACAGCGTTCATTACGATAAGCAAAATTTGTTTTAGACGGTTGGTAATAATATCAAGCTGAGAACAATTAAATCTACCCCTGTGGCTCCACCACCACTAACATCTTTGGGGGTCGGAATTTTATGGCTGGTTACCTCACTTCACGTGAAGAAATATATCACCTGCCGATATGCAATTTATTTAAATGTATTCTGTTGTATTGTATTTTATTTGTTTATTTTTTCTATTTTGTACTCTGTACTCATTATATTCATTAGGTACATTTTCTTTATAATTTTTGTAATCTTATGTACGTGGTTGGGTGGAAGAACAGCCTTTGGCTGAACCCCGCCTTTGACATGTGTCAATAAAGTCATTATTATTATCTGCTACGACAAAATGTGATGATATATTTTTTATTTATTGTTGTTATTTATTTGACAAGTGAGATTTGGTCCACTTCGTCACTAAATCTTATAACAAAGATTAAAAATTCTTTAGTCTATTTAATTGCCTTTCTTGGAAAATCTGTTACACAAAAATGTATAAAAAGACTGTCGATTGGTTCAATATTTTGCAAGTAAAATTAGTTGTTTGAATACTTTCAAATATATATATTAATTATTTATGAAGTAAATTATACGAAAGAATAAAAATGAGAATGAATTCCAGGCACGTTTATATTGATTAACGTAGTCGGCAGTGGCCTGTGATTTGAAGCTAAATGACAGCGTTATGTCCCTCGGCAATTCATGTGGTTTTCGCTGCTAATTGCTAATTTGTATTACGTTGTGTACACTGCGAATAACACGGAACACACCTATACCTACATTCGCCACTCGACGTCAGCTTACCCGCCGAAATTTACATCACTTTACATTGTGTATTTTATATTACTCCATTGGTGCTGCTCCTCCCTCACTGTATTTTACTATTAATACATTGCATAAACCTACATGGTCTGATGTAACATAACATCCGAATATACGTCGAATTCCTAACAATGAACATATTTTTAAGCGGACTTCTTTCTGTATTGTGCAGATATTTTTCTTGCATGCATTTGGAATCAATTTACCGCTCTTGCATAGATAACATGTAATACAATTTATCTACTTTTATTAAATAATGTATTCATTACTTATGAAATTTATGATAAGTAATACTAATCATTATTGACAGTGTTAAGTAATAATTCATTACTCAACACTTCACGACCAATCACACGTCTGAATTTTCATTACTTAACACTTTAATAGCCAATCAAAAAATAACGATAATTGCCACGCGTTAAGTATGCTATGAAACAGTGAAGTGCGCTATTGTTAATTATCTGTCAAAATTAGTTTAAAACATTTTTGTTTACAATAATACTGTAATTTGTGTGATTATACATGTGAGTTATGGATTTTGAAAGCGAACAAAGTGACAGATATTGTAGAAGCCGCACACGTACGTTTCTTAAATTTACTGCCCGAAAAAAAAAAAAAAAGTATGAACAAGTTTATAAGGCTTTTATGGATTGGCGAATACGCAAAAATGTAAATTCCTTTTCGTAAAATGTTCTTATAGTATATTTTGGCGAACTTTCTGATAAATATAAATCATCGTCATTATGGGCTACTTATTCCATGTTAAGTAGTGTTAATATTTATTAAATAAAAATAAAAACAAAAAATTTAAGCAATCTGACTTATTCATAATGTAACATAAAAAAAATAATTGTAAAATCTTATTACATAATAACATATAGTCGTAGATAAAGTATAGTATTCTATTCGCAAGTAATAGCTATTACTCACTCATTGAATAATATACTATTATGTAACAGGACCAGAAAATGATACTTTACTCGGCAAGTAAAAAACTTCCAGAGCAATCTTTTTGAGACTGTCATAGATAAATTTTCCATCATTTAACACACGAATTAAAAATTTTTCTACGATTGCAATGAAAAGTTGAAAATTATGCTCTCATTTGTCATCGTAAAGTTGACGTTTTCTGTGGAACATTCGAAAAATAACTAAGAGAAAAGATATTAAATGCGTGCATATTTTAATAATTACCAGGGATACAAACGAAACAGAAACTTGTCATATTGACAGTTGACAGAACGAATTTATTTTTAGTGCGTATACGTTTTTTTTTAATAATTTAAAATGCAATTGAAGAAAAAATTATGTATGTATCACGAGCATAAAGTGTCTTTGTTCCTCTTACACTATTGCAGCTCTAGCTCGCGCTTCAATTACTGTGCTCGAGTAACATAGAATCACTTTACGCACATATAACTATATTTCATAATGTATTGTATTTCCATGGTTACAATAGTAATTTCAGTCCGGAAAGTGAGACATTACAGTACTAGTACTGTAATAAATATTACGGTACTATTATTGTAAAGTTGCTAGGTAACAAGCAATTATTGGCATTTAATTATAATTATTTTAAGATGAGACTTGCAAAGTTAGGATATGAAAATATTGTTTAATAATTAAATGCAACACAATATTAAATAAAACGTACAGTTCACAGTCTAGTAAAAAAGTTGAATTTAGCGGTTGAATTGTGCACAAAAATAATATCAACTTTGTTTAACAGTTAAGTAATAACAAATATTTTCAAGGAACGAAGTATACCAAATTGATAAAAAATTGCTATTTGGAAAATTGTTAACTTAAGGAATTTTTTATAAAATCAAAAGATTTTAATTCTTTTTTTTTAATTGTTCACTTTTAACATGCTGTTAGCGAACAATATAGTTACATCGCTTTATGAAACTGAACCTTGGAACAATACTTAATTGTCAAAACATTAAATCAAGAATAAGTTAATTTTATACGGGGTGTTTCTGTACATCGGCACGAAACTTTAATGACATATTATAAGAAGATTTTTTTTGAAATTCGCAAAAATTGGGGTTTTTCATTCCTAGCGAACATTTTTAGTGTCACTGGTTTAATAGTACATTAAATTTTGATAAAATAACTATAAGGCATTACACCAGGTACCTACATAATAACTAATTAATAAATGATTATTTGTAGTCAGTGTTTATACTTTTATTTCATTAGTACCTAACATAATTATAAATAATTTAATGTACTTTTAAACTAAACCTGATGCAATGCCTTATAATTATTTTATAAAAATTTAATGTACTATTAAACCAGTGACACTAAAAATGTTCACTAGGAATGAAATACCCTAAGTTTTGCGAATTTCAAAAAAATACTTTTGTTCTATAATCAGTATATCAAATTATATGTCATTAACGTTTCGTGCAGAGGTATAGAAACATCCTGTATATATTTTGGAAATGTATTCAAGTTTTTTGTTATCTAATTTTTGCTTACTGGTCGGCCTGTATTATATTCTCTAATCATTTATGTCTGCTTTTTTTTATCAACTTAATGCTTTTTTGTCAAAATCTTGAGCTGTACTGCGCTCTTTTTACAAAAATCTATGTTTTTTTATCGACTTTCTACTAACAACAAAGTAAGGTCAATATTCTTTCACACCAATATTTAAAAAACACTTAGACGGGTCAAATCTGAATTATTTTATACTTGACTTTAGAAAGACAAGTAGTTTACATAACTGCAATGTTACCTTTTCAAAGTCAGAGTCAAACCTATATGTAAACGTAGTCAACAGATAAAATTAATTCGACATGTAGAGACTCATTCTCAATGGACGTCAGAAGCAGTGACATTTGATATTTTAGATCGATAAAAAATTACTCCAATTTAACTTGAGTTAGAATACTTAATTTCTGAATACAGCTACTACACGTTCAATTGAACCTATACAGAATTGTGAAACGACTCACCAGAAGACATGGACTAGGTTTGCCACTTACAAGTAATGTAGCAACAAATTATAAAATAATAATAATAATAATACTATGTACTTGGGTGGTAGTCAGCTATCGTTCACGTCCCACGTTGCCCACTGTCGAAATCAGCTAATTCTGCAAGTCTTGAATCTACACAGTTGATTCTATATCACAATCATTTATACATATATTAACGTTTCTATTATATATAAAACACGAATACAGACAATAATACACAATTTAAGTTATTGTTTACATTAAAATATAAGAAAATATTCACTAAAACGTTCACCAAACGTTAAAACACTCTGTTCACTGTAACACTCGCACAATACTAAACTACGCTAGCTCAGCGCGAATCGACAAAATAATTAGTAAGCTTGGTTTTATCTTGTTCGCGTTCGTTCTCATTCCAAGTTTTATAAAAATATATTACATATAATATACAGATGAGTATTCGGCTCAAGGCCAATTTCCGATATTGAACGAATAAAGCCGATTTATGTAGCATTGTAGAATAGCATTATGAATAGAATCAAAATTATGTTTAAAGAGTATAATATGAAAGAGATAATATTTGAATACGTTTTCAATTATTTATACCTATTTGTTTGAAAAGAAAATAGATTTTGATCGTTATATTTCATATTTATCGTACAAGAAATAGAAAAATAGTAGAAAATACAGCTAATTTTCAAAGACAAAGATAATTTCTCTAAATAAAAAAAAAGATATTATTTCGAATTTAATCATTTCTTTTGCTAGGACACGTATAAATACTTTTTATGAAACCACACAACAAAATATATCGTTCAGTGAAAGTTTGTATTCAATATTCTCATTGACTGATTATTTTGCTAATTTTGTTATTTGGTAAAGTTATGCTCTCTTTGTTTTTGCTTTCGTTGTATATCTTCTTCTTCTGATGGCACTACAGCCCAAATCGGGCCTGGGCCTACCGGGCACACCGAGCCGCAGTTTTTACACTGCCGTACTGCCGGTTTTCGTAGTCGAATGCTACATTATTTAAGGCGTATAAGTGACTAGTTTATAGCGCCCGAGTGTGATAAATACATGTAACTGTATTTTATATTTTACGATAAATCACACATTGTCGACAGGCGGATTCGAACTGACGAACCTTGGTTCGGGTGACGTCACAGTATGTTAAGAGATGTGCCAACACGCTCGGCCACCGCGCCTATTTCGTTGTATATACAATATTTTTTGCACTCCACAACAAGCCATAAAATCCAATTAAAGAATATTTTTTCTATTATTTTGATAATGAGATCTCCTATTTGTACAGTTTACAATATGAAAAGATGTACAACTTTTACTCCAATATAAGTAAGTATGTAGCTTACAATTTTAAAACAAATTTGCCATATTTTGATTTTGGTTGATGAACTCATTATAAGACATACTTATATGAGGTAGGATCGATCCCTACAGCCGACAAACAATTTTCACCAATTTAAAATCTACCCCTGTAGCTTTCCTTCCACTAATAACTTTGGGGGCCGTGATTTGACGGCTGGTAACCGCACTTCACGCGAAAAAATATATTACTTACCGAGATCTGCTTAGGCAGAGTGCCACACCCAGTAATAGGTAAAAGGCGTGATGATATATTTATTATTTATAAAATTGAGGTTAAGTATATTAATTTGTGTTTGTTGTGCCTTGCATTTTGCTAATTGTAATGAAATATTGATGGAAAAAATCTGGTTAGGATGAAGTGAATGCATAAAACATTCTTTCAATTTCTCAGCGGATCTACAAGCAACATCTACGAGCGAACGAGACTCACACAATGCAGAGAAATAAATTATTTCCTTTCCATGACGGATCTAGCTAATGATCGTGCATTCTTCTTGCCGACGTATCGTACACCACACCAGGTCTTCTCAACAAGTGAATTTCTTTTAACCGAATTTTCTAGTTATCCCTTCAATTTCAATAATTTGTATTGTTTATAAATGGGGTAGGTGGCTCAGTGGTATCGAGTCGGCCTGTGGATCTTGAGATCCCCACAGCCGACAAACAATTTTCACCAATTTAAAGCTATCCCTGTGGCTCCCCCTTTACTAATAACTTTTAGGGCCGTGATTTGACGGCTGGTAACCACTCTTCATGCGAAGAAATATATCACTTACCGAGATTTGCTTCGGCAGAGTGCTACACCACAGCGGCGGATCCAAACTTCGAATTAGGAGGAGGTCATGGAGTGAATTTTGTCCCGGGGGTGGGGGGGTATTGCCCATCTTCTAAATATAAAAAACATTTGTATTTGCTCATATTATATTCCTGCTTTAAATAATTTTTACAATTACTTTCAATCACATTAAATCTTCTTTGGAATCGCATTAAATCAAACGGTTCTTCGATGGAATACAAAAATTATTGAATTAGAAGTTGATTTTCTAAGTGCAAATGTCGGTAGTCACATACTTGACTAGGTCTTAAATAGAATACTTCTCTCATCTGCGGGTTGAAATAATGTCCCCACAAAATATTGGTTTTTGGCTATTTATTAGAATAATAAATCAAACAATAGTTCTTAATTATCTTTGAATTTTAAGTTCTTAGATAATATTTTCTATTCAATTTGTTTAACAATGACATCATTATTATGTATTAGGGCCAACATTTAAAAAAAGTCCATGCTTAGGGAGGGTCATGACCCCCATGACACCCCCTGGATCCGCCCCTGCTACACCAAGTAATGGGTAAAAAGCGTGATGATATATTTATATTTATTTTATTTGTTCATAAATTATATATATAAATTATTTTTAGAATCAGCTTTAAATTATTGTCGATTGAAATGATTAAAACTAAGCCAGTGAAGTCTAGACAAACAAAAAAAAAAACCATTTGAATCTGTCAAGTGCAAGTTCAGAAGTAACCTTGCTGATTTAATGAAAAAAATACATTTGTTGAGATTAAATTCTTATTGCGCAGAGTAACAAATAAATAAATCAATTATTCTTAAAATAGATGCCTTTGTTCAGTAACTTATAAGGATGCTATTAAAAAATTTAAATAAAAGTGTACTCTGGTTGTCAATAAAGAGATATACAAGTGCAGTTGTACAAATAATGAATTTGTTTCTAACCGTATATATTTTTTCCTACTCCCGTTATGAAGTCATTTAATGTACGAGTTTCCATAGCGCTAAATAATAGTTTATTCATGTTGACAAGTTGTGGCTTCAAACATTTTAGTCACGGTTTGAAGATAACAACTGACAATAATAAGTTAGCTTCCTGCATCTGTTATTGTAAACTAACCTTACTTGTCAAATAATCCATAAAACTTTACATTTTTTTTTGTTGGCTTAATTTGTGATAATAGAAAAAATATAGTGTGACTCGTTTTATAAACTCTTTAGCTCCTTTTTTTATACACTCGTAACTAAAGAGAAAAACTGAGAGAAAAATTGAAATGCCCCTGTCAAATCAAAGCAGCCGATAACTAAATTGATTTGAAGTACTTTTCTTTAAAATAATTATAAGGAACATGTGGCAACGTAAATACAATAAACTTATGAAAATAGTACAAGTCCTTCAGTTTTTATTAAATTAAATAATAATAAGTAACATGTTGAATCCTTACCTACAAGGTGAAATATTGAGAATCACTGTTTGAAAATGTGTACCCGCACAAGATCAAGAACCATCCTCATCGCCCTCGCCCCTTTCAGATTCCGCTCTACACCTCGTTCGGCAAAAGAGCTGACGTGCGCAGCCGGCACCACACTCACTCCGCCGACCCGACCGATATGTATCTTCTCGCGTGAAGATAACACTTGCGGACGGAAGCAGCACTTAATTACCAGCGGCGTTAAGCGGAAGTGACGCGGGAAAATTGCCAGCACACCCCCGTGACCATGCACTGACCGCCGCTACGTGTATCATTTGTAGCTGTCAATTTTTTATACTTGGGTTAATTATGTCTTTGGAACGGTTTCAAGTGAGAACTGCGCCGCCTGGTTAAGAGGGTAAACATCAGATAAATTTAAAGCAAACTTACGTGTTTCGATCTAGTTGCATGAGGATGGTTTTTACTGTTTTCTTTATTTCTATATCGAACGGACGTTGGATTTCTAGGCAAATATGCAACGTCTCTAACTAAATCAGTGATTCTTAATCCAATACCCGCCGCAATTCAATGATCAATAAAAGAATACCTTTTCAGTAAAAATATCTTTATTTGAGTTCTAAAAAACAAGTTTTTGATAATAAAAGTTATACATACTTAAGTGTTAAAATATATCTGACCTTGAAATATAATTGTTAAAAACACCGAAATTAAGTAACTTTGAATATTTTTAAAATTATTGGTTTTGCAAATATTTGAAAATTAACTGTGACTGGCTGTCATAACATAACTAATTAATATAATCATTTAAAAAAATATACATTTTAAATGTAAAAAAAATTATTACAGCCAAATATTTAAGCGTCCAAAAAATGGGACGTTGGCGGATAATGGGTTAACCGAGGGTCCGTGAAAGAATCGCAGATAATTTAACACTCGCTAGCGAAATATTAGTTTTCTACGATTGCTATGAAAAGTTGACAATTACGCCCTCATTTGTCATCGTAAAGTTGACGTTTTCTGTGGAACAATCAAAAAATATCTTTTTTGCGCGTCTCCAATGGCAATGCGCGAAAAATATATTAAATGCGCGCTTATTTCAATAGTTACCAGGGATACAAACAAAACAGAAACTTGTCATATTAACAGTTAACAGAACGAATTTATTTTCAGTATGCATACGTTTTTTAATAATTTTAAGGTGCAATCGTAAAAAAAATTATGTGCGTATCACTAGCGTAAAGTGTCTTTGTTCCTCTTACACTATCACGCTGCAATTGCCGTGTTCGAGTAACAAAGATTCACTTTACGCACTTAATACACAAATAACTATTGTAGTAATTTTTATTTTGCGCACTGCTTCGCATCCTAGAGCGCAAAATAAGTATCTCACGCACGCTCCCAAATTATTTTTTTTCAGGTTCGATACATCAATAGTATCAATTTACTTAAATAAATCAATAATTATTGTATTATTCTTTATTTACAATTGTAGAAAAAATATTGTATGTATTTCGTAGGCAAAATTTTTTTGCGCGTTCGAATGACTTTTATTGTCGCGACCTGCGTTCTCGACTAAAAGTAACATTCTCACGCGCAACAAAAAAAGCTAATTTCCCAAGGTTTACAATTGTTATGAGACTCAGAATTTAAAAGTTGGTATTAAATATTCATTCATTTTAAAAATGTTATTCGAAATCTTTTAAGGATATATTAAAATATTCATTTTTATTTCGGATCTCATTTTAATAAAACATTAGTTTCCTACTTCACAAAATGAACCTGTATAAGAACATATAAATAAAATTGCGGAAAAATGTATTATTATTCAATATTTATAATAATTATTTTTTTCTGAAATCGTCAAGAAAATGCCTACTTTCCTGACGCATTTTAGTATTTAAAGTAAGTGTTTACCTGACTCAAATAAATAAACTAAATAACTAAAAAATTTAATAAGATTTTTATTTATTTTTATCAATAGTATTAATACTAAATATACAATTGCTTAAATTACTAAAATTTATGTATGACACTGGCGAATTTGAAGCTAAATTTATTGGAGATTCAGTAAATAAAATAAGCAAGTAGCACATTTGCTGACAAATTATTTTGCTTTTTCCAATCCATGAAAATTTCAAACTCTTTATCATATCGGTCTTTGGACTTGCTCGGTAATAAATTTTCAACAGCCGCAGTTGCTTGATTTAAGATTTCAGGAGGAGTACTTGAAAATACCGCCTCATACTCATTTTCATCTATATTTTCCAACATTATAAAGAAATCTTCTCTGTCAACAATATTACTTTTGACACAAATATATTCAATAGATTTTTCACATAAGATATTGTTTTCAACAACTTTTGTCATCACCTTGGATATGTAGTTTGCTGCCAATATGATTCTTACCAAAAAATTAAACATTTTGAAATATTTATTATTAATTATATTGATAAAATATAAATATAAACGATTTCAGAAAAAATAGTATACATAATACGTCACGAAAGTGTTTTACTTGACTCAGCGAATTAAAATACTCGGCCTAACGGCCTCGTACTTCAAACAACCGCTTCGTCAAGTAAAGTATCACTTTCCTGACTTATTATGTAATATACTATTGTTATTTGCTGTATTATTTAAATTTAATAAATAACAAAAATGACCTTATACCTTTGCCTTCATCTAATATCTTTTTACTATTTTTTTCACAAAATAAGCTACTTATTACAAAAAAAACCGCAATCAGTTCCAATCTAAACAAGCGTGAAAAAATCACCCCACATTAGAATCTCATTATTAGTATTGTTTTGTAATCATCACGGCTGTAAGTAGACCTTTAATACTGCGTAAACCCTAGTTTAAACGAAGTGAAACCACGTAAGAGTCGAATTAGAAATAAATCATTCTCATATGGCATGTACCGGTGTACAGCGTTCACACATGCATTCCTGCTGCACGTTATACTGAGAACGCGACCTAATTTGATAATTACCCGTAAAACAAAACAATGTAAACAATCAAATAATTTTTATTCACCATTTGTTTCTTTTATACACAACTACAGACGACATAATTAATTATTCTTTCGCTAGAAAATTGTATGTAATTAAAACGGTGACATTTACTTAGAAAATTAAGTATTAATTTAAAATTCACCAGAATTAAAATTAAAAGGAACACGTAAAAAAAATTGCTTTAACTGGAAATTGAAAAGCAACTAATTTTGTTAATTTGTGTCCATAATTTAGATTGCGTAGGTGTCAGAAAGAAATAAATTCGTCTAGCTCTATCTCTGATACAGCTTCAGTTGCTACTAACCAAAGTTCATCTCAACTGGAACGTAGATTACGTGGGTGAACGAACATACAACCACCCACATGAAGCAAGAGTATAAGTACACTGTACATTAGGATGGCCCTTATTTTGGGTAAGTTCGAATTTTGTCGGTCTCTACCCGAAATCTGGTTTAAAATCACAAAAAAGTAATAAATTAATTTTTGGAGATTTTTAAAATAAGTTTAGCCCGTGCCTCTAGGCCACTTTCACTTTTGCCTTCAGTTCCCAAATCACTGCTGAGCAGTGACTATTCAAAATGCAATAACTTGTTTGTTTTTCAATATTTTGACACAATTCCAAGCGGGCATTAAACTACATGAGATAATGAATCGATCGATTACAATAAACAATAATTTTATATGATTGTTTATTGCTAAACGGGTGCTCAAAATCTAACGAAAATTGAGTTTTTTTAAATACGCAAAAAGTGATTCACAGTACTGATTCTTTTGCAACAATTTTGTTTTATAAACTAGTTTCGGTTATTTTAGACTGTTTTTGAATAATATTCATATTGATTATAACATTTTTATTTTATTTTATCATATTTTTAGCAACATATATTTTATCATTTGTAGTGTTTATTTGTAAATGTGTATAAGTGAAAGTGGCCTAGAGGCACGGGTGAAACTTATTTTAAAAATCTCAAAAAATTAATTTATATTTTTTTTTGTGATTTTAAACCAGATTTCGGGTGGAGACCGACAAAATTCGAACTTACCCAAAATAAGGGCCACCCTACTGTACATACTTCAATATTTCGATTTTTAAATAAAAATAATCCATCCATGTATCAAGAACTTATGAACCAAATATCATGTTAGTTAGCTAATAATATTTTTTTCTACGATTGCTATGAAAAGTTGAGATTTTCTGTGGAACAATGAAAAAATAATTTTTTCTACGATTGCAATGAAAAGTTGAAAATTTCGGTCTCATTTATCATCGTAAAGATGAATGTTTTCTGTGGAACAATCGAAATATAACTTTGTCATGCGTCTCCAATAGCAACGCGCTAAAAGATATTAAATGCGCGCTTATTTCAATAGTTACCAGGGATACAAACAAAACAGCAACTTGTCATATTGATAGTTGACAGAACGAATTAATTTTCAGTATATATACGTAAAAAGTGGGCTAGGTGGCTCAGTGGTATCGAGTCGACCTGTGGATCTTGATAACCCGAGTTCGCTTCTCACAACCGACAAACAATTTTCACCAATTTAAATCTACCCCTGTGGCTCCCTATCCACTAACATCTTTGGGGGCCGTGATTTGACGACTGGTAATCGCACTTCACGCGAAGAAATATATCACTTACCGAGATCTGTTTCGGCAGAGTGCCACACCCAGTAATGAGTAAAAGGCGTGATAATATATTTTTATTTTATTTATTTATTTTATAGTATGAATTCTTGAAATATTGAACATTTATTTCTAGCAATCATTCTTCAAATTTTTTAGTAATGCCTAAAATTCTCTTCACACCTCTATAACAACAAAATTCGGTTGCAACAATTAAATAAGTCTGTTCTATTTACTTTCCTGTATCTTTTTTGCGATGAAACCAATGCATTCCATCGAAGTGCATCGAAGTCGGCTTAGCACAAATAGAGAAGTTCGGCCACAACAGTAAACCAACAACCGTACGAGATTATTCTGTTTGTGTCAGCAGATCTGCGGCTTGTATCTAACGAATCAAGCACAGTCATAAATCATTTAAAGTTCTGATCCCACGATCCTATTAAAATTAATGACGAGCAGGATTTCTGCTAATCGAAAACAGAACTAACAATAGTAATGAAGATACGCGAGGAATTGAATTTGAGACGGAGGCTCGACGAGTATGATCCAGGATTCTGAAGCTGAACTCATGTGGAAAGGTTAGAAGGGATTTATTAACATTTGTTATTTGTTTTCTCTTGTCCCGACCCTTATATATAACCGTTGTATCTTTTATTTATTCGAGGGTTGCTTGGAATTTCTCAAACTGATAACGTTCAAAGATCATTTATTTTCTGTTTTCTATTTTAACTTATTTGAAAAATAAATCCGCAACTAATTCATTATTTATTTATTTATGCTACACTGTACAACAAGGACTTAATCCCAATTACAGTACAGGGTCCGTACTCACCGATCCGCAGTGTAGTAGTTCATATAATTTTTAGCTTGAGTGAGATTCGAACTCGGGATCTCCGGATTCGAATTCTGTATCGCTATCCACATTACCGTACTGACGGACAACATAAGATAAATTACTGTTTGTAGTGTCGGCCAGTGGCGCTCATAGTATACACTTCAATTAATAAAACATTTTGTTTTCAAAATTCGCTACATTAATTACACTTTACATGAAGCAAACAATTTTAGTGCCACTGATTTAAAAGTTATTTCTAATGTATTAATAATTAAATTATAATTATAACACAACTAATAGGTAATTATCTGATGTTGTATATTGAATAAATGGACTACGAGTATTGTAGTGTTTAGATTTATAATTTAATTATTAATAAATTACAAATATAATATATATAATGGGGTAGGTGGCTCAGTGGTATCGAGTCGGCCTGTAGATCTTGAGAACCCTGGTTCGATCCCCACAGCCGACAAACAATTTTCACCAATTTAAAAAATCTACCCCTGTGGCTCCTCCTTCACTAATATCTTTGGAGGCCGTGATTTGACGGCTGGTAACCGCACTTCACGCGAAAAAATATATCACTTACCGAGATCTGCTTAGGCAGAGTGCCACACCCAGTGATGGGTAAAAGGCGTGATGATATATTTATTTATTTTATTTAAATATCTTTCAAACCAGTGGCACTACAATCGACAAATTTAGAATATATCCTTTCTGTTTCATAATGAGTGGCATAAGTTGTAAAACCTCCTGTTCCTTAAAGTTTTTTCTCGAAGTAGAAAATCATCCTGAATAATTAGAAGTCAGTGATTGATCACACGACCTCTTGCATACATACATACATAACATCACACTATATCCCATTAAATGGGGTACCACGAACCCTTAAAACATTCACGGAAAATCCACTCGATGAGATTTATGAAGAATGAGTCGTTTATCCAACAATCTCATCCAGACACCATACTCGCTTCAACCATATTCACTTTCCTTTCATCACACTTAGTATTTTCCATCACGCAAGAAGCCATAAATCCCGTCTATCCATTCGCTTCTATATGCTTGCTAATTAATAAATGCAAGAATAATCTCGGTTTTATTCAATGAGCTTAAAGAAATAACTCAATAATACCATCTGTCATATATCTATCAAAGTTAGTCTAGCCATGAAAATGCAGAAAGGCGTAAAGATATATTTATTTTATTTGCAATCTTATTGAGCGTTCAATTTTCTGCCAGCTCAAAATTTCTTTGAAATATCAAAGTACAAAGTAGAATATCTTTAGTTAGTTCTTCCGTTGACGTCCACATATGGTAACCGCGTGCGGCGTATCTCAACGTGAAGAAGAATCGGTAAGTAGGCGTGAAAATATGGATAAGGGTCTAATTTACGAGTTCAAAGCAAATCGGTGAGTTACCGACGTTTGCTGACGCCGCCGTGCACGTCTTCCACAAAGTGCGATCCGCGATAAGACACGTTTACGCTTTTACACCGGTCTTGTTGCTTCCGACCAACTTTCCACTAAGTAAGAATTCACTTAATGTTCTTCATACACTGAATACTTGTCTTTGATTTTCCGCAGAATTGAAGTTCCATCACTGACAAACATGTTGCCTTTGTTGTTGAATGAGTTATGAGTTTCTCTCTAAGGGACAAACGTACCTAAATTTATTAGAACTGATGACATTTTACCACTAAATTACATTTGTGTCTTAACTAACTTGTATGTCATTTTAATAATTTTGTGAGTAAATATTGTTGTTTGAACATTTTGTGACCCAACACATTCAATTTGTGAAAATAAACTCAAATGTGAATTGGGTTAATACAATTTGTTTAATATTTGTTGCTTGTTTACTTTAAATATAATTTATTAATTATTTTTGCGCACATAAAATTAAATGGTATTTACTACCAAATAGATTAATATTTAAATTGTTTGATTAATATTAAAATTATATTAATTACAACTCATACAATCGATATGATAAGGATGACATTGATGGATTCTAAATTATGCGTTAAAACTATGAAAGGCGATACAAATGATTTTACAATAAATAAAGGAGTAAGGCAGGGTGATGCCTCATCAGCAACACTGTTTAATTTAGTGTTAGAATATATCACAAGGAGAATAAACAAAAAATCTATTAGGGTAAATGGGAGACAATTAATAGCATATGCGGATGATGTAGTAATAATATCAAAGAGAAGAGAATAAATGGAAGAAATGTTACTGGAAATAATAAGAGAAGGTGCAAAAATGTGTCTAAAATTAAATGAAAATAAAACAAAAATAATGAGATATGAGAGGCAAAACCTAGATATAAAGATAGAATTAGGTGGTAAAGAGTTCGAGGAAGTGGATAAATACAAGTATTTAGGTGTTATGATAACGAGTAAAGGTGATAGAGCAGCAGAAATAAAAGAGAAAATATTTGCTGCAAATAAAGTTTACTACACGCATAGAGAGTTATTAAAAAGCAAAGTATTAACAAAATCAACAAAAATGAGAATCTACAAATCAATTATAAGGCCAGTTCTGATGTATGATGCTGAAACATTAACGATAACGAAAAAAGAGGAGGAACAACTAAGAATAATGGAAAGGAAAATTTTAAGAGATATTCTAGGGTCCATTAAAGTAAATGCTAACGATTATAGATCAAGAACAAACAGTGAATTATTACAAGAGTTGGAGGGAGAGGACATAGTTAAAAAAATAAAGCAGCAGAGGGCGAAATGGTTGGGCCATGTTTGGAGAGCAGGTGGAAATGATATGATATACGCAATATTGGAGTGGGATCCTGGAAATAAAATAAGAGGCAGACCAAGGTCAACTTGACTCAACGAAGTTAAGGAGGACCTAATTAATGCGGGAATTATAAACTGGAAGGAAATATCGAGAGATAGGAAACTATGGAGAAAATCAGTCATGAAAATATGAAGATAGAAAAGGGACTGATCCACCCTTCAATAAAGGATCTAGAGAGCTATAGTAGCGGCACAACCCCAAAAGGGATGTTAAGCCATTGTATATATATATACAATCGATCGATAAATATTAACATTAGATTTGTTTAATAAATAAGTTCTACGTACTATATCACATAACGCACCTTTAAAAAATGAAAACAGTTATGAAATTAAAATTAAACGATCCAACGCCAAACTTTGCTAACAGGCTTGAGCAGTGCAGAGAAAATGGAGGTCAGGGTGCCATAATATATATATATATATATATATATATATATATAAATTGTATAATTAGAAATTCACTAATGTTTACAGATTTTCATCATCTCTTCAAGTTTATAAAATAAATGCCAATAGATATTTTGACAAAAATATTTTATTAGAAAAAATACACTAGTTTTAGAATATCTCTTTTAGTTTTCAAGATACATGGTCTCAAATTCGAGATTGTTTAAAAGTCAATAATAGCTGTAAGATGCGATCAACGGCATTCGATTTCCCGTGGTTAGAATAATACAGAACAATATTCTGCATTCTTGAACTGGTGCTAAAATTTGAGACTTGAAGCGGTTGCTTCATGTGCTTCATAGTAAAGAAGACTTTGATTTTCTGAATAATAATTTAGAAACAATATGAAAAGTATGAGCCGTTGGCACTTGGTGAAACATTATGAATAAGAATAAAGAACGTAGACACTTGATGTAGTTTCACAAAATTATTTATTAACAAGTTGATCGATTTCTGCTTATTAGGCCATCTTCAAAACGTTGACTGATTAAAATACAAGTTATACACAGTTTATATAGTACAGTGATTAACGGTACAGTTCATTTACAAAGATCTTAATACTATCAGAATGACCAGTTGGATTTGTTTCATTCAGATAGTATTAAGATCTTTGTAAATGGGGTAGGTGGCTCAGTGGTATCGAGTCGGCCTGTGGATCTTGAGAACCCTGGTTCGATCCCCACAGCCGACAAACAATTTTCACCAATTTAAAAAATCTACCCCTGTGGCTCCTCCTCCACTAATATCTTTGGAGGCCGTGATTTGACGGCTGGTAACCGCACTTCACGCGAAAAAAATATATCACTTACCGAGATCTGCTTAGGCAGAGTGCCACACCCAGTGATGGGTAAAAGGCGTGATGATATATTTATTTTATTTATTTATTTATTTATTTATTGTAAATGAACTGTACCGTTAATCACTGTACTATATAAACTGTGTGTAACTTGTATTTTAATCAGTCAACGTTCTGAAGATGGCCTAATAAGCCGAAATCGATCAACTTCTAGTGTCTACGTTCTTTATTCTTAATTTAGAAACGTTTGACAACTGTAAAATAAATATAATCTGCAAATTTTGCAGAATATTTTTAAAACATTATTTAATTATATCAAACTGGACCTGTCAATTCCACAAACATTCGTTGACATCGGAATTGTCAAAATTCCCGTTAATTGATTCGTTATATTTTTGAACGAAAATACTTGTCATTGAATCTCCAATCTCTGTTAAACAAAGACCGTCAGTTGTCAATGCTTTACAAAAAACAACAGCAGCTTGTTACGTATAAAAACATCAAAGTAATTTTCAGGTATAGTATTGATTTTATCTTAACACGGTAATCTTTGTTATTCGTTTTTTATGAACGTCGTTAACTTTTTTTTATTATAATTTTTGCACGCTTTTAATCATGTGATGGCACGATTTAATGCGTTTTATTAATTAGGTACGTACATACCTTTGGTAAATTGAAGGCATTTTGAAAATTTTTCAGTATAAAATTATTATTCAATTTTTTCAGTGGTTGTTATTAGGCGAATATACAAACTTAATAATAAATTCTGTATTTCATTGTTAATGAAAATCCAAAACTCATACACGTACAATAATCAATTACATCACGTCCTTTCATTATAATAACATAATATAAAACGAACGAATTCAATTAAATAAAGGCTTTATACTAAGTTTTCAAAATGTCCACTATTTTATTTAAAACAAAGATTAACTCTTCCAATGGGGTAGGTGGCTAAGTGGTATCAAATCGGCCTGTAGATTTGAGAACTCGGTTTATTTTACGCTAATTTATAATGGTAAATATACTTATTAAACATAGTTGAATTCAAAATGTTATGTAGTACTCAAATTTTAAAAACATATAGCATATCAAATTATTTTTAAATTTTTTACTTCCTTGTACAAAGTAAAGGAAGTATTGTAATCGCGAAATTTTTTGGTTCTTAAATTTCAGTGGAAATACGCATTTTGGCCATTCCTGAGTCCATTTTGACTAATTTCGTCGTGACGTCTGTATGTATCTCGCATAACTCGAAAACGGTAAGCCGTAGAAAATTGATATTTTTATATTTAGGACTGTTATAACATCTAGTTGTGCACCTCCCTTTTTGGTCATTATATAACTTCTGGAAGTGGTACTTTTCTTGAAGCCTATAATAGATTTTCATGAAAAACTATATTCAAATATAATTTAAAACTTTCCAAATTTGGTATATAAGACTACTATATGAATGGAAATAACATAATAGATTTTGTTTAAAATACGCTAACCGGAAGTGACACATTACATGAAGCTGCTAACAGTTTCTCTACAAAAAATGGTATTATTTTAATTTTAGAAATAAATGCTGCAAATAAAAGTTTTAGAGAATTCTGCGTCTAGCATATTAAGAATTTTTAAATTATCCTTTTGCATAAGCGAGATATCTAAATTTAAATATTATATATGTTTTGAATTTTTAAAATAAATTAACTTTGCTATGGATTAGAACAAAAAATAAAAATTAAAAGATTTTATGTCATATATGTGCAATTAAAGAAATAAAAAGAAGTTTTAGTATTTTTAACGTAGTGTGCGTTGCTCTGTTTTGCATTTTTATATGTAATCAGCAAATTTTTATTTTGAGTTATCAGTTGACGTACATCTATAGTTTAATACGCGTACAAGGAAGTTATGTGGTGTCCACATCAGATTTTTTATTAGTTGTTATTAGGCGAATGTTGCAACTTAATAATAAATTCTGTATTTCATTGTTAATGAAAAACCAAAACACAATCAATTACATCACGTCCTTCCATTATAATACAAATCAACCCTCTAATTCACATTCCATCCCTCATTTTTCAACTTCGCTACGGTTATTACACAAACTATCACCCCTAGTCGACCACACTCGTTTATTCAACGGTACGTGTCGCGTAATAAAATGTCCGCAAACATGCTATCGGAAGCCGACATCGCTTGACTATGAACACGGTGTTGGGTTGGGTTCATGCTGGGGAACATCACCCCTGTTTGTGTAACTATTAAACGCACAATAGTTCGTAATGCGGGGTTGTAATTCCCCCGTCGCCACGCGATATCTGATTCTGTAGAGTGGAGGTGGAGGTGCCGCTGCTTGCATTTGATATATGATGCGTTAAGGATGAAGTCGCCGGAAACCCAGAGAGGGAGGAATTCGTGCCGGGATTATGTGGGTTTACTTATGTAATGATGACTTTTAAGTGAGGTATTGAAGGATTTAGGTTGAGTTACTAGCTTATTGTCCGGAATTTCTAAATTACATATCGGTGTCCCAAAAAAACAAGCGCCCTTCAAACTAATTTATCTTTTAAGAATTACATTAATAAGTGAGTTAAACTACAAAAAATAATGTTTTATTTACCATGGATTCTATGAAATTATGAATTCAACCACTATTGAATTTCTTATTATAAATCAGTATAAAAAAAATACATACATACATACATACATAACATCACGCTATATCCCATTAAATGGGGTAGCACGAACCCGTCAACATTCTCATCCTGACACACGATACTCGAATCGACCACATTAACACTTCCTCCATACAAACTCTTTCTTTTCTCACAACCAAAATCCATCAACACACAACAAACATTCATCCATTCGCTAGTGTACACTGCGCTTGTTTCTGAAGATAACTAAATTTAAATTAAATAAATAAATATATCATCACGCCTTTTACCCATCACTGGGTGTGGCACTCTGCCTAAGCAGATCTAGGTAAGTGATATATTTTTTCGCGTGAAGTGCGGTTACCAGCCGTCAAATCACGGCGTCCAAAGATATTAGTGGTGGAGGAGGCACAGGGGTAGATTTTTTTAATTGGTGAAAATTGTTTGTCGGCTGTGGGTATCGAACCAGGGTTCTCAAGATCCACAGGCCGACTCGATACCACTGAGCCATCTACCCCATAACTAAATTTATTAGATTCTTAATTCAAATATCGATAAAAATAAAACATAAAGCTAACGAATTCAATTAAATAACATAAGTTTTCAAAATGTCCACTATTTTCTTTAATACAAAGATTAACTCTTCTAATGGGGTAGGTGACTCAGTAGTTTCGAACTCGGTTTTTATATTAACAGCCGACAAACAATTTTCACCACGTTAAAAACTACTCTTGTGGCTCCCTCTCCAACTAACATCTTTAAGGGCCATGATTTGACGACTGGTAACCGCACTTCATGCGAAGAAATATATCACTAGCGAGAGTGCCAAGCCCAGTAATATGTACAAGGCGTGATGATATATATTTTGTATAATATTTTGTAACATTTGCGATGTAATGTTACGAATGACTTGATTTTCTCTTTTCATTAAGTTTCCAATTGTTGCTGGCGGCCTTGTGTATATTACATTTTTTATTTAAATTACCTATATGTCATAGATAGTAGGATAGTGGAATTTGTTTTATTTTTTGCATTGTTTCCAGAGGCAAATTAATAGCTTTCTAATGAAAATAATTGGTTTATTTTGCGCTAATTTATAGTGGTAAATGTACTTATTAAACATAGTTATGTAGAACTCAAATTTTAAAAACATGTAGCATGTTTCATTTCAATATAATATTTTCACTTTTTATGTAGTTTGACGATCTTTTGGATGTAGTTTCTAAATATGTAAAATAAATGTAATTGCTTTAAAAATATTTTGGATAAGATGGGGGTGAACCTGTATTTTGGGTCACTCGTTATTTATTTTTAGAACCGTAAAAAATAATGTTAACTACAAATTATTACAGTATTTACTTGATAACGATTGAAGATTATATCAATCGAAACGTTGTGTTATATATTTCTATAAAAATCAAGACAATGAAAGTTCAAAATTCATCTTTTATTAATAAATTATTACATGTTTGTACATACTCACATTTCATTCATCATACATTCACAAACCATCTCAATTGACTTATACTCGTTTAACAACATTTTTACCCAGGGGTTTCTGAGATCGCCAAAATCTATTATCGGGGTTTTTGATCATATGCACTTTTTTAAGGGGTTAAAAAGGGTATGGAGGATGAAATTACGATATTCAACTGAAATAGAGTTTTAGGTTCAAAACTAGTTACTCGGGGGTTTTAAGGTCGCTGAATCTATTTTCGAGGTTACCCCTGGGTAATTAATGCTGAACGCGTAATATTTTGGTATTATTTTATTTCATTTATGGCGATTCTTGCTTTTACCACCTGTCAGGGATGGTTTGTACCCCTAAAAAGCAACTTTCAAAGGAGGAAAAAATAGGGGTTCAATATTTTTAAGAGTTCTATTAGTGTACCAAGTTTAATTTAAATCGGTGAGTGACAGTTGGGTAGTGTTACTTGTAAATAGGCACTCACCATTATAAACAACTCTAAATTCATCACGTTTTGAGTAAAAGTACCTAAATATAAAACAAAGTGATATGTAAAAAAATCATTATTCTTGATACCTATGCATCAGACATGAGAACTGAAGCAGGTACACTTTGAAAATGTTATATTCAAACAATCAAAAATATTCGAATAGTCTTTTGAATAAATCACACGTTCAATAACAAAAAATGTGTGTTTGAATATAAAATAGCAAAAAATTCTTTCCAAGATTGTTTTGTTCTGTCAGCGGAACGAAAATTGTAACGTGTACATTTCATCGCTTCAAGAAAAATGATGAATTCCAAGTGACATTTTGTTTACTTGTTTTAAGTGACAGGGCAAACGGATACATGACAGCTAACAAAAATATTCTAACAGAGGACGTTGAAATATTAGCTTTCATGCGACATTAATCAGTACGTGTATATTCACAAAATGACAACGCAGAATTTTGCTCCTAAGAATAACATTCTTCGAAATCATGCCTTGCTATTACTTGCAATTAAATCACTGATAAATTTGTGTAATGTAATTTTTATAAACCTTTGAACAAAAGGATTTTAAACTGGATCATATATAAATAATCACTACAGATAAAAATCTATGTAGGAACAATAATAAAGATAACTATTTATCAAATCGCGGGAAAATACCTCGAGGCTACAAACTCGTATAACTATCAGATGGTGTTTCAATGGAAGCTGGATAAAAAGAAATATAAAACAAACAATTCTTCCAAGTTGATTCGAATTATTGAACAATATTTTCAGGAAAATACCGGAGTACTATAAATAAAGTGTCGCTGACCTTTTGTTTGCGACGTAAGTTTTATCTTGATTTTATTCTTTAATTGGTTCATTCTAATTTTTTTTCTGAGAGCGGTTCTATTATATGTACATGAAGTTTTAATAGTATCTTAAGATTTAATTTTGTATTTTTCATTTGAACATTATTTGTTTATTTGAGATATAATGACTATAATGACCGGGGTATTATGATTCATAACGCTCGCTCATCAATTACTTAGTTTATATATATACATACATACATAACATCACGCTATATCCCATTAAATGGAGTAGCACGAATCCGTCAACATTCTCATCCTGACACACGATACTCGATTCGACCACATTAACACTTCCTTTAAAAGTTATACAAATTATACGGAGTTCATCTAAATTTATGGTCATGAAAGTACTGTGGTAGCCACAACAGATTTTTTTAATACTTTAACTATTTTTTCTTGGTTCGGCAGTACGGTGATGGGGTTAACGTTACGGCATTCGAATCCGAAGATCCCGAATTCTAATCTAAAAATATAATGGGGTAGGTAGCTCAGTGGTATCGAGTCGGCCTGTGGATCTTGAGAACCCTGGTTCAATCGCTACAGCCGACAAACAATTTTCACCACGTTAAAACTACCCCTGTGGCTACCCCTCTACTATCATCTTTGGGGGTCGTGATTTGACGACTGGTAACCACACTTCACACGAAGAAACATATTACTTACCGAGATCTGCTACAGCAGAGTGCCACACACAGTAATGGATAAAAGGCGTGATAATATATTTATATATATATTTATTTATAAAAATATATGAACTACCAAACTTCGGCACAGAGAGTCGTGATTTTGTATTGAAATTGGCATTAAATTCCTGTTGTGCAGAGTACTCAGAGTAGGATATATAAATATTCAAGTTTATAATGTAAAGGTATATTGGAAAATTGAGAATATTATTCAATTTTAGCTTGGTAAAAAATACAGTTAGCAGTATAGTCAAACGTAGAAATATAAATATGGATATTCAGAATTTGAAAATATAATAAGACCTTTTAGAGATTAAATTCATTCATATCCAGCATAAGAGGTTTACACGTAATAAATTATCAACGTTGCCATGTGTAGTGATTCTATAATTTTTTCGTCGGATAAAGTTCAAAGAGATTCCGAAATCAATAGCCTTGAAGTCTGACTTAGTTCAAACAGTGCAAAACCTTATTTGACCCAGAACGAAGTAAATTGGCTCTGGTATCGATCCTGTATTCATGTACGAAGTGTTCGTGATATATGTGAATTTCTGGAAGATACGATTATTTGTGTCTTGGAACTAATGTTTCTGTTCTAATAAGCTCGGGGATCTAGATTCTTGATATCCTCTCTTATTATTCACCGAAAAGTTTAACTCGAATAGATATCTCACCTCCGATAATCTTAGAGTTCTTCTTTCGTTAGATATTACATTACTTTCAAGAGGATGTAAATAACAATGTATGCAGCTGTTTCAAACTTCAATACACAAATACATATCAACCGAGTAATGTGTAAAACAGGAAAAGTAAAATATTAAATAAAATGAATAAATATATCATCACGTCTTTTACCCATTACTGGGTGTGGTACTCTGCTGAGGTAGATTTCGGTAAGTAATATATTTCTTCGTGTGAAGTGCCATTACCAGTTGTCAAATCACGGCCCCTAAAGATGTTAGTAGAGGGGGCGCCACAGGGATAGATTTAATTTGGTGAAGATTGTTTGTCGGCAGTGGGGATCAAACCAGGGTTCTCAAGATCCACAGGCCGACTCGATACTACTGAGCCACCTACCCCTAAAAAATAAAAAGTTAAATATTAACACATCGATAGTGTATATTTTCTACTCCCGCTATTAAAATGTCATTTAAAGTATTGGTTTCCATGGCGCTAAATAATATCTTAAACATATGTTGACAAGCTGTGGCTTCGAACGTTTTAGTCACGGCTTGAAGTTACAAGTGTCATATTAAGTATGAGCAAAGCTAGCTTCCTGCATTTGTCAAAAATTAATGTTCGTTCTCAAATAGCCTTTTTATTAATGATGCATTAATGTATTATAACAACTGTTCATTATCATGTAATCTAGAAATAATATCAGACTTGAAGTTGGCCCTAACTAGTCGCCAAAACGTCGTCTGTTAATAAACAATTGGAATTATAAGCCAAATTCATTATTTTTACTAAATCTAATTCTTTTTGTATTTTCCAACTATGATAAAGTTAGTTATATTCCATTTGCTGCTTAGTTTCTTTAAATCAGTTCAGGTAAATTACGCAACCTGAATAAATGAACTACTGTAAGTAAACTGATATATTGATTGTAGTGTATTACTTTAAGTTAAATTAGAATGAGTAAATCTAGTTTTAGGAGTAAAGTGAACGAAATAATTTAGTGAAATAACTAAGTGGTGTGGTCCAGCAAGTGTAAATTAGAGCTAATGCTTGATAAATGGGATGTGCTTTATGTTGAAAACTTGTGCCATGGTTACGAAAGTTTAATTTTCTTCAATCGAACTGTTGAAACTAGAAAAACAGATTTATTTAAAGTTAAATTTATGACAGAAAAATCCGGGTGACGCCTGGATTCAAACTAGAGACCTTCTGCTTGCCGGGTAGAGATGCTAACTACTACACCACGTTACCTAGGGACGAAGTATGTCGCCAACCAAATAATTTTGTCATAGTTTCGAATCCAGGGATCACTCGAATTTTTCTGTCACAAATTTAACATTAAATTTATCATCGTCCCTGTACTTTCAGTCGTCATATGAAAGAAAATTGCTTAGAAAAATAGAATTAAAATTTATAATCAATTCAAATTGTATGAAGAGACGTCATAGTTTTGTGTTTATCATACAAAACTTTCACCGAGTGGAGAAAATATCGACCGTGTGACGACAACTTTCTGCATTATTGCGAAGTTGGCGTGGTACACCAAGCAGAGCATACATCGCTGAAGGTTTACACTCTCTCAGTTTGTTTATCTTTTGCGAAACCCCCTTTACTTTTCATACTCATGTTATAATTTTTTTTTTGACCATAAATAATTAATCATATTATATTTTGCTTAGAAACATTCACGATAGCAAATTGAAATAGTACATCCCGAGATCGTATGACGAAGTATTTTAAATAAGTTTGCTTCAGTGATTTTTTATCTATAGTTTCGAAACAGTTGTTGAAAATACAAATTTATCTAGAGAAAATCTGAGAGCCATGTTTAATTCAGTATTATATTTTTCCGAGATAAATAAAATAATTTCGAATTATGATTGGTGAAAACATATCAAAGAAAACTATTGAGTGAAAAATTGTTCTTATATCTCATGTATACCGTAATGTCATTAAAAGTCAAAAACATTTAATATGGGAAAACAATTTTTCCGTGCGCTTTTCTTCTAGCTAAAAATTATATGAACTACCACACTGCGGCTCGGAGCGTAAAATAAATAATTAAATAAATAAACATAACTGTCAAAAAGTCGACTGTTATTTGAATGAATACATTTTAATAAAAATGTAAAGTAAACACTTGGCTATGTTTCACAAAATTCAGCCTCCAAGTCACCTTATGAGGGCATCGTCAGAGGCTGGCCAGCACAGTTCAGTTAGTAACCATAGACGCGTTTCGCTCTTATTAGAGCTCATCAGTATGGTATAACTCACTTCTTCACCTAGAACAAAGTTCATGTGCAGAAGCTGGTGACGAAGAACTGTGCCAGCAGAGAATAAGATCTCTAACAAACTAGTAAGATGACATGAGAAGTTTTGTGGAACTGGTCATGCCATCTACCGAAAAAAAGGGAAAGCTATGCAATAGCAATTTAAATAACAACAAAGACAAAATTAATTGTCATCCAACACTTGGTGAAACAAGGTTTGTTACCTAGCAAACTCACGACACAGTATCTATTATTGTAAAGTATCACTTTCCAGACTGAAATCATTCCTGTAAACATAGAGATACAAGACATAAATTAATTCATTTTTAACCCTTCGCAATACCACATTTTTTAAATTGACGCGGGAGATAAAATTAAAAACTTTTCGTAAACGATTCAAGCAGATTCTCATTATCCACGGTCCATTTTCCCAACAGTATTTAATACCTTGTTCCCGCCAGGTTGAAAAACCTCCTCCTGCGGATATTCAAACATTCATTACTATTATCACCTTCCGAATCAACTTTACGACACCGCTCTCCATCCAATCATCTCCGGGAATTCTCCACGTCACAATCTAATACAAATCCCTTGTGATTTCATATCAAATCCCTTCGTATGTGTCATAGCTCGTGTCAGTTTACCCCCGCACTGCTCTGCTCCAGTCCACCCCTGCACTGTGCTAGCCCCAATGACGAACGCGCTATGCCTGCCCGCACATATTATCGCATGCAAATGAGCTACTCGCTACTCGCAGCCCCTGCGCACAATCCTGCTACGTAACCGCTAACCTTGACGTGGTGGTTTGAATGGTTATGGTTAGGAGAAGAACAATGGGAAGTGATGGCGAAGGTTGTGTATGGGGCGAGAAATGGTTCTTATTTATAATTCGTTAATATTAGAGATGGGCGAATATCAAATTTCTCGAATTCGAATATCGAATACGAATATTAATCAGATCTCGAATATTCGAGATACTCGAATATTCGAATACTCCTAAAAGTTAATATATTTATTATTAATAATTATTTAATTATGTCCTTTTCATTATTTGAATAAAATTGTTAAGATAAGATAAAATTAAAACAAAAAGTACAAACAAAAAAGAAAAAGACGAAAACTTCAAATTTAAGGTGAAACGTACGGGCTGATGTTGGCGAAAAACAAATTTGAAATATGGTAGGTCTTCATGGTTTTGAAACAAAATATCTTTGTTATTAATAACTTCAAAGTATTATAATAGCTTTAAGTTTATGTACAAATGATAAAGAAAAACATAGTAAAAAATTGAGGTCAACATATAGCGCGATATTCGAGGTATTCGAATGTTCGCTATACTGACGTTAATATTCGAAAATCTCGAATATCGAATAATGTCAATATTCGCGGCATTCGACTATTCGCGGATGATATTCGCCCATCTCTAGTTAATATGTTATCGACAAACTGTGAAGTGTTAAATCGTGGATATTTTGCCATAATAGTTATTTATGTGACAAGTGTGTAAAGATTGATTTAATGATATGTATTTGGAAGAATGTAATAAAATCATTTTATTTTATCTACGACCACAGTTTATAATTTAAAAAGTTTTTTCTACAACTGTCAAAAAATATTCATTTTTTTTCACTAATATCAATGCGCGAAGTACGTGATTTTTTCATCATTTACATTATCATGTTGCTTATTTTGCGCATTATTTTGCAGCCTAGTTTCGTTTTCTTGTGCACGCTCCCAAATTATTTGTTGTCAGGTTTCATTAGTTACAATACATCAATAGTATCAAATTAATATTATTGTTGCTTGTTTTCCTTCAATTTACTTAAATAAATCAATAATTATTGTATTATTCGTTATTTACAGTTGTAGAAAAAATGTTGTTTGTATTTCGTAGGCAAAATTCTTGTTTTTTGGCGCGTTCCAATGACTTTTATTGTCTCGACCTGCGTTTTCGACTAAAAGTAACATTCTCACGCGCAACAAAAAAACACTCATTTTGAGCACTTAATACAAAAATAACTATTTTATTTTGTTGGTTTATGACCAGTTGTTAAAATATAAATAAATAGATGTAAATATATGTATAATCAAATCAATTACTAGGTGTGGCACTCTGTTATAGCTAATTTCGGTAAGTGATATATTTATATGCGTGCGACAATCAGCCGTCAAATTAGGTCCTCCAAAAATGTTAGTGAAGAGAGTCAAAGATATAATTTTAAATATGATAAAAATCAGTTTTTCTGCTGTGAAAATTGAACTCGATTTACAAGCCAGAACTAACAAAAACAGAAATGATATTTTCTGCAGCTTAAATCCCTGTATTTCCCAATGTAAAGAAGCAAAATGTTCTTAACACAATTTTGTAATCTATTGTGACCCCTAACTGACGATTAAAATAATGTGTGGAATGTGATTATTACTTTTTTGTTTTATGTGAAAAGTTTGAAAATTGGCATATTTTTGATTAATGATTTACGGTTTAAAAACACAAGGGTGGAAATGAGGGGTAAACCGCAGATAAAACTGTGGAGGTTAATGTTTTTGGTAATGTTATCCACAGAGGAAGTCAATCCTTTGTTTCAGTAAAAACCAAAATTACCCCAGAGGCAAAGTAATACGTTCCAGTCGTATGCGAAAATACAATTTCATTTAAAATTCTCAGATATTGTTTTGCAAGTATCATTGCAATTTCCTTAAATACACTGCTCAAAATTGTACAGGGATATTTTAAAAATTTAAAGTAAGGCTTCTTAAATACATATTTACAAAATTAAATCTATAAATTATATTCAAATATTTCTATGAAAAATAATATCTTAGGTATTCTTACAAATATTTCAAATAATACCTTAGGTTTTCTTACGAATAATTCAATATAATTTATAGATTAAATTTCACATTCAATTTTTAAAATATCCCTAACAATTTTGAGCAGTGTAGTACAATTATCTTAATGTATACAATTTTTAAATTCGCTGCTATTATAGTATGTTTAGATAGCATCTTTAAGTTATTAAACTAGCGTTAGCAAAGATGAACAACTTAAACAAAATTCAATTAGAGAACCATAATTTTACTCATTAATTTAAGAGCAATTTGTATGATTAATATCACGAGCCAAGTTTAGAAACATATAAGTTTTCACGGACTAATAGCATCATCAAATCTTGTTTCTTGAATGTGAAAGCAAATATCGTACCTTCTTCCTTTTACAGAAACTTTGTCATGGATTTCTTACTAATTAATAAATGCTAATGATATCATATCATCTTGTAGTATTGCAGTTATCATTACCGTAACTGCATTCGAATCCGGAGATTCCACTAAAAATATTACGTCAAGGCATTCGGATCCTGTACTGTAATTGGGATTAAATTCATGTTGTACAGAGTACCATACATTGTCTGGCAGTACGGTGGTGTGGATAGCGATACGGAATTCGAATCCGGAGATTTTGAGTTCGAATCGTACTCAAGCTATTAAGTATCACACTGCGGCTCACTGAGTTTGGACCCTGTACTGTAATTGGGATTGTTTCTATTGTACAGTGTAACATAAATAAATAAATAAACTTACATTAAAAATGAATTTTTTTTATGGGGTAGGTGGCTCAGTGGTATCGAGTCGGCCTGTGGATCTTGAGAACCCTGGTTCGATCCCCACAGCCGACAAACAATTTTCACCAATTTATATCTATCTCTGTAGCTCCCCCTCCACTAATATCTGCACTTCACGAGAAAAAAATATATCACTTACCGAGATCTGCTTAGGCAGAGTGCCACACCCAGTAATGGGTAAAAGGCGTGATGATATATTTATTTATTTTAAAAATGATTTTTTTTTATGTTCGACTGCACCATAACTACGTGATTTAAGACACTATTTAGTGTCCATAAAATAGCACCTTATTGGATTAGTCTGTTAAAAATGCAGCATTATACTACTGTCAGTATAAAAAAGTAAAAATAATTATTTTACCTAATTAATTTTTTAACTTCGAGACTTTAATTTTAATTTCCATTTAAGAAAATATGACTGTAATTCCTGCCACATTTCCTCATAATTATCTTTTACCAAACATACAATTATGTCCCCCTTCTTGCTATATAAGCCTATGTATTTATTTTACCTCTAAAGTTATTAGTTAACCAGCAAAACTAATTGGTTGCTTTAATTATCCCAGCCTGTAAATAACCTAAAATTTTGTTACACAGGTTTAGTTAAACCCTGTATAAAACTTCTCTCCTGTGGTGTATTGTATATTATAATTTTTTTCTTATAAAATGTTTCCTTCTATTCGATACTTTTCATTGGTAAATATATCTCTTTCACAAACCAACAAAACAAAGTGAAGTATTAAATTATTGGAAGTTTGAAATATGTCTGTCAATTAAGAAGTAATAACCGGCAAATAGGGCAAAAATTCATAAAACGCCATAGCGAAATTATTCAATTCACGAATTTGTGAAAAAGTTGCGGCAATAATGAAGATTGTACGAGACCAGCATCCGATGCGAGACGTCGCCTCTGGATTTAATAACGCAATTCAGGAAACAGTCGGACAGCCGACGTTACTTTATTGCATTATCCGGCGATGGCGGGAAGAGGGTGGATGAAGAAGCGTCCCGACGTCCGTCTGCTCTGGTGCATTCGAGCACTTCGCTCTGCAGATATGACAGACAATCATGTCCGAGAAAAACGGAATTAACTGCGAGGTAGAGGAAAGTACGGCAAAAACATGCAGATTATTTTTAAAATTATGAACTGCTCTAAAAGAAATGACGCTATTAAAATTAATAATAATAGTAATTCATCCACTCTTTTTATTCATTTAGATGTGGCAGCTTTGTCGTTTGCAGCTCCGGATATACGAGTAGTTTGATAAAATGTTTTTCACTATTTCCAGCAAGAACCGAAGTTGCTTTAATTTATTTTGATGAAAGTTATTCTATCGTCAATATCTAATTTAGAGTATAACTATGTTAAAAATTCCTTAATTGATTAGAAACAATTATATATTTAAAAAAAACTCCTACAAAATTTGAATGTACAACATTTAATTTCGTTTGAAATTTTGTTAAAAACATCCAACATTAAAAAGGTCTACATGAATCTATATTAATTATACTAGCTATTCATCTTTTAATTCTTTTTTGACAAATAAAAAAATTAGAATAGGCTGACAATTCTCAAAAGGATATACCATATGTAGTTTAGATACGGGAATTGGGCATGATTAAGTTTTGATTTAAATGTATAATTTAGCAATTGTGTTAAATGTATTTTTAAACAAGCGCAGGCGATGCTGCCTTAATTTCTTATAGATTCGTTGTTAGAGAATGTTTGTTGCGTGATGATGGATTTTGGTTGTTAGAAAAGAAAGAGTTCGTATGGAGGAAGTGTTAATGTTGTCGAAACGAGTATCGTGTGTCAGGATGAGAATGTTGACGAATACGTGCTACCACATTTAATGGGATTTAGCGTGATGTTATGTATGTATGTATGTATGTACTGTACTAAGTGTGGATATCTATGTTTTAAATTTTTTGTGAATTCTGTATGTTTGATTAAATTATTTTCTACTTCGAAGTTAGTATGTTTTGACTTTTTATTAGAGAAACGCACAAGGTTCGTTTTGAAGTGAGTTAAAATAAATAAATAGTACTACACCAATCAGAAAAAGAGATCAGAAAATGTATGTTTCACTGGCGCATAGTTTATTTAATTTGTATGTCAAATTATGAATAATTAATCTTTGATGGCTCGTTCTGGAATATGCTTTCTCGTCTAGTAAAGAATCACTTTTTGGATTTGTTACGTAAATAACTATTAAGTTTGACATTAAGAAGGCTGATAAGTATGGAATAAAAAGTCAAAACAAAATGATAATTAATTTAAAACATTTACAACCAGATTCAAAAAGCAGATTAGTTGTAACACCATTTTTTATTTCATTTCATATTAATTAATTAGCATTAAATTACATGTATTTCATGAATACGTATCTATTTGAAACATAGTTAGAGAAGGTGGTATTACCGCTAATCCGTTTTGTAAATAAAAAAAAAATAAATAAATATATCACGCCTTTTACCCATTATTGGGTCAGTAAGTGATATATTTTTATGCGTGAAGTGCGGTTACCAGCCGTCAAATCACTGCTTTGTAAATCTGCCTGCTAATGTGAAAGGTGTTAGCTTCGTTCGTCTTTTGTGCGTCGCAATTATTATCATACCTTTTTTTTCACGTCTGTATGAACTTATTCAGTAGTTTAAATATGTTGTGAATAAGTTCTATCAACTTAAAGAAAGAAAGGATACTCTGTTAATAGAGTTAAACCTAATAACATAAACATGTTGAAAGAGTTGAGAAATAATTCAGAATCTAAGTTGTACGAATTATCGTTTTAAAAACGGCTTCCTGAAGTAAAATCCTGCAAATCCTTTTATACTATCGATATTCTCCAAGTTTCGTCGTCTTTTTTCGATTCCACCTCTTTCATGTAAATAGCAGGCAAGTTGAAACAATCGAGGGATATTTATACGGTCGGAACAACACTTCGGTATTTCAATATCGGCGTTTGGCGTGTATCGCGCCGGATTCTCGCCGCGGTACAGCGTCATACAACGCGCGTGACCCGACTAGAAACTCCGGGACTCCGGTGGAACGTCTTATCCCTCTACTATGTCTCTGTCATTATCAATA
This sequence comes from Pterostichus niger, assembly GCA_947425015.1. NCBI lineage: Eukaryota > Metazoa > Arthropoda > Insecta > Coleoptera > Carabidae > Pterostichus > Pterostichus niger. Next base: position 8,224,560 of record OX380339.1, read on the forward strand.
ATGCATATTTTTGCTCGCCTTTACCCTTTCGCATCATGTTACGTACTTCACCCAACAAAATTTTTATTAAATTTGCTTCTTGAATTATTTTCTCTGGCACTTTCATTTATTTGTTTAGCTAATGAGATTGGATGAAGGAATAAATAAATAAATGAAGTATAATAGAATAGAACTAATATCATTTGACATCTAAGAATATTCTGGATTTAGAACATGTATTCAATTAATTTTCAGTAAAAAATTAAATGAAAATCATAAAAAAATAATTCGTTTTATGCTCTGTGACATCATAGAAAATTTTTCAAAAAACTTAAACATTATGTCTCATTATACTACATACAATTCGGTTGTTGATGGATACATTTTAATACTCAAATGTCAAATGCTCGAAAAAAACAGTAAAAGTAACAATAATTAAAATACTGTGATATACAAAAAATAATAATTAAGCATAATTAGGTCGTGAATAAAACTGTACAAAATGAAAACTTACTTGCACAGAACTTATAGAATGATAAATATATAAAAAAAAAATATTAAATAAAACTCTAGGCAAAGTCTCACAAAATTCAACCTCCGAGTCACCTTATGAGGGCATCGTCGGAGGCCGGCCAGCACAGTTAGTAAGTTATACCATGCTGATGAGCTCTAACAAGAGCGAAACGCGTCCATGGTTACTAACTGTGCTGGCCGGCCTCCGACGATGCCCTCATAAGGTGACTCGGAGGCTGAATTTTGTGAGACTTTGCCTAGAGTTTTATTTAATATATTTTATTTTTTATATTTATCATTCTATAAGTTCTGTGCAAGTAAGTGTACATTTTGTACAGTTTTATTCACGACCTAATTATGCTTAATTATTATTTTTTGTATTTTTAGTAAGTTATACCATGCTGATGAGCTCTAACAAGAGCGAAACGCGTCCATGGTTACTAACTGTGCTGGCCGGCCTCCGACGATGCCCTCATAAGGTGACTCGGAGGCTGAATTTTGTGAGACTTTGCCTAGAGTTTTATTTAATATATTTTATTTTTTTATTATACCTAGTCTCACCAAGTGCATGAATGACAATTAATTTGTCTTTGTTGTTATTAAATTGCTATTGCGTAGCTTTTCATTTTTTTTCGGTAGATGGCATTAATGGTTCGACAGAACTTCTCATGTCATCTTACCGTTTGTTAGAGATCTTATTCTCTGCTGGCACAGTTCTTCGTCACCAGCTTCTTCACATGAACTTTGTTCTAAGTGAAGAAGTGAGTTATACCATGCTGATGAGCTCTAACAAGAGCGAAACGCGTCCATGGTTACTAACTGTGCTGGCCGGCCTCCGACGATGCCCTCATAAGGTGACACGAAGCGTGAATTTTGTGAGATTTTGCCTAGAGTTTTATTTAATTATTTTTTTTATTATACCTAGTCTCACCAAGTGCATGAATGACAATTAATTTGTCTTTGTTAATGATAAATATATTTGTAGTTAGGTGAAAAACAAATTATAATAAGGAAAGTACACATTCATGATATTTCCAATTATTTAAAATTAAAACATAATTAAACATAATGACTGGTAGCACAAGCTTTGTTTTTGAGTGTTCTAAGAGCACAGTTTTAACATGTTAGAGATAGCTAAAACATCCAAAAACACTGCTCTTAAAACAAGTAAAAACAGAGCTTGTGCTACCAGCCAATGTTTTTAAAGAAATTTTAATTTATTTAAAAGAATTAAAGTTCATTTCTTTACCAGGAATTAGTACCTACTGCCTTTGAAAACGTTTATATTTGCATTCAACTCTTACTCCATTTTATTTCGCGTTGTCGTTTGTTAATTTTGTTGTAATTTGTGTGTTATATATTTCATAAATAATGCCCAAAGCATTTAAATTGTTAGATAATTATTATACATTTATGTAACACTCATTGCATTTAATTTTTTGTATATCTTATAAACGCAGCCGTCTTTGACGTCATAATCCTAGTTACAAATTTTGATGACGTCTTTATTCTGCTTAAAATTTTTTTACATAACTGTAAATTAATTAAAACTTGGCTATCGGAGACCAAGAAATTGTAATTGTTTGTTTACTTGTTACTTAGTTACGTTTTGTTATTTATTATTTTCTTTCCTGTCCAAGGTACACATTAGTTGTATTGAAGCGTCGAAATAAATAAATTGCAGGGACATAAATTAAGAACTTTTTTAGGGCCAGTTGTACAATTCTGTTATGTATCTATGGTTACGCAACTGTTTGCAAACTAACACTCTATTAAAAATATATCAGCTATATGCTTAACCTGTCATCGTATAATAGAACTAGTTGTTAGTTACTAACAGTACTGTAACTATGTCATATTATTTCCCTAGGGAAAGAAGTTTAATTTCTGTCTCGATTTTTGTGTCATTGGAATATTATTTTTACAAAATATAGATAAGTATTTTTCAATTTAAATCTATCTTTGTGGCTCCCTCTCCACTAACATCTTTGGGACAGTGATTTGACGGCTGGTAACCGCACTTCACGCGAAGAAATATATCACTTACCGAGATCTGCTGCGGAGGAGTTTCACACCCAGAAATTGGTAAAAGTTGTGATGATATATTTATTTATTTATTTATATCCTACTTTAATATTGTAACATTGTTTCCAATAGTTAGTGGTATTTTTCTCAAAATAATTGTTATTCAATCCTATACAATATTTATCGAGATCTGCTTAGGTAGAGTGCCACACCCAGTAATGGGTAAAAGGCGTGATGATATATTTATTTTATTTTATTTATGTTATAAATGTATATCTCAATTTTGCAAATAAGATGATATTCCAATATTCTATTTTTCTATAAACAGCCCGACTACATTTCATTACTACTTTGGCGAACTGTTATCAAGCAATTATATTTTAAAAATAAATGCTTATAATTCCGCGCTCTAATAATGTATAATGCATTTATCTTCTTTGAAACCAAAACATCACTTAATTAAATAAACAAACCATCTTCGGTGGAACCTCGTGCGTTCATCGAGAGTCTTAATCAAACACGGGGGTAAGTTTCGTTGGCTTTCATGCACTCCGCTCTACAAACTCCTGTAAACACCCCCTGCCTCTACAGTCAGCGCCACCGCCGCCATCGTGGCCGTTCTGCGAATTATCCAGTCACCTTAATTAATTCAATGTTCTTGAAACCGACAATGGAGTACAGTGTGTGGTATTTACACGATATTAATTTCTTGGGGTAAATATGAATAATAGCGACCAATGTTTATTTACTTAGAAGGTACTTTAGCTTTGTGAATACAGTTTTGTGGGGAAATCGCACCATAACTGACTTGATTCATGTTGTTTTGCTTACGTAAGATTTGTTTTGTAAGGATGATGAATATATGTCGTCTTTTGTGACAAGGATTTGAAATGTTGTTGCTGTCTAATCTTTTGCATTATTTATGAGGGATATTTACTATAGCAGTTACATATATTCCCACTAGTAATATAAGCTTTCATATTGCTTATTAATAAATCAAAATTTAAAGGTTCTTTCTCCTATTTAGCGCCCACTTTGTACAACAGTATTCCTGTATCTTTGAAATCTCTAACGTTGAATTCTTTTAAGAACAAAATAAAGAATATGATATAATTTTTGAACATTCATACATACATAACATCACGCTATATCCCATTAAATGGGGTAGCACGAACCCGTCAACATTCTCATCTTGACACACGATACTCGATTCGACCACATTAACACTTCCTCCATACAAACTCTTTCTTTTCTCACAACCAAAATCCATCAACACGCAACAAACATTCATACATTCGCTCCTGTACACCAGTTTCGTAAATCTTCATTTACGCCCACTTCTCTAACAACGAATCTATAAGAAATGAAGGCAGCATCGCCTGCGCTTGTTTAAAAATACATTTAACACAATTGCAGTTACACACTGTATAGTAAAAACTGAAAATGAAGTAAAAAAGATGAGGAAAGAAAGGAGTATCTACCTGCGCTTGTTTTTGAAACTGAATTCCACACAATTGCAATGGACACTCTATAGTAAAAAAAAATGTGAGCCGTCATGGGACGCCTGGCAGATGTGAAACATCGTGTGTGTACAAGTAATATGCATAAAAGATAATATTATTACAGGAATTAAATATAGCCTAATGAAAAAATGAAGTATTACGAATTTCTTACAGAAAATTCTACTTACTGATGACTTGGTAGTATGCCATAGTGTAGTTTCACTTTCTTTGCACAAGGTTGATCACTTTCATCTTCTGAGTTATCACTATCACACATATTTTATTGTCAAAAATTAAAATAAAAAATTAAATAAAACGCAGGTTATGTGTACCGTAGTAAACAACAACGTCGAACTGAGTGAGAAGCCACACCGTACACTCTACTACATATAAAATATATATATATATATATATATATATATATATATATATATATATATATATATATATATATATATGTATACCTCAGTATAGCGTGGCGACCCGTCGCCACACCGTACACTCTACTACACATAAAATATATATATATGTATACCTTAGTATAGCGTGGCGACTCGTCGCCACGCCAACAATTCGGTTTACAAGTGAGCCTATAGATGTTTCACATCAAAAACAGAAAATGAACCAAAAGATAAGAAAGGAAGGGAACATATTCCTGCGCTTGTTCATGTTCATGTATTTATTTTTGTAAATTTTGTTGGTTTTTTTTGTTGGCTATATTTTTGGCTTTGTAATAATATATGTAAGGTTAGATGGAAGAGCAGCCTCTGGCTGAACCTCGCCTTTGACTTGGACTGTCAATAAAGATTATTATTATTATTAATGAAATATATGTGGCTTTGTGATTTCCTTACTTCGGTAGTGTTAACATCAATTAATGTATTTTGTTTTTACATTTCTTTTTAACTATGATCTCTAATTTCAATAAATTGTATATGTCCGCTAGAACGATTGTATGGTTAGCGTAACGGCATTCGTATCCGGAAATCCCGAGTTCAAATACCACTCAAGCTAAAAATAATTTATGAACTACCACATTGCATTTTGGTGTCCGGATCCTGTACTTTAATTGAGATTATGTTCATGTATCAATATATCATCACGCCTTTTATCCATTACTGGATGTGGCACTCTGCTGTAGCATATATCGATAAGTGATATAGTTTTACGCGTGAAGTGCGGTTACTAGCCGTCGAATCACGGCCTTCAATGTACAAAGTTGTATAAATAAAATATTGTAGGTACTGTAGTTAATACCGAACTAGCAACATGTTTAATGGCCAGCTAAATAGATAAATATCTGTTACATGTTTATATAAAGAAATATCTTAATAATTATGGCGTATCATTATATATTATTTGTTATAGCTAAAAAAATTTTTTCAAGGAATTTAAAGTATGCTTCAATTTATTTATCAGACAACTAACGAAAATCACATTTTGACTAAAGTTAATTTATATTATGACAGAAAAATTCTGATATAAATATAAATTAACTTTAGTCAAAAACTACAGGTATGATTACCTTTAATAATCACACAACTTAATAATATTAGCTCTAAGCTTGGGTATGATTCCCTCATAATCAAAAACTGTGTCACTGTAGACGAACCCGGTTGTCAATGCCTATATAGGAGTCTCTCGGAACGAAGCTACGCTTAGACACTGTGACAGAAAAATTCAGTTGATGCCATATTTCGAACACAGGTGACGTGGTGTAGCGGTTAGCATCTCTGCCCGGTATGCGGAAGGTCCCTGGTTCGAATCCAGGCGTCATCAGAATTTTTCTGTCATAATATAAATTAACTTTAGTCAAAAACTACAGGTATGATTACCTTTAATAATCACACAACTTAATAATATTAGAAAATCACATTTTTGGTAGTACAGGAACATATAAATATGTCCTTTAAGAGTAATAAATATTATTCATAATTAGCAGAGGTTGAATTCTAGGCTTTATTACTTACACCTAATATTTAAAACGAAGACGGATTTTTCGGTCTAAGTAATGATCAGAAAGAACACATTTTCTGAGCAGTTGAAAATAATAGTTATTTACGTAAAAAGTCAGGAAAGTGTTCAATTACAGGATGAGTAGATAGTTTCATGCCGAGCGATAGCGAAGCTTGAACAGCTTACGAATCCTGTAATTGAACGCTTTACTGACGTGTTACGTACAACATTTTACCTGAAACTTATAAACAAATTATAAATATTTTAAATTAATTTAAATTAAAAGAAATATTTGACTTACATATTCAGTTTGTATTTTATGTTGCTAAGTAACTAGACACTCACGTTTCTTTCATTACCTGCCTAGGCAAGAAATATGTTATTAAAGGTCAGGCAAATGTTTATTTTCCTGTCAGTTTCAGGTAAATAAATATATCATTACGCATTACTAGAAATGATATTCTGTCGTAATATATCTCGTTAATGATATATTTCATGCGTTACCTACCGTCAAATCCCATCCCCGAAAAATGTCAGTAGCTACAGAGATAATTTTAATAAGGTGTAAAGTTTGTCGGCTGTGGCAATCGATCAGGTTCTCAAATCCAGGCGTTGCCACTGAGCTTTCTACTCGTACCTCGTTCTACTTCTTTTCTGAGAGGTTTAAATCCATTATAAGGAATTCAGCGTTTTTTAGAATGTATTCGACGTACAACAATGTTGGTAGTAATTTAGAATGTGGAAATTATTATTGCAACAATACACTAGCGCAGAAAATACAATTTTCCAACGAGGAAATTTGCAGAAAGATAGTTTTATGGTAACCAAATAAACATTTTAGCGCGGTTGTATGAAAATGTAATTTAATTTAATGAAGTAGAAAATATAGGGCAAGTAAACGAAATAAGTAAGTATTTTTAAGAAGAGTTTTTAATTTAAAAATATATTCATTTCAAACTAAAACTTCATTTTTGCATTTAAGCTACAAAAGAGCATTAGATGAGATGTACAAGTAAACTTATCTAAGCTTTCAGAGCTTGAAAATATAATTAAAGTAAACTCAGAGCAAACTTGTAAAGATAATTTTAATCTTGCTAAACTTTCTCATAAATTATTAAGTAAATGTATTTTAGTTGGCACTGCTTCATACTTTATTAAAACTTATAAATCAATAAAATAAAGCATTTGCCAAGCTTAACATAATTTAAACAAAATTTTCTTATTTTGTCAATTGTACCATCGGTTATATAACTCATAATAAAATCAGTAATTATTGTGTTATTGTTTTTGGCAGTTATAGAAAAATGTTGTTTGTATTTCGTAGGAGATATTCTGTTTTTTTGGCGCGTTCGATTGACTTTTTTTGTTACGACTAAAAGGGACATTCTCAAGCACAACAAAAAACAGTCATTTTGCGCACTTAATACAAATATAACTATTTTACACAAACATATAATTTCGAAAAAGAAATAGACAGAATATGAACAAATTATTTATAATAACACTCATAAATCTAATCATCATCATCATCATCATCTGTGGCACTACAGCCCAAATTTTGCCTGGGCCTACTGGATACACCGAGCCGCAGTTTTTACATTGCCGGTTTTCGTACTCAAATGCTACATTATTTAAGACGTATAAGTGACTATCTTATAGCGCCCGAGTGTGATAAATACATGTAACTGTATTTTATATTTTACGACAAATCGCACATTGTCGACAGGCGGATTCGAACTGACGAACCTTGGTTCGGGTGACGTCACAGTATGTTAAGAGATGTGCCTTAACATGCTCGGCCACCGCGCCTGTCATAAATCTTATTTATTACTCCAAAGAAATAATATAAAATCTCCATAATCTCAAGACGTTAAGACAATCTCCTTAGCTAGAATATCCTGAATAGTTAGTTAAGCTCATGCTGACAATTGCATTTCTAGTTACCTGAGGTCTTAGAATGATTTTGATTCAATTACACATCAACATGAACCGTCGACAACATACAAACATCGAATGCTCTACTAGGAGAGTTGCAGCTAGCGAAGGAATAAGACAGTGTTCTAACTAGAGATGCCAGTGCAACTACAATACGAACTTGTGCATTGGACTATAAACAAGTGAAACGTGACGTTAATACTCGGGCCATGTTAGTGTTACTGTTCGTTCGGTGTAATTACTTTATTAAATGCATTTTAAACATTTTTGTACCTTTTTGCTTGAAGTTTGTTTAGCTACTTAAGAACTTTGTACTCATTAAATTAGATTACATACTAAAAGGCACGCGGCAACTTTGGTACCAATATTCAACAAAACTTTAAAAACACCAACAGTCATTCTTTAATGGTACAATAAACGAATCGTGCTTAACTTGATCTGTAACTTCTATTTGATAATGTCCGATAACTTAACCCTTTGCACTACGTTGTCGCCGTAATTGCGACATTTTTACATTACATGCATGTACTTGTATACTATGTATGTATGTAACTAATATAGTGTTGGAGTTATTGGTATCCTCTATAAGTATTTAGGCTGGAGTGCAAAGGGTTAATATATCATAACAGGACGAGAAAAAGTTAGAAAAACGAGACACCAGTCAAGTTTTTATCAACTAAACATGGTTCCTAAATTTATTATTAGGTAGCAAGGATGAATTTTCAACACGAATAATATACCAGCTGTTTCCGGGTTAAACGACTAAACTTCAAACATTAATTTGGGACCTCGAAACAACACAAAAATTCGCAAATGCTCCCTTTAGGAGATATTAAAATTAAAATAAATAAATATATCATCACGCCTTTTATCTATTACTGGATGTGGTACTCTTCCGGTAAGTGATATATTTCTTCGTGTGAAGTGCGGTTACCAGCCGTCAAATCACGGTCCCCAAAGATATTAGTGGAGGGGAAGCCACAGGGGTAGATTTAATTTGGTGAAAGTGTTTGTCGGCTGTGGGGATCGAACAAGGGTTCTCAAGACCCACAGGCCGACTCGATACCACTGAGCCATCTACCCCATATATTAAAATAAAAATAAATAAATATATCATCACGCCTTTTATCTATTACTGGATGTGGTACTCTGCCGTAACAGATCTCGGTAAGTGATATATTTCTTCGCGTGAAGTGCGGTTACCAACCGTGAAATCACGGCCCCCAAAGATGTTAGTGGTGGGGAAGCCACAGGTGTAGATTTAATTTGGTGAAAATTGTTTGTCGGCTGTGGGGATCGAACAAGGGTTCTCAAGACCCACAGGCCGACTCGATACCACTGAGCTACCTACCCCATAAACATATGCATATACAGAGTTATTATATATAAGTCGTCCTATGGATTTGAGATCACGAGATGTTTGACATTAAAGTAACTCCTCTAGTTTTCCCATCACTAAGATCTTTGAGGGCCGTGATTTGACGGTAGATGATCTCATTTTATACGTCCGTCAGTACGGTGGTATTGATAGCAATACATAATTCGAATCCGGGGATCCCGAGTTCGAATCTTACTTAAACTAAAAATTATATAAACTACTACACTGCGGCTCGGTGAGTGCGGACCCTGTACTGTAATTGGGATTAAGTTCCTGTTGTACAGCGAAACATAAATAAATAAATAAATAAAATTACATTACATATCGAGATATACTATTGCAGAGTACCACACCCAGTAATGGGCAAAAGGCGTAATGATATATTTATTTATTTAATTTATATTATTACGTTTCCCGCTGTTGAATTTAAAATACACGTTAAATATTTACTGGTATTTGCTTCAAATTAATTATGTAACTACGTTCAGACTTGCGCTTGTGACAGAAGCAAGAACTTGTCAGTTAGTCAGAGTTGTAGTGTTGAACCGTAAACAATAACATATGATATTTGATGTTTTTATGTAAATTGTGCTTGTGATAGTGCCCCTGTTCAATGGAATTTTCGAAAAAATTGGAGTAAAATAAAGGTACTGTTTAGTTATAATTATGGTATATTTATTCATACTGTTGTACACAGTTGTTATTATTTAAACTTGCGAAGGTTAAATATTATAACGAATTCAGATGTTTGTTTGTTAGGTATTCTAGTTGATATTTATAGAAATCAGAATCTAGTTAATTATTTGAACTAAACTAAGTAGCTATTATAATAGTAGCTTCGAATTTACTCAAATCTTGAATAGAATTTTTATAAGAATTTGGTGACTATTTTGTAATTAATCTCTTTTAATTAGCCAATGAAAATATGTGGTAAATTGAATTTTTCAATGTCGTTTGTTGTTGTGTGTGCCGACAAATAACTACACCTATGACTGCCTTTCCACTAATATCATTAAGGGATGTGATTTGACGGGAGGTAACAGAATTTCACGCAGGGAAATATTTCACTTACCAAGTTCTGCTACAACAGAGTGCCAGACCCACCAATGGGTAAAAGGCGTGATGATATATTTATTTATTAGTTTGTTGTTATTGGTTCCAATTTTAACGAATCGTTAAAAATTAACATGCACAATAAAGAATATGCTAATACACAATGCTTCATACAAATATGAAAATCTTTCCTGTTATTTAACGTTCGAAAATTATTTCACGGGACACTACTGCGATTATAAGTGAATTTAAAGTTTAAACTTTTTACAATAAATATGTTTTTCAAACGTTATATGGTTGAATGTTTTAATAAATATTTGTTATCTGTTAATATTGTGTATACTCGTATATTACTGATTGTATACATAAACTAAATTCTGTAGATGCAGTTGGTTGGTGTTCTCACAACTGTCTAAAATATAAAGTATTTTTAAATACACATTTACTAGACTGAAAAATATATAACTGTAGTCTCAAAAACATCACAACCTAGGATATTTAAATAAATGGATAAAAGATTACAGATAAGTATATTATGTAACAAGTTTTATATAGGCTCTTTAGCTACGAGTGTATAAAAAACAAATATCTAAAGAATTTATTAAACTAGTCACACACTATACATTTTCTACAATCGCAAATTAAGACAACAGCAAACAATTTTAAATTTTTTGAATTATTTAAAAAATTACGTTACAATGATAGATGCCTGTAGCTAACTTAATATCTCAAGTCGTGATTAAAACATTTGAAGCAACGGCTTGTCAACATGTGATTAAAATGTTATTTGGCGCCAAGAAAACCAGTACATTAAATGACGAGAGTAGAAAAAAATATTTATAATGAATTATTTAAAGAAAGTAATCGTTATTTCGTAGAAAAATACCAACTTTTAATATAAAATAACCTAGAATTATTGCTAAATTACTAACTTTTTCGCTAAACGTCAATTGAACATAAATAAATTAAAGTAAATTCCAGTTATTTTGTAATTTGAATTGAGTAGTAATACTTGTCATGTCATTAAATATAAAAGAGATTTGATTCAATACTTTCCAACATAATTTCAATTTCGTCTTTATTTCCGAACATCGATTAAATTATGAATGTTTTAATACCAATCCAAAAGTTTCAGTTCTCATCAAAATCAACTGTCAACATAAAAATATTAAAACAATTATATTAAATATTAATTGTTATGGGGTGAGTAGCTCAGTAGTATTGAGTCAGCCTGTGGATTTGAAAACTCGGGTTCGATTCCCACAGCCGACAATTTTTACCAAATTTAAACTACCCCCATTGCTCCATCTCCACTAACATCTTTAGGGACCGTTATCTGATGGCTGATAACCGCTCTTTACGCGAAGAAGTATATCACTTACCGAGAGTGCCACACCCAGTAATTTATACTTAGCAGTAACAAAATTAAATATTGAATTGTTTATTTTCTTCTTTTCTTTTTTGGTCGAAGTAATAACCTAAGAAAAATTGTTATATACATAAAATGATCACGAATAAGAAGCTAATTTATCAATAATAACAAACCCTATTGTCAATCAGTGGTTCTCAAACGGTAGAACAAAATAATAATCTTGTAACGTTTATAATTTTTTAGCCCATTACAGAAATAATTATTCTTCTCATTTTGACAATTTAAATTTTATAAAACAATTTAAATATTGAACTATTGGTAAGTTATACAATAAACAAATGATACAGGTAACAGATAATTTTGTAAATAATTCTCGATATCATTGAACCACCTACCCTTAACATAAAGTAACAAAATTATTTGGCACCTGTATCATTTGTTTGTATTTATTTATTGTATATCCTACTCTCAGTGGTATCAAGTCGTCCTGTGGATTTGAGAACCTGGGTTCTATTCCCACAGGCGACAAACTAACTAACGTCTTTGAGGACCGTGATTCAATGGCTGGTAACCGCATTTTACGCGAAGAAATATATCACTTACTGAGATCTGCTGCTGGAGAGTTTCACACCCAGAAATGGGTAAAAGACGTGATGATATATTTATTTATATCCTACTTTAAAATTGTAACATTATTTCTAATAGTTAGTGGTATTTTACTCAACATAATTGTTATTCAATCCTATACAATATTTATCATTGAGATTAGATGAAAACTCTTTGCAATGGGCTAAAAAAATTATACATATTACCATTTAAAAAATTTCAATTTTGTTATTGGATATTGGATTTGTTATATAAATAAATAAATAAATATATCATCACGCCTTTTACCCATCACTGTGTGTGGCACTCTGGTGAAGCAGATCTCGTTAAGTGATATATTTCTTCGCATGAAGTGCGGTTACCTGCTGTCAAATCACGGCCCTTAAAGATGTTAGTGGAGGGGGAGCCACAGAGGTACATTTAAATTGGTGAAAATTGTTTGTCGGATTTGTTATAACTGATAGAATTGCCAGGTATTTCTTTTTTCCATAAAGCCATTAATTCGATAAAGCTCTGGTTGTATTAAAGGAAATATCCAGTTTAATCCATAAATCCATTAATCATGATAATAATATATTCATCACTCTATTAACTATTAAAATATGTAACAATGTTTTTCACATTTGACATCCGATTATTTTACACAATAATTTAAATCAAAATTTTATTTGAACACATGCAGCACTGAATCAGTTACATATTTTAATATGTACCTTTATAATGTAAACACATCCATTGTTAAAATTTAACGTTCTGTAATTTCATCATATTCAAGCTAAATATATTCACGAATTGTTGGCCGAGTTTATTGTCACTTTAATTAAAATTATTGTACCAGAAACTCTAATTATAATTTCAAAAAATATTGATTGCACCGCAGCAACATATCTATACATCGAATTTAATTGTTCGAAAATTATTGTTGTATAAAATTAATTTATGTATTGTGTACCATGCAGCGGTACCCGCTAATTGTTGATTTTTACAAAATAGATTTTTAAATTTATTATTTATTTACTTATGCTACTCTAACCAGTACTTATTCCACCGTACTATAAGTCTAATAAAAAGTAGGTAAAGTTATGCCGTTGAACTTAGATTGACGGCGACTGGAGGTATAATAGACGTTTTAAAAATGTAGTAGTTTTACTCGGGGCGACATAAAGTCTAGAAGCAGCTCTGTCCTTACTGAAACAGATCACTTATTAATCTTTTTATGCACATATACGAGTATAGTTGGAATTCCGGCTTTATTAAATTAAAAGTTTGAATTTAATATAGCCCGACTTCCAACCAGGGGCGTATCTGGGGTACTTGGCGCGAAAATTTTGGAGCACAAAAATGCGATATGGTACTCAAAATACGTGGAATTTTATGCTCTACGATACAGAAAGAGTAAGGCAGTAAGCCGACACGCCGTACTATGCGAAACTTGCGTGTAGATTTAGAGCAATAAGCAAACTCATGACAAACAATATGTTATTCACCTTAGCGTAGAATAATAGAACATTGTTTGTCTAGAAAAATAACTATTTTTAAATAAATATTTTGTTATATAGTTTCTCATAAAATTAAATAAAAATACAAAAAAAAAAACAAAAAGAAATTAGTGTATTACATAGGTACATTCTAATATACCTAAACCTAATTAAAACTATATAGTTTACATTTTACAATTGCACATAATAGCACAAACAATTATACAAATAACAAAATAACATATCAATACATGTAAATTAAATTTACAATAAAAATACTTAAATACTCATAACTATACCGCGGGTTCCACGTAAAGGTTGGCATAGGGAAATAACATGGGAAGAAAGGTTTTTGTAAATAAAAAGTGTCCGGTAAAAAATTATGGTATAATGACCATACTAGACCTATCCACACACATTATTTCATACAGATTATTTCATTTTAATGCCACAAATAAGAGAAATTAATAAAAATAGTTCGAGAAAATCGCCTACTAATTATGATTTTTTTGTGACAGCTTTGTCATAGAAACAGAAGCTGTCACTATAACCATCAAGATTTGTTGTGGATATTAAGAAATCTTGACAGTTAACTTTATATTTCAAACATTAATCACATTACTTCGCGATCTTTTGTAATTAAAGGCCTTAGTACGATAGTAGGTACCTACATTAGGTATTCATTTAATTACTTTATTTATTTTACAAATAATATTAAGACGCAGTATTTGTGTTCTTTTAATATACTCATATTTATTTTAACTTTTTGCCGTCTGCCGCCCTTTTATGCTGGCGCCCGGGTTCTGGGAACCCCAAGAACCCTGGGTTGGAACGCCCCTGCTTCCAACTATCTATATTAAGTTTCAATATCCATAAAAGTCCAATAAACTTAAATAAAAATTTAACAATCTATTAATACTTTTATTTGCTAGAGTCGTTTTGCTTCTTTCTTGCACCGCTAAAATTTAATTGTAAATGAAGTTTAAATAAATAAATGCAAAGCAAGGTTGTAGAATAACTTACATTGATTTCAAGTCCTCAATTTACTATTTCTACGATTGCTATGAAAAGTTGACAATTACGCTTTCATTTGTCATCGTAAAGTTGACGTTTTCTGTGGAACAATCGAAAAATATCTTTTTTGCGCGTCTCCAATGGCAACGCGCGAAAAAGACGTTAAATGAGCGCGTTTCCAATGGCAATGCGCGAAAAAGATTATAAATGCGCGCTTATTTCAATAGTTACCAGGGATAGAAACAAAACAGAAACTTGTCATATTGACAGTTGCCAAAATGAATTTATTTTCAGTACGTATACGTTTTTCAATAAATTTAGGATGCAATCGTAGAAAAGTTATGTGTGCATCACGAGCGTAAAGTGTCTTTGTTACTCGAGCACGGTAATTGCAGCGCGAGCCGAAGGCGAAAGCTGTAATTACCGTGCTCGAGTAACAAAGAAACACTTTACGCTCTTAATACACAAATAACTATCTGATTATATAAATCTATTTTTGTTACTTAAATTTAACGTGCCTGACCTATATATTTGGGTATTAGCACTTTACAAATCTATATTTTACATATTTCTTGTTCTAATTATATTAAGTAGATTAATTAATTAATTAATAATGATTTAAAACAGTATTTAGAAGACAAAGCTTCGTTCGAGAAACAACGGGAGATAGGAAATATAAAATGAAAATTAAGTAACCAAGAAATAAATAAAAGAAACACATTTTCACTTATAATCTTCCCAGAACAGAAAGATGTGTAGTGTACCGGGTCTCGAAGATCCGGGTCAGTCTTTTTCGCGGTCGAAATCATCTAATCTGACTCATTTGATTACTATTTAATTTATTTTATCCAACACCCACTACTTATAAAGTCATTATTGTTGTCATTTTAGATTAGTAAAGTGGTTTATAAGTCACACGTGAGTTATAATTCATAAGTCACGCATCAATTATGACTTGTAACTCACTATTGAGTTTAAATATAACAAAGTTGAAAAAAAGGTTGCAGCTGTAGTATTCAAAATGGAAGACGATAATTTTATTCCCGAAATAATCATTAAGGAAGCGGAAAATGCGGTTGCTGATATTTTACCAAAAGAATCTAGAACTTCCTATGAAAAACACTTTCATTTATACCTTTGACGTTTCTAGTTGTCATCCAGTTTTCAAACATATGAAATTTTTTTTCATAGGAACTTTTACACTTTTTTGGTAAAATATCAACAACCGCTTCTTCCGCTTCCTTAATGATTATTTCGGAAATAAAATTCTCGTCTTCCACTTCAAATACTACAGCTGCAAACTTTTTCAACTTTGTTTATTTAAAAAATTTGAGTAACCTAGACAACAAAACAAGAAAGTATGGCTAACTAAAATATTATTTGAAATGTAGACAATTGTCAAAATTTATATTTTAATGTTTTAATTGTAGGTGTTGGATAAAATTTCGTATGCCACTCGTGTGTTATTACAAATAAGTCACTTCAGAAAATTATTCCCCTCGGCCTAACGGCCTCGTGGACTAATATTTTTCTCGCGTGACTTATTTGTAATATAACACACTTGTGCCATAAATAACTATTTATTTATTTATGTTACTCTGTACAACAGGAATTTAATTACAGTACAGATTCCGCACTCACCGAGCTGCAGTGTGCTAGTTCATATAATTTTTAGCTTGAGTGAGATTCGAACTCGGGATATCCAGATTCGAATTACATATTGCTATCCACACCACCATATTGAGAGAGATAGAGTTACAGTGAGTGAAAATCAAAACAGTAAATTCGCTTTTCAAATAAAGTTTTTGAAACACTTTCTGAAATTTGCCTCGCAAATGTTCGTTGGTCAGTTGTTTCAATAATTACAATGCATTTGTGAAAATCGGAACATCCACGCATCGGGAAGTCCGCGTTATAATGACTGCAATCGGCAGTAATGACGAATCGTTTAAGCATTTCTCACAATGCAAATGTGTCGAAATTAATTCATAGAGCGAGCGCGCTAATGGACGACAATTTAACGGAAATAAGCTTCGCAATCGTGCCACAGCTGAATTATTAAAGAAGCGAAAATCGTATCACAGTTTGTTAACGCAGTCACGATAGCTGCCCGTAATTACTCACTAATTTAGTTTGTTTTACGGACAATCGATACTACCATTGCATAGATTAAAATAGATATTTTCACACACTAGATTTTGGAAACGAAATTCTCATTCATGATTCAAATGAAAAACCACAACTAATTCATCGAATTCTATGCACATATAACAGTTATATTTCAAACTTTGCAATGTTTTTTACGAAATTCGTGACAAAGACAAAATGAAAGTTGTTATAGTTAATAAATAAATATATATGCATTATAAGAAGAGATAATTATCCTAATCCGTTCCTTCTAATAGGTCTATCACTATATTTATTAATTTATTTTCTTTCACAACACAACAGAAATTTAATCCCAACGGGATCATGCAATTTATTTTTATGTAATTATATGCATCATACTAAGGGGTAGATGACTGAAATCACTACATTAACCATGGAAATACAATACATTATGAAATATAGTTATTTGTGTATTACGAGCGTAAAGTGATTCTTTGTTCTTTGTTGCACGGTAATTGCAGAGTTAGCCGAAGGAAGAGGAACAAATACACTTTACGCTCGTGAAACACATATAACTTTTTCTACGATTGCATCTTAAAATTATTAAAAAACGTATACATACTGCAAAAAAAATAGTTCTGTCAACTGTCAATATGACAAGTTTCTGTTTTATTTGTATCCCTGGTAACTATTGAAATAAACGCGCATTACCATTGGAGATGCGCGACATAGATATTTTTCGATTATTTCACAGAAAACATCCACTTTATGATGACAAGTAAGAGCATAATTGTCAACTTTTCATAGTAATCGTAGAAAAAATATTTTGTAAATATTATAGGAAAAAAAAGGTTAGATACCTCAGTTAGACTATGGATTTGAAATCTTACGTGGTGTGGAAATGCCCAGAAGATCTTTTAGGGTTGTTATTTGACGGCTGATAACCGCACTAGATATCCAGTAAGTAGCGGGTAGATGGCCTGATGATATGGTTATTTAATTTATTATTTATTTTACTTTTACATTCACTTTATGACTTCATTATTACTTCTGTTCCTTATTTACTCTACGTTTTAGTGCCTGGCATAAAAGCTCAACTGTCATGAATATCTCTAAGTTCGTATTTTCACTAATCTTTATATCTCTAAAGCTTTGTCCTTCCCTTCCACTCTCTCGACATAAACTTTCAAGATTCAACACAGCCTATAGTTGTTGAGCTTCAAAATAACATTTCGTTCTAAATCAGCCAAAAATTTGTATAAAACTGGAATGTATGATAAACGAATAAAGCAGTTTTTATATTTATAGATACATAAATATACGATATGAGAATATTTTTAACCTATTCAAGTAAATCTATGTCTGTCGCTTACCCCCAATATTTTATAAAATCGAGTTAAAACTAAATTTATATCTTTTTTTATTCAGTTTTATATGTCTCAAACGGAAAATTATTGGCGTAAATCGCGGTAACAAACGCAATAATACAGCTTTACGTGTTCGAACACTTTGATTGCAGCGGTTTGGTTGTAGAGGGTAGGTCGTGTGTGGGTGTGATATAGAGGGCGGTTGCATACGACCACCCCCAAGTCCCGGATTGCACGTGCCAATTTACATAAGGCGTGGGTGGAGATATGTGCTCGTGCCTTGCGTTTCTAATCCCAGAAACTACTGGAAATGAAACAGTCTTATGTAATTTGGGAATAATCTTATAGAAAGCCTTATACACGATTGAGAATTACTGGGTACGTGGATGACGTCATTATTCTTATTTTTAGAGGGTAAATGCTTTTTCAAATAATGATCGTTGTGCGCAGCATTCAAAAGACTTTTTATATATGCTTTAAAGACAGTTTGAATTAGAAAAAACTAGTTGGAATATAGTAATTAAAGAGTAACTTATTACCTTAGAACAGTGTTTCTCAAAGAGTTGTACGCGTATCTCCGGAAAGAAAGAATTTTAGGGTGTATGTGACATTTTTCATTTGTGCATCATTATCACATAGAATTAGTATTAATATAAAATAATAATAATAATTTAAACAAACCTGTATCTCTTAATGAATTACATGTTATCAGCGGCCATGGCACAATTCGTTGGTACTGATCCAAGCGAGAATGCGAGTTAAGCAATGTTATGAGCAGGGTGTATTTGTATTAGGGTGTAATGGCGATATATAACCTAAGTAGTTGCTCAACCAAGAAGCCACAGAAATTAATATATTATGTATGAATTCTCCTACTAAAATTGTGATAATTATTTCTTTTTAATTAGTTTGCAAATCTATAAAAAAGTTATTACGAAATGTACTTTTTTTTCAAAATTCGTGATATTTATTACTTATACATTTTTTATGCCACTGACTTAACAATTATTTCTAATATATTAATAATTAAATTATAATTCTAAACACTATACTAGTCCATTTATTCATTATACAAAAAAATTCCTATTAGTAGTTTTATAATTAAAATTTAATTATTAATATATTAGATATAACTGCACATCCAGTAATGGATAATTTTATACTTTTTACTTTTATTTCTATATGTTTAGGTCGACAATTTTGATGTTTTTCCTGCAATCAGACAAAAATAAAATAAGCACATTAATGGAATTAAGATTTTTTAAAGTAATAAATTAATAATTAATAAAATATTACTATATTAAATCGAGGAAAAAGAAACTTGGAACTTCTGAACTCTGATCAAATGCTCTTTACCAATTGAGTTACGGTTTCCATATAATTCAAATCTGATGTTATTTAAACTTTTCTTGCTATGTGTTAAAGGCATTTTAGATTTTATGACTTCTTTATATACTGACCAAAGTTCAAAGGTACCAAGTTCAAATCTTTCAATTTTTCTTTCTACATAATAATAAAGTCAAGAATATTACTATTGAAAAACAACATATTTTTCTTCTGAAAACTTGTGGCATTTCTACAAAAACATAAATTCATTTTATGTCCATAAAGTGTAGGGGAGTCAGTGAACCAGCACAAATTTGTCTATCATAACATTCAATAGTTTTTTATTAGCATATTTTCAAATTTTGAAAAACTCCATGCAACAAGCCCATTTCGCTTGAGCCAGATAAAATGCGCGATGAAACGTGTGGCGGCTGGGGTACTAGCCCCAAATTTCATCCCCCCTGCATCGCTGACACTGAATCAACGTTAACGTACGTCGAATTCTAATCCTGACGCTAGTTTTCACTGCGCTCTGATTGGAGAATAAATATTATATCTTAATTTATTTTATGAACTAATACTTTACACAAGTTTTACAGTAAATGTAATAAAATAACCCCGGCTGTTAATTAATTTTAAGTGTATTCGTTTTACATTTAGTAACCTGGGTAGATATTTTTTTTATTGTGACCGTCAAATGACGGAACATACCATACATATGTGAAAACCAACTTATTGGTTTTCAATTAATTTATAATAAATAAATATAAATACAATTAGACAGAATATAACTCTTTTTATTTTTCTTTAAATAGTAACTAACAACAACAACCATTTTTCTTTCTCAAGCCTACTTTTTCTTTTGTTTTTCAAATTAAAATAATAATGAGTACTACACATGTAAGGTAGAATGAATCACAATGATGATTTTTATGTGATAACATAAATTCAACCTGCGAATTTTTATTTCAATATATCTCAAAAATTAATTGTAAAATTTATTTTTAATATTTTAGAATTTTTCTTATACAATACATCAATTCAGCACATGAGAACAATAATATTCAACAACCGTGTTATGATAGCAATTATATCATGCGAGGGCAGTAATCAATCGAATGAATAATTGCCATAACACACGAGTTGAATACTATACGTTTTCCACGACCATTCAACAGAAATTATTTAGGTGAGTACGGACCCTGTTCTGTAATTGGAATTAAGTTCCTGTTGTACAGCGTAACATAAATAAATAAACATAAATAAATAAATAAATAAATAAATGTCAAACTTTAGTAGTAATGTTGACTCTCTGTAGATAACAATGTTTATTATGACCGTTTTATTTCATTGTTTTACTATATAAAACTTTGTCGTGAGTCTTTAACAGTTCTATTACGCCAAGTAATGCCATCTAGTGAATTTTATTGCAATTAAAGAAAAGTTACAAAAATAACCTAAAAATATTTGGAAATTGAAGTTTATGTGATCAAACGTTTACATTTAATGGAATAAAGTATTATTTATACATATTATTATTATACATTCATTATTATTTTTATTTTAAATTCAATATTATTAGGTTATGTTACGTTAGAGTAGTTACGACGTATATCGTCAAAGGCGCTACTTGTGAAAATTTGAAACTGAGAATTGTAATGACATATGTAACGACCATAATAAGCGTAGCTCAATTGAATGAAGTTGGCGATGAGTATAGAAGCGACTACACATCCTATGTCATAGTAACGTTTCAAGTTGGCAAACCTGGCCACCGTGTAGCTCTGCTTATTACAAATATGAATTCAAATTATTGAATTTCAAATTAATATTTATTTTCTACTCCGACCAGTTTCGTATCTTGCCTGAATCGTCTTCATTTTCAAGAACTGATAAAAGCGTACAGAGAATTAAAAACATAAAATTCATAATAAAATATAAATGCTTTTGAAAAAATCATGACATTTATTTAATAATAAAATAAATATTCAAATAAACATAACATGCTTTGTACTGATATAAATTACGAAAGCGTTGGATTTTATTTCATTTCCTTTACATAAGCAGTCAAGCAATTTTCCATTATCTTGATTAAATATTTTTATAAAGCAAAATTTTTTGCATGATTTTTTCCTTACATTATTAATAAGTACTGAAAAAACAATCGCAGAGATATATATTTTTTTTAATTGTGTCTCGAAAGTGTGATCAAAAGGTAAAACTCTGCCTTCGTGGAAACAATTTTGAACATAACTAAAAAACAAAAAAGCTCTGTTATAATTTTCGTTTCCAACGATTTGTTTTTTAACTTTCAAACAAATGAATATGTCAAATTATGTTTTAGCAAATATTTAACAACAGAAGGACAGAATAAATTTACTTTCATAGTAAATATAATTCAATCAACGAAATCTTACCTGATTACGCTGATATTTTAATATGCAGTATTTATTTATTTATGTTACGCTGTACAACAGGAACTTAATCCCAATTACAGTACAGTATCCGCACTCGCCGAACTGCAGTGTAGCAGTTTATATAATTTTTAGCTTGACAGAGATTCAAACTCGATATCTCCGGATTTGAATTCCATATCGCTATCCACACCACCGCACTGACGGTGTATAGTAAATTGGTTGTCTAATTTTATTGCATTATTATATTAATACTATTTATTTAAGCTAGTCACTTATACGCCTTAAATAATCTGACTAAAGAAACCGGCAGTACGGCAGTGTAAAAACTGCGGCTCGGTGTGCCCGGCCTCTATGTTCCGAAACGGAATGATGTGAGTCACTCATTATTTAAGGTAAGTTCATTTCTATTTAGTTTTATTAAAATATTTATTTACTAATTTCAAAGAAAAAGTGGGTGTAACCAAATTTGCCACGCTCATTACTTCAAACAGTATTTACGTCAGTTGGCAAAGAGAGAAGTGGTGGAATCTGCAGCAATTTGAATTTTCGTAGACAATTTTCTCATTAACTAAGATAAATATGAATAAAGAAAAAAATATGTGTCAAATACTTTTTCTTACTCTGTCGATTAAAGCCTCATTGAATAAATATACTTTGGAACTAAATATATTTACCTGAAACTGACAGGAAAATAAACATTTGTCGGACCTTTCAGAATCAGGAGCTTTGCTTTGCATGCCTAGTCTGGAAAATAACATATTGCCTGCCTAGGCAGGTAATGAAAGAAACGTGAGTGTCTAGTTACTTAGCAACATAACATACTGACTGAATATGGAAGTCAAATATTTCTTTTAATTTAAGCTAATTTAAAATATGTATTATTTGTTTATAAGTTTCAGGTAAAATGTTATACGTAACACGTCAGTAAAGCGTCGTACAGGATTCGTAAGCTGTTTCAAGCCTCGCTATCACTCGGCATGAAACTATCTACTCATCCTGTAATTGAACACTTTCCTGACTTTTTACGTAAATAACTATTGTCATTTATAATTCGAGACAGTAATGTAACAAAACATTATATCGGTAAATAAAAATTATTTTTATCGGATTAATATCTGTGTCAACAATGCTAGAATGACAGGTTTGCGTGCCGGTCTATTTGCGCAAATCTATAATTAATTACTCTGATTTAATCTTCGCATATCATGAACAAATTCTGTCAAAATTTCGCCGATCATCTCCGAAATAATTAAATATTTTCTGCAGATTCAGCAGAATTCTGATTATGTACTATCTACTGCACATTATATTTATAGTGTAATTAATTGTGTATTTTGTGCTCGTGTGTTGGTAAATTTTCGATGCATCGAATATTAATGTTTACTCTAAATATTACATTAATTACCGAACAACCTATTTATGACTATCACATAATGCACGATAATTAGTTATTACAAATATGTAATTTTATTTGAGCCTTTCATTAGCACATATTTTTTGCATAATTAATAATTTAACTAAATTGATTTGATAATTTTATTATGTTTTACTATTACAAGTATAATCACTCTTTATAATATGAAATTGTTTATTATGTATGTGTTAATTGCATTTAAAATCATTTTGATTTTATAAATGGAGCGCGTTTTTGTTTAGGGTCTATTTAAACTCGTTATCAAGGAGGTACGAGTAATACAGGAGTATATTCAATTAATTAGTTGAATTTTGAACTTAAGTTCAATATTAAATCAAGTGATAAGTTGACTTCCTTCTAATGTAAAGTTTCAAAACGAATTTAAGTACTTCCAAAACTCATATTTTGCCATTTAAACCTGAAAAGAAGGATATGATGAATAGCATGATACCAAACAGTATACAAGCTGAGTTTTAATAATAACTTTAAGGCTTATACAGCAAGGACATATTTTTATGATTAGAAAAATATAATTTTTAGGGAGGCGTGGCAGGGGAGAGGAATTAAAGTTTTTTTTTTAATGGAAAGGGGTACTTTTTTTATTGAAATGGGTAGCCATAAATGTGTCCTTTTCAACGATGTAACGTGTTCTTATGCCTAAAATTAAAATTAAGATCACAAAGTTAAAAAAAACATGAACATCTTTAATATGGATAATCAAGATTTTATGAAACTCTTAAAACAAGTTAATATTAACGTGTGCGATTCTGTCCATGAAGTTTATATTTTTTATATAATTTTATTTCTTAAATTTTACTATTTGCGACGGCTTTTAAAACGATTTTATCAGCTGCTGCTATTGGCAATATTCGCTAAAATTGCTAATATATCAAATGTTTATTGCAAATAAATTTCAAAATGTATTTAATGCAGTTTTATAATAGATACGTAGCAGATATATTGACGCTCCTAGAGATTTACAGCACATGAAGAATATAGCAAAGAGTGTAAATATTTTTTATCGTGTTGAACACATATGTTTTTGCCGATTGTTTAAAATTAATATTAATGTTGCAATAATTTTCAATATTTTTCATGTTATGTGCATCATCATATCATCATGTTGTTATTCATTTGTTAAGCAGTTACTGTATAAAAATTAAATTTGACATTTATAATTTCATTCATCACTGTATGTGTTCGATCCCCACAGCCGACAAACAATTTTCTCCAATTTAAATCTACCCCTGTGGCTCCCCCTCCACTAACATCTTTGGAGGCTGTGATTTGACTTACCGAAATCTGCTAAGGCAGAGTGCCACACCCAGTAATGGGTAAAATTCGTGATGATATAGTTATATTTATTTATTTATTTACTTTATGTGCATATTGTCAATCACCATAAATTAAATAAATTTACAATGTTTACTGGAAAATTATGAAGAAATGTTAACCCCATCAGGGATTATAGATATTGCATGCAGTTGTAACTACATTTATTAAGTTAAGTCATGCATGTCAAATTTGTTATTATTACATAGCAACACTTGTACAGTCCAGGCTGTAAAAGTAGCACTTCATACCCTGTCAATAGTTAACAAAAGTCCACTTTTAATGACAGTATTTTTTTCATGGATTTGAAGTTTGATGCTCGACGGTAAAGTCGGAATCTACTCGTATCAATCAAATGAATGAAAACAAATCTTTTATTACTTATACCACACGTATTTTTTGCATATTTATATTATATTAATTTTACGCAGACAAAAATTAAAATTTGTTTTGACAGGCATCCATATTTCCAGCGCATGTTGCTAAATTTTAAATTATCTACAAAGAGATATATAAATAAAAACAGTGAAAAAGTTACATGAAACCAATAAATTACGCATTTACTTTTTTCAATATTTTTACTTGTTTCACGATTTTTAATATAGTTCAAAAATGTGTCACATTTTACACGATTTTTGGTCAAAAAAGACGAGTTCAATATGCAAAAATATATTGTATGCAATTATTTCATAGCCTAAATATTCAAATAACTATTAAATAAAAATTGTAAATTATTTGATTGGTTTTTCTTCTAATAAAAAAAAAATCGATGACCTCCATACTAGGCTCCGTGAAATAAAGGTTATGTGATAACACTTATCATTTAATGGGATAGGTGGCTCATTGGTATCGAGTCGGTCTGTGGATCTTGAGAACCTTGGTTCGATCCTCACAGCTGACAAACAATTTTCACCAATTTAAATTTACCCCTGTGTCTCCCGGTTCACTAATATCTTTGGGGGCTTTGACGGCTGGTAACCGCACTTCACGCGAAAAAATATATCACTTACCGAGATCTGCTTAGGCAGATTGCCACACCCAGTAATGGGTAAAAGGCGTGATGATATATTTATTTACTTTTTATTTACTTATCATTTGATACATCACGTATTCAAATATATTCAGAACTACTAAAATAAAATCATATTCTAGAGACTCATCATCTTTATAAAGACAACTAAGAAACTATTTAAATATTGCGAATGTTTTGTTAAATATTTATACTGTTAGTAAGTTTAAAATGCAACTCCATTTAAAGCTCGCCGTAAATTCTTGTAGGTTCCAACAAACGTAAAGAGTAAACAGTATATAAAACAGTCGCATATACTTGCACTCGTATATCCGTTTCTTATCAATTGTTTGATATCCCACTTGCATCGTCCATCACGCCCCACCGTTTGGTATCCCGCTGGCGAGGGTCACAAGTCGTAGTTTGCGTTCACGCCGCAGTCGACAGCACCATCGTATTCGTGGCATGAATTATCTCCCCAGTCTGTTGCGCAGCACAGGAAGTCTTGAATAAAAGTCACGGCTTTTAATTTTTTCTCCCTTTGTAGCGTTTCCTGACGTTGCCGACTCCTTGTTTTCTCAGAGTTTCCGTGTTGTTGTCGCTGTTTCGTTGTTCTGTTGTTTGTGTGTCATGGCGTACACTGATGCGATTTGACGGAAATAAATACAAAGCCGAGAAAAACCGAAAAAGGAATTACAGCTGAATTGTTTTTTTAATGTGTTTCATAAAATTATTTTATTTGCATTCTTGTTCTTATTCTTTCTTTAATGGAAAACGTCTGTTTAAAGCAGTTTAAGCAAAAAGTCATAGTTGATATGTCTTGACTTCTGAGACAACAAGTGAAATTTTATATCCGAGCGCACATCCAAATAAAAGTAAAACGTCAAATTATCTTTTTCATTCGTGATCCGTGTATAATTTAATTGTTTAATTTAGCGAATATAAATAATGGGATCTTCCATTACAACCACAAAATTGTAAATTAGTCATTTGTAATAAAATAGATCAAAAAATCTGAGACGAACAACATTTTAAAAATGAGTCTTTAATGTCCCAAATATTTATATCAGAACATTGCGATCTCTCTTTCATCCACCCCCTTCCCCTCCCTCTCTATCTTTCTTTCCTCTATCTATATATTCTATTAAGATTGCACATTTTCGAAGATACGATCGTTTTTTCACCAAAAAAATATTTATCATTTATCAAATAAATTTAGATTATCCCTCTTTCCACCCTCAAGGGGGTGGGGTAATGAGGTTGAAATTTGCAAATCAATTACAGTTTTTACGGAGAATGCAATAGTACAATAAAAAAGTTTTTGAAACTTATCCCAACCCCGCCTACCAGGGAGGTGAAGGATATGTTTGGATATCATGCCTGAATAGTTTTATCAAAATTTAAAAAAAGTGTTTTTTTCTACGATTGCTATGAAAAGTTGACAATTAAGCTCTCATTTGTCATCGTAAAGTTGACGTTTTCTGTGGAACAATCGAAAAATATCTTTTTTGCGCGTCTCCAATGGCAACGCGCGAAAAATATAGGTATTAAATGCACGCTTATTTCAATAGTTACCAGGGATACAAACAAAACAGAAACTTGTCATATTGACACTTGACAGAACGAATTTATTTTCAGTAAGCATACGTTTTTTAATAATTCTAAGATGCAATCGTAGAAAAAATTATATGTGTATCACGAGCGTAATGTGTCTTTGTTTCTCTTACACTATTGCAGCTCTCGCCTTCGGCTCACGCTGCAATTACCGTGTTCGAGTAACAAAGAATCACTTTACGCTCTTAATACACAAATAACTATTGTAACTTTCTTGTAGTTATTCTCCTAATTTTTGCGTCCCTGTTAATCTGGGAACTTTATAGATTTACAATATTTTATATCTACTGGTATTCTAACTATACATAAATACTTAAAGATCTGTAATTATTATTGATACTTGCAGATACATAAATAATTACATCCAACCCTCAAAATCAAATCAAAATCACAGAACATAAACACTGTTACCAACTATTGACCACATACCACATGATAACGCATCGGCGACAAGCGTTCTAGCGCGGTGTGGCGTTCTAGAATTCCTTGTCCCGGCGTCTCGGCGTCTCGGCGTCTCGGCGTTCGATAGTCGCACCGCTGCCACCGCCGCCGCCACCGCCCTCATCAATAATAGATTATGTTCGGATTTCTGTCGCGGCGCGGCGTGGAGCTGTAGTTCGAACATCTCGCAGTCTCACATACTTATTTGGGTTGTAAATATTGACTGATATCACATCGCACAATTTATATGAAAATGTTTACAAGGATATGTAACGATTTCGGATGCTTGCTTTGCGGTTTGGGACTAAAGATTGAGAGTGTAAGTTTAGGATTACCACAGGATTATCACTTTTATCGCCAATACATGTTATAATAGAAACAAATCATTAGAAGAAATTTGTTGCAATATGACAAATTGCAGTTGTAATATACCAAATCGTTCGTTAGTACGGTGGTGTGGATAGCGATACGAAATTCGAATCCGGAGATCTCGAGTTCGAATCGCACTCAAGCTAAAAGTAATATAAACTATTACACTGCGGCTCGCTGAGTGCGGACCCTGTACTGTAATTGCGATTAAGTTCATTTTGTACAGCGTAACATAATAGCTATTTATGAAACTAGTAAGGAAATGAAGGTTATTATCTAACGCATATGAAATTTGTAGAACGAGGCGTAGCGGAGTTATGTAAACACATAAGTAAAGTAATAACCGAATTTTCCTACGTGTTGCATACTATAGTTTTTCTACTTCCGTTCTAATAAATACGAAAGAGCGTTTAATTATTAAATTTTGATATATTAATGACAGTTATAAATTAAAAAAATAAAAGAATAACACATTAGAATTCGTCTACCAAGATATCTTAATTTTTTTGTGTTGCTATGTTACCTCATTATTTCACTAGTTAAATAATGCAGTTCATTATCTAACTGAAATAAGTGAAATAAAACGTCTATTTCCTAACGGAAATAGAAAGATAAATAAACATAATATGCATGTTAGTAGTTAAACGCTAGTACAGTTTATTTAGTATTCCTTCGAATTAATATTTTGTGTTAATAAATAAATAAAATTGCACAACAAATTACTATAGTATTTATTTACTTAAAAAGAACTAAACAGGCCATGGACCTTGTTTTTTACGGCGGTACACTACTAGTAGTCCAAATACCGAACAAACACTGTCAACTTTTGCTATTAAACTTAACTTCAAACTTGTGATTTTCGAAGCAACAAAAATATTGTTCAATAGTTTACGCTGGCCTACAACTTTATCTTATGCCACTTTTTTTTATTTTTAACCAGAATTGTTTTCTTTGCTTTGTTTAAAGTTTACCAAAATTGTTTATGTTATAACTTCAATATAACACAAAAAGTTATAAAACTGGCATAAGACAAAATAATAGAAGTCAATATTCTTCCAAAAAGTTATAAACTGTTAACAATCATCATATTATTTATTGCAACTTTAATAGAAAAACAAAGTTTATGTTTTACACAAATAGTGCAAGTTGCGCGACTCAATCACAGTGTCTTCCGCCTCATGTGTACACTCAGCTGCAAAAATCTAGGGTAATATAGTGCGTATTTATGTAATGTTGTACAATAATTTAGGTCCTGATTTCTCGCTACCTCGCTCTTTACACTTGTAGAAGCTTAGATGACTTGATTTGACTATACAATCGCCTTAAGATGTATTCCATTTGCAATTTTGATTAGATCTAACTTACAATTACTGATTTGGCTTCTGCTTGAAGTAATCTACTTCAATAAGTGCATCAGTTTACTTAATTTAATAAGAAATTAATAACAATTAATTTTTATTGTTGTAAGTACAATGATGTGGATAGCGTTACAAAATTCGAATCCAGAGATCCCGCACTCAAACAAATATTATATAACAACAAAGACAAAATTAATTGTCATTCATGCACTTGGTGAGGCTAGGTATAATAAAAAATATTAAATAAACACTTGGCAAAGTCTCACAAAATTCAGCCTCCAAGTCACCTTATGAGGGCATCGTTAGAGGCCGGCCAGCACAGTTAGTAACCATAGACGCGTTTCGCTCTTATTAGAGCTCATCAGTATGGTATAACTCACTTCTTCACCTAGAACAAAGTTCACGTGAAGAAGCTGGTGACGAAGAACTGTGCCAGCAGAGAATAAGATCTCTAACAAACGGTAAGATGACATGAGAAGTTCTGTCGAACCATTAATGCCATCTACCGAAAAAAATTAAAAGCTTCTTCACGTGAACTTTGTTCTAGGTGAAGAAGTGAGTTATACCATGCTGATGAGCTCTAACAAGAGCGAAACGCGTCCATGGTTACTAACTGTGCTGGCCGGCCTCCGACGATGCCCTCATAAGGTGACTCGGAGGCTGAATTTTGTGAGACAGCCTAGAGTTTTATTTATTTATTTTTTTTTTAATATTATATAACCTAACACACTGCGGCTCGGTAAGTCCGGACCCTGTACTGTAATTGGGATTAAGTTCATGTTGTACGGTCTAACATAAATAAATAAATAACTTGTCAACAATAAATATTATTTTAGTAGATTTACAAAATAGAAATAAGATATTGTTTAAAATTCAATTATAGTAACGAATGTATTCATATACCGGTTCAATTTATTTGTTAGTAACAAAGTTCCATAGTTACTATATCACTGTTATTTTTAT
Source organism: Pterostichus niger (assembly GCA_947425015.1). Classification (NCBI taxonomy): domain Eukaryota; kingdom Metazoa; phylum Arthropoda; class Insecta; order Coleoptera; family Carabidae; genus Pterostichus; species Pterostichus niger. The sequence goes on from OX380339.1 coordinate 8,255,090, forward strand.
TAAGGGCAGTAAATGCTTTCTGTCGACTTGAGGATGTTCTCGGATATCGAAAAGACGTCCGATATATCCGATACCGCTAGAACACATAATAATGTTTATTTAATTATGTCTTGCGCGTTAAATATTTTAAAATTATTTTGATATTTAAAAAATTAGTAGTAATCACACTTGTTATTTTAAAAAGTATATTTTAATCATTTCTATGTTACTACTACAGTTACTACACCGTCTTCCAATCGATAAATCGTTACTTACTGTTCAGTAATTTGTAAACATAAGTTAATTACTTAAAAACCGTATTGGTAAAGGACCAAAGAAAATAATATATAACTGTAGAATTAGGTTAATTTCTAGGCAGAAGTTTATAGTCCTAAAATTAATTCTTATACCTAAATATTTTATTTTTGTCACAGAAAATATAAACCAGAAATATTTGACAGTTTTTATGATACACAAATCGAAACAGACAAAATTTTCCCTCGGTGTTTTCTTGTCACCTCATGAAAAATCATGGTTTTATCTCTTTACATATATAATATATTACTAAATTAAATATGTTTGTTATAAGTTTTGATTCTTATCAGCGGCTGATTTTTATATCCAGTGAATTTATTTGTGGTTTCTTTTATTATCAATTAGCATACAGTACAAGTCTCAGAAACCATTTCTTTAGCAATTACAAAATAATCCCAATTTTGTATTTCCTGCGCAAATAGTTAGAATCTACTTCTTTAATACGTAATAACCCAGACAGGAAAGCATAAAATAAAACATTTTAGTAATATTAACCTTCCTAATGGAAGCTACAAAACCCCTTTTTCCTTTTCCTGCTGAAAATCAAATATCATAACGAGTTCGTAGTAGATTGTTAAACATAAGTTGAGATTATTCTAGCACCAGCTGCCGCATTCGCGCATTCTAGGAAAATGTGCAATTGCTGCGAAGTGTGTGCACTTGTCTGAAGTCCTGCCAGGATTCCTGCGGAGAGATAGTCGCACGAGTTCTAAAGCTTGCTTCGGATTGGTGATTTCCTGCAGAAGATTCTTAAGACGTGGGATTGTACAAATAGAAGAGAGGTTGTTGTTGCTGTACAGCTTTTTAAATAGTGTTTATTTTAAGTTTATACTCACAAGATTTTAGTAGTTTCTACAAATTAGTTTTTATTTTTAACTAAACCTGCAGGTAATAATGTGAAATATAAGTTACAAATCCAGTTCAGTTAAAAATATTTTACAAAATCTAAATTAATACACAAATTAGTTATATCTTGTAGGCATTATAGTAGATTAAATCAAATTATTATTTGGAATGGATTAATAGCCCTTTGAAATGATTAAATTATTTTATTCACTGACGTTTCGGCACCTAGATTGGACCATTTTGAAAATATTTGGTTCGAATGTCAATTTAATACAAACATTTCTGTACAGTCAAATATTACGTTTTGATAATTAAAATATAAACTTTTTAATTTATTAAATTTTAAAATTTATGTTATACATTACATGTGTGTATTCTAAAATTGTAGAAAATTTATAGGGAAACATGTGAAGATCTGAGATTGCTTGAGTAAATAAAATAAATATATCACCACGCCTATTACCCATTACTGAGTGTGGCACTCCCCTGTAGCAGATCTCGGTTAGTGATATATTTCTTGTCATGAAGTAGGGTAGGTGGCTCAGTGGTATCGAGTCGGCCTGTGGATCTTGAAAACCCTGGTTCGATCCCCAAAGCCGACAAACAATTTTCACCAAATTAAATCTACGTCTGTGGCTCTCCCTCCACTAACATCTTTGGAAACTGTGATTTGACGGCTGGTAACCACACTTCACGCGACGAAACTGCTAAGACAGAGTGCCACACCACTAATGGGTAACAGGGGTGATGATATATTTATTTTATTTAAGTGCGATTACCAGCCTTCAAATCACGGCCCTCAAAGATGTTAGTGGAGGGGGAGCGACAGAAGTAGTTTTAATGTGGTGAAAATTGTTTGTCGCCTGTGGGAATCGAACACAGGTTGACTCGATTCCACTGAGCCATCTAAGGTAAAGATTCAATATAACTCGAATGATTATAATACTATACCCAGGAACGGGTAAAAGGCGTGATGGTATTTATTACATTTACTGCTATACTCATTTATTTTTATTACGTTTGCAAATAAAAACTAGATCATGTTGAATACTTAAAACAAAATAATTTTTGTATGAATTAAACCTCTAATTATGCCACCTGCTTTCTGACCTTTAATTAACAACTGAAATTACAAAGAACCACCACAAAAGTCATGTAATTCTACTATAATTAAAATAACAACACAGCCCCGAGCAAAAAACCAACACATCGTCCAACAAGGGTTTTGCACGCATACCTTTGTAGACATTAGCATCGCCGTTCATCCGCATCTAACGTAATGAGGACACGTTCCTCTCTTTAAAATCTCATAAACCCGTCGCTGCCGCCGCCGCCTGCGACCAGACGCAAAGCAAATTAAAAGCGAATGTCTCCGTTGACAAGACAACAACCCTAATGCAACCTTGGCGAGGTAGGAGATACGCAGCAGGTTGCTAACGTTGTAACTGTCCCTGGCAAATTGTCCCTGCTTGTTAGCACTGACTGCTGAGATACTGAGGGAGTTTCTAGCATGGTTTACATTGAGAATGTGTAGGAAATGCAAGCTAAAATACAGACGCGGTGGCCGAGCGTGTTAAGGCAAATATCTTAACATACTGTGACATCACCCGAACCAAGGTTCGTCAGTTCGAATCCGCCTGTCGACAATGTGTGATTTGTCGTAAAATATAAAATACAGTTACATGTATTTATCACGCTCGGGCGCTATAAGCTAGTCACTTATACGTCTTAAATAATGTAGTATTTGACTACGAAAACCGGTAGTACAGCAGAGTAAAAACTGCGGCTCGGTGTGTCCGGTAGGCCCAGGCCTGATTTGGACTGTAGCGCTACAGATGATGATTACTAAAGCCCGGATTTTTTAGGCAATTGCCTAGATTCAAATTTTAATATACTTCAGGCAATTTAGTTTTTCTATACATAGGTAATATGTTTATGTGTAATGGAAGATTTTTTTTTCGTGCCTTAGAGCCTATTTTTTCTATATTTTGGTTATTGTGCCTATTTTACCTTATACAGCCTATTTTGCCTATTTTTGTTGCCTATTCTAACTTTTATTGAGCAGACAAGGTTAATCATCTACTTCGTTGACTAATTCACAGCACTCGACAAAGTGTTTCAACCTAACCTATAATATTTAAAGTACTTACTTTAATCAAGTTTTTGTGTGTGAATTTAAAATGCCGAAAGAAAAAACGTTTTTTAGTCAAAATTTTACGAGGCAATTCAATTGTGTCTTTGCCATTAATCAATGGAACTGAGGTAGCTTTAGACGATATGGCTAAATATAAGAATGCTCCTGTCACATTTTGTGATGTCGAACGAAGTTTTGAACTTACAAGCAAGTTCTGACTTACCGAAGACAGTCCCTTTCCGAAAATTTCATAGAGCAATTGCTCGTAATATTTTGTGAATTAAAGTATACAACATAATTTGAATTTGCATAATAGTTAATAAAATGAGAACCCTACAGTATTATTTTTCAGATTGCGTTAATTTTTGTTTAAAATGATTATTTTTTCTAACGAAGAGTAAATACGAGTACCAATATTAGAAAAAGGATTCGTTTATTTTTTTTAAACAAATTATTTACATTTAGGCTGCCTAAAATCCCGCCTATTTTAGAGTAATTACCGGCCTATATGTCTGCTTATTTGGGTGTTTTTAAGAGCCAAAATATCCGGGCTTTAATGATTACATTGAGAACATGTAGGAAATGCAAGCTAGATAGTTGAACAATTTTATATTCATTATTTTACATTCAAACTAATCTCTTTAGACAACCACTTGCTATTGTGATTTATAAAATTAAAAGCTACAATTGACAATAATTAAAATGAACAAACATTAAACGACTAAAGACTGAAATTCTAATTAGATTATAACTTTTAACTTTAGTGATATTTAAATTAATTTGAACAAAGTGCACCACACCAGAGCAACATACATTAAAACCCAGAAATAAAACAACAACAGAAACAAAATACACAACAGTCAGATAAGTTTCCTGCTCTTAACATTGTCTCTGTTTTAACCTTTTCATCGGTGTTTTGCTCGTGTTCTTGACGATTTTTTTTTATATTTCCAGCTCTTAACATAAACATAACCTTATTCATTGTTCTAGTAAAATAAATACCTCATAGTTTAATTTATGGAATAATTGATGTTGCTATGAAATATTTTATCTGCTTTTATTTATTTAAACTAAGTTATAATTTTAAAGTTTATTGGTGCAACTAACCTTACGAATTTCCAAGGCAAATTGTATGAAAAATACTTTTAAATTTTTATTCGTTTAAACAAGTTTTAATTCTAAATATATTTGAATTTCTGTTTAAAATGTTTAGTTAGCAATACAGAAAACTCTATTCTTAATAATGTTTGAGAACACTACCTCTTAATTAATCGTTGTTTCAACTGGTTACGAATAGTCATCCCTCTTAGTTTATCGTGCGCGTCGGTTTTATCTGTCAGTGTTCAATATTTCTGAGATTTTTTTAATTTTATGGTGTAAATACTCGCGTTTCAATTACGAAAATATTTCCAATTGCTATATACCCTTTGATATGTGAAACTTATGTGTAGTTTAATGGTGAATATATTAATGAGAGTAGTGATTGTATCTGCTTCTCGGTTTGTTCCCGTACATCGAAAGAAGATACAATTAACTCATGAGACCATCGGTGAGTAACAAACAGATTTTATTTCATATTCATAAACCATATCCACATATCGAGTTATACATTAATAATGTTATAATCAAACAAAAACATAATTTATAATTTAAATATGTAATAAATTAATATATTATCACGCCTTTTACCCATTATTAGGTTTGGTACTCTGAAGTAGTAGATTTCAGTAAGTCATATATTTCTTCACGTGAAGTGTGGTTACTAGTTGTCAAATCACTGCCCCCAAAGATATTATTATTTATTATGTTCAAATCATTTCACATAATTTTGGGACATAATTTTATTTATAAATGTACTTAACTTTATAGAAAGTATATTATAGAATTTATACGCGAAGTTCATCAATTTTAATTATTTATCGTCAAGATCAATCTTGCATTTAATTGAGTCTGAAGATGGCACTTTAATCGTGATATAATTGAAACAAGATAATATTTGTATTATAAATGAAACATATTATAATACACATACTTTTGCAATTATTAACTGAATAAATCTTACATTACAAGTAACAGTTTCAAACTTACTTTAGCTCGGCCCTAAATATTTTAGCCGGTGTGCCATGAGGCGTCCATAGATTTGCTTTTAAAAGTAAACGTTAATTCAAGTTTCATTTTATTGTGAAGTGTATAATAAAAAATCTAATGTGGACACCACATGACTTCCTTGTACGCGTATTAAACTATAGATATTTCTTTAATTGCACATATTTGACATTAAATTTTTAATTTTTTCTTAGTTGTTGTTCTAATTCATAGCAAACTTAAAAAAATATATATAATTTTGAAATTTACATATCTCGCTTATACAAAAGGCTAATTAAATAATTCCATTATTTTCAAGAAAAACTGTTAGCAGGTTTATGTAATGTGTCATTTCCGGTTAGACTATTTTAACCAAAATCTATTATGTTATTTCCATTAATATAGTAGTCTTATATACCAAATTTAGAAAGTTTTAAATTATATTTGAATATAGTTTTTCATGAAAATCTATTATAGGCTTCAAGTAAAGTACAACTTCCGGAAGTTATATAATGACCAAAAAGGGAGGTGCACAACTAGATGTTATAACAGTCCTAAATATAAAATGTCAATTTTCTACGGCTTACCGTTTTTGAGTAATGCGAGATACATACGTACGTACAGACGGCACGGCGAAATTAGTCAAAATGGACTCAGGGAGGGCCAAAATGCGTATTTCCATTGAAATCTGAGAACCGAAAATTTTCGCGATTACAATATTTCCTTTACTTCGTACAAGGAAATAACAAGTCGCAAATAATATTAAACATATTTGAGTCATCAGTGCAATGTATTTTTCTTAACTGGCTTGCTACAAATGTATACATTGTATTCATAAATCATAAATTCTCATTGGTCAGAAAAACACTACTTACTTTTCAGTACGCATTTCTGTTTAGTGCGTTTACAGATTTAAAACATTCAGTTCAATGAAGACGGTTAAAATTATGTTTCTTTCATTTCAATGGTGTTAAATTTTAATTTTTAGCAATTGTAGTGACAAATAATTTTGTAATATTCGCATAAACGTAATAAAATACTTGCTACGAAACAGGTTTATTTAATTTACCTACAAAATTAATGTTTTTGATGTTTGAAATTTAATAAATACAATAATGTGAAACTTTTTGCATTGTATATTAACCATTTCGTCTTTGTAAATAATTTTAAAAATGTATTTTTGTTTGTCAGATGATTGAAAACAAATATAACATATTTTTGGTGTGCAATAGATTTTAGATTAGTTTATGTGTGCTGTCTGACAAAAAAGGTTGAAAAATTCTGGCTTAAAGAAATATAAATATGTATGTACTGTTAAGTGCGATTGGGATTAAGTTCCTGCTGTGGAATATGATGAATAAATAGAATTGAATTCTTGAAGGATATTTGTAGAAGAAATAATAAAGGAACAATTAATAAATTACTCAAATATGTGAATTCATTTATTTGAAAGCATGGTCGTGATTAATTAATTTAAATTTGTAATGAATAAAGAGTAGCATTCGTATTTATTTACAATCCAAAACAATTGAAAATATTCCGGTTTAAATGAACGTAAACTGTAGCATTGTTCCCGTCAGTTAATTCTTTGTCGTGCTCGTAACATTTTCATAAATTTCACAACATTGCTTACAAATATAGGTGGCTTCATCCGTCGTTTCCGTAGCTTCCGCAGTTCGCAAACCTTCGCGTTACGTTTACGTTATGTTGCGTAGCCAAAAACGTGCTTAGGGCGGCGTACATAATGTTATAAATTCACGTACAGCGTTCAAATTATAATGGATTTATGGAAATTCCTGCCGGGAAACTTCCTACCGACGCTAACGAAATGGACTCGCTGATATAAATAAAATTGTTTTGAATATCTTTACATTTATTTGCTACTTGGAATTAAGATGTTGGTGGTAGTCAAATGTGTTGTAAATTATTTTATGTTTATTTGAGTATTCTAATCTTAAATTACATCTTCGGATGCTTCTTGAATTCCTTTTTTTATTTAAATATCTACTTAACAACTGATTTATGATCCACTTATTTATGCTGGGAGAATGTGAAAAATGACGTATCTGCCAGATAGAGAAGTGAGAAAATATTGTAGCAATATAATTTGTAGAATTAGTGCTACAATTTCAAATTAACATTATTACACATATTTGATAGATGAATTGTGTAATTTTTTCTCATGCAGTATTGAAATTAAATATTAATTAAACTAATATAACAAGTGATATGATAGTTACCGATAAGATTTTGACATGAATTATGAGTTATTATGGAAATAGTTCTCATTTCCGTAACAATGAATTTAAAATTATGTCAAAATATTATCTGACAATTATCATATTACGAATTATATTTTAGCATGAGAATTTCACGAGGAAAATTTTCTTTTGTAGAAGCAGTTCCCATTGAGTTTTTGCCATTTTGATACTTATTTTTCAATTGACGTTCATGAAAATAACATGTATTTTATTGGTAATCAAGGAGATTTAATTACAGTGACAATTTCACTCATAACTTTTCATCCAATCAAATTACAATATTTTGCTGAATTGAACCAATCATAGTAGTATTACAGCGATAATTTCACTAGTGAAAATTGTCGCAAATCATTGCCTAGATATAACGTTTGTTGACTATTTTGAGTAGATTAATATTGTTGAATTTTATTTGACTTTGTTTACTTTGCTTAGTTATGTCAAAAAATGAAACAATTTAAATTGATCACTAAGGTAATTATTGTTTCACAAATACTGCAGGTAACATTTTTTTGGAGTAAATAAAATATTTGGAGGAATTGTCAAGCCGAATACCATACGTGACTATGCTTTGGTAATTTTTGCCTAGATCACTCCTGCTTGTTGCTTTTAAAAAATCTACATGCGTGCTGCCGCAGTCGTTCAGATTTTCGTTGCAACAAGCAGTCGTGATCATGACAACAAAATTTCCGGAAAAATCATAGTCACTAATGGTTAGGGTTCTGCATTTGACCAGTCAAATATTTTTCGGTCAATTGACCGACTATTTGACCGGTCAATTGACCAAGAAACATTTAATAAAAATCACAATTAAAATTGTAATTTATTTATATAGTACTGTTTACTACATCCAATATTACTGAAAATGGAAAACCAACAACAACTAATAAACAAAACTACATCAAATTCAAAATAAAGGGGAAAATAAAGTAAAAGACGTAATGAAATTAAATAATATGTATTTATTTTATTTGTAAAGTAAAGTAAGCAAATTCTCCAGAACCCAGAATACGAAACTAGATATATTCATGTAATAATAGTAAGTAGCTATTTCTATTGAACAACAGATGTCATTTAGATTATTTGACCGTTTTATTTGGCTGTCAAATATTTTTAGTCAATTGACCACGGCACAACCCTACTAATGGTATTATACATATATGAAAAAATATCACTTACTAATTTCACTACTGGAAAATTTTTCAAATAGCTTTCATTTCATTGGTTCATTTTCAAATAAATTCATAATTCTATTTTGCCAGATATACCTGGTAAATTCTCTTTAAAATAAAGAGAATAGAATGTTATCTACAGTCTAATATGATATTTATCCATTTAAATATTATAATATTTGGTAAATAAAAACGAAACAAAATTTAATATATAATAAAATTTAGAAAACAAATAATAAAAGAACTTTTGAACCTGGTCTTAATGCCAATGTTTTCGGACTGTTTATCCGGGTTGTAATTAATAATTGAATAATTAGACAGGCATTTTTTATTGGTCAATCTAGATTTTTATCCCTCTAGTGTCCCTAGCCTAATGACGCAATGCATATATCATGATAAAATTGTAGAAAAGTTAAACAAAATTTTATATTTAATTTAAAAAGTTTTCCGTACCCCAGAGCATTTTGTTTATAAATCAGAGAGAAAATAATTTGTTCCACATGCAACGTTTCTCTTTTTCAGTGGAGAGATTAAATTTAATTATGTATAGCGCACTCACTAAAAGTGATATGGATCTACAAGTCAGCCCTTCATTTCGGTTATATTCATACATTTATAACGGTTTGTATCACGTCGGTTCTACTACGAGTATATTACGCGCAGTTTTTGCTTTTATTTTTTATTCCATGTGTTGCTTGATACTTTGATGTTATAAAACGGAATTTGTATTGAAATTGGGACGTGGCAACATGTTTTTATTTAATATTACTGGAGGAAAACAAATACTTCATTCGAATTAAAATAGACTACATTTATCTCGGAATCTGAAGCGGCTTTAAATTACTGCAGATTGACTGAATCCATTTTGTTTATCATAGTAGATTGAGAGATTGAAAAATTATAAGTATTTTTTTGTCTACTTCATATCACCAAAATTAAAATAAATATATCATCACGCTTTTTACCCATTACTGCGTGTGGCACTCTGCCGTAGCAAATCTTGGTAAGTGATATATGTTTTCACTTGAAGTGCGATTACCAACTGTCAAATTACGGCCCGCAAAGATGTTAGTGGTGGGGCGGGAGCATAGGGGTAGATTTAATTTGGTGAAAAATTTTCGTCGGCTGTGGGGATCGAACCAGGGTTCTCCAGATCCACAGAGCCACCTACCCCATAAAAAATATACATAAATAAAAAGATTTGTTTTTCTGTAATATTTTAGATTCCAGGATTTATCATTTTAAGTCGTGAGCATTAAAAAAATTGGAAATATCATTGGTTTCAAGAATTTCTAAAATGTTTGATTTGTAATAAGCAAAATTAGTATATATGTCCCGCGTGATGGTCGCGCGGGTTGAGGGCCTGACTCGCAACCATAAGGTCGTGGGTTCGGGTCCCGCCCGTGGCGACCATACAAAGGACATATCGGCATATGACCTTAGTAGTTGGTCCGATATATAAATTAAAAAAAAAAATTAGTAGGTATAATTAGTTAAAATACAATCGTAGAAGTAATAGTGTTTGCAACTCGAATTAAAAGTGTCTTTATTTGCTCTCTTGAGTTTGCTATACTCACCTACGGCTCGTGCTGCAAGTGACACTTTTAACACTACTTTTAAATCGTTCAAAAATTTATACTTTTTTGTCAAATATTCGAAATATAGTAATATTTCTTTTAATGTACCGTAGAATTTTAGTAATTAATTAGTAGTGTGTGTCGTGAGATAAAAAAAGGATGAAAAACTCTGGTGTACAATATTAAATTATGTTCCTAAATCAGTCTAGACTTTTATAAAACTAATAAGATAAATAATAAAAAATCACTGGATAGAAATAAAACTTTATACGCGGCACGCTTACAATTAATCTTTACTGGGTTCAGTGGATTATGGAGGCTCGGCCCTTCGTTACTTACAACACAATCTTTCCACCTCGCCCGTAAAAATTAATTTACTACGCTAGCTAAGTAAATAGCTATTAACGGTAATGAAATAAATAAAATAAATTGTGCTAATTATGCAAAATTCAATTCTTTCATTTGAAATATTTTCTTATAAAATAATTTGATTTTCCTTGTTAATCGCTTATGGTACAGTTTTTCATTCTATTCTACAAAAGTTTAAAAATATTTTGAATAATTATTTTACCTAATATTATCATACTTATACAATTAGTTACAAATTACCAAAGAGTTCAATACATTAGAAATATACAATTACATATTATCCAATTTTTATTTAAAAAGAAATAATAATCCGGTGTTCGACTATTCTTTTCTTGGTACATTTGGTGAAATGTGTAAAAGCAGGTGCTTGCACTGCCTAGTTATGTTCTTATTTCCAGTTCCACGAAGAAGTGACAGAGAAACGTTTGTGAGTTAGTGGGTGATTTTATTTTCTCGGCAAGTAAATGCTAAGTATAGAATGTAATGCTTCTGAACGAGGCATTTACGCGATTTAATGGATAAACACTGAGTGTTCTGCTGGCCATTACAGCTGATACATCCGGCGATAGCGCTATGCCCTAATCCGGAACCTGATAGAATTGGTGCCAGCCTGAAAGAAAAAATGTTCGCAAAGGGTTGAAATGGCGCTCGCCGCCCGGATGAAGGCTTTTCTAGAAATTCCACTAGATTCAAATCTGATTTTTTCAAGGCTAGATTAGGTTAGGGCAGATTTTTTCTAGGGTAACTTGAAACTATGCACTTTTTCTTGAAATCTCATTTTATTTTCAGGAATACTTGTCAGAATATTATATAGTACTCGTTGATATGCGAATTTAGTTATTAGCATAACAGAAAAATTATCTCAATCTCCACAAAGTTAATCTTGTTTGTTCAATACTACTTTATGTTACGTTGCGCAGTTAAAATCGTTTTATCGCTCGTTGTTGTTGCCATTGTTCACTATAGGTACCTGGTGTAATGCCTTATTTTTTTTTTAAATTAAATGTACTATTAAACCAGTGACACTAAAAATAATCGCTAGGAATGATATAACCTAATTTCTGTGAATTTAAAAATAATTCTTTTTGTTCTATAATCAGTATATCAAATTATATATGTCATGAAAGTTTCGTGCAAAGCTATATCTCGTCTGTGTTTAGTGGAATTCTTTTATCTATTTTAAAACTAAATAACTATTTTTCAGTCTATCTTTTAATATTTCTAAATGTATTATTTAATAGTATCATAAAAAAACAACCCTTATTGTAATATTGAGTACAAAGAGTCATTGTAACCCGTGTTTTCATACTATTTTACCTATATCGCATTCATTTTCATTTTAAAATTCTTATGAAATAGAATATTTATAATAAAATGTTAACACTTTGTTGAAGGCAATTTTACACAGAAACTATGTCATGTCACCGGCTACTATTTTGTAATTTTAAACGAGTTCATTCGTCACCGGTCAATAACGTTTGGGCATGAAAAGACGAATTAACTCGTTTCCGGTCAACCAAGACTGACAGATTCAATAAACATTTGAAATTTATTTTTTTTTTGCATTTATTAGTTAGATTAGAGTTTAAATTCAATATATTCTAGGTTATGTAATATAACTAAAAACGTTTAAGTTTTAAAGTTTTAATACAATTATTTTATTTTAAAAAATTATTGCAATCATTTTACATAACAGCTAAACTGATAAATTTATATTTGACATTTTTACAACTAGACAACTTAACAATTTCATAAGAAAAACTCCCCAAAAATAGTTGCATCAAATTCACTTTGTGTCCACGCTATAGGATATTATATTTATATGAATGTCATTACCAGTAGTGTACACACTGCTGATACAAATATGACATATTAATTTCATTAATTAAATTTGCAACATTTTTAACATTCTACATATTTTCAGAAATGAAGCTAGCTAATAATACCATGTACAAATATGAATTATATCAGTGCTGATACGTATAGAAAACATGACAAACATTCAATTTAATTAACGTTATTTTATAAATACCCGGTTCCCTATTTGCACGATAATTAAACATAATTATCACAAAACAATTAACAATTATAAATTGCTTCCAAACAACGGACTACAGAACTGTAGAATCTACGTATTTTGATAATAATGACTAATTTCCATTCATGCAGATAAATTTATCATTTTTCATTCATGGACGAATATGGCTTAATAGCTTTCATTTATCTCCAGTTTTTAACCTTTTTTAAATGCATAATTAAGCTCACTCAGTAGTTTAAAAATCTTTAGTTTAATGTTAATACAACTCTACTAAAAAAATCAATTTCTTCAAACAATTATATATCAAAAATTTGTTGTTTGTTAGAGATCTTATTCTCTGCTGGCACAGTTCTTCGTCACCAGCTTCTTCACATGAACTTTGTTCTAGGTGAAGAAGTGAGTTATACCATACTGATGAGCTCTAATAAGAGCGAAACGCGTCTATGGTTACTAACTGTGCTGGCCGGCCTCTGACGATGCCCTCATAAGGTGACTCGGAGGCTGAATTTTGTGAGACTTTGCCTAGAGTTTTATTTAATATTTTTTATTAAACCTAGTCTCACCAAGTACATGAATGACAATTAATTTTGTCTTTGTTGTTATTTAAATTGCTATTGCGTAGCTTTTCTTTTTTTCGGTAGATGGCATTAATGGTTCGACAGAACTTCTCATGTCATCTTACTGTTTGTTAGAGATCTTATTCTCTGCTGGCACAGTTCTTCGTCACCAGCTTCTTCACATGAACTTTGGCCTAGGTGAAGAAGTGAGTTATACCATACTGATGAGCTCTAATAAGAGCGAAACGCGTCTATGGTTACTAACTGTGCTGGCCGGCCTCTGACGATGCCCTCATAAGGTGACTCGGAGGCTGAATTTTGTGAGACTTTGCCTAGAGTTTTATTTAATAATTTTTATTATACCTAGCCTCACCAAGTGCATGAATGACAATTAATTTTGTCTTTGTTGTTATATAATATTTGTTTGAGTGCGGGATCTCTGGATTCGAATTTTGTAACGCTATCCACATCATTGTACTTACAACAATAAAAATTAATTGTTATTAATTTCTTATTAAATTAAGTAAACTGATGCACTTATTGAAGTAGATTACTTCAAGCAAAAGCCAAATCAGTAATTGTAAGTTAGATCTAATCAAAATTGAAAATGGAATACATCTTAAGGCGATTGTATAGTCAAATCAAGTCATAAGGTGACTCGGAGGCTGAATTTTGTGAGACTTTGCCTAGAGTTTAATTTAATATTTTTTATTATACCTAGTCTCACCAAGTGCATGAATGACAATTAATTTTGTCTTTGTTGTTAATTAGATATCACTTATGAGGGTGACTTTTAAATAATGTCTTAATTTTCACTCATGCGTTATGTAATGGAAACAAGTGATGAATCAATATTGTTATTTTTTGCCAATTTCGAAATAATTGACGAGAGCAGTTACGATTAGGTTATGTAAGATTAATTAAAGTAATGTCTAGGCTGACCATTTTATTTTGTTTACATTTAATTTAAGGTTATAAACTAAAATGTAAATAATAGTATATTATACATCTACATAAAGAAATGTCTGATTTTTCATGAGGTGTAATTTGTAGCGGGAGGACGAAACCCAAAGGCTACAAACACCGAAGGGAAAATCACATTCTCTCCCGAGGTGTTATACTACTTTTTCACAACCTAAATAAGATTGAAAATGAAAGTAGTAATTTAAAAATATAATTTATTCATATATTTTTAATATTTGTTAGTTGTCTTTGACATAGAAATAAAATTCCTTGGTAACAGCGAACATTTATGTCAACAAGTTTGTTTATGTCAAATTACATTATATTTCTAAATTGGAACACCAAGGATACAGTGAACAACATTCGTAAGAATCCTAAAAAATGATGGAGGCAGCTTCTGTTGCTGTTCTTAAGTTTATATTTGTTTTATTGTACTCGAGGTATATTTGACAGCTCTAAGATGTTATAGTAATACAAACTCCCTAGAAGAATAATGTGCAGTTATTTCTCTAGGGATAAAATATTTTATTTTCGTCCAGTTATTTATGTCATATACTCCAGGCCGTGAAAATTATTTTTTTATCTTAAAAGAAACTTATTTGGTTTTTATTATTTTTTTAATTTGACTTTTATCTTTTTTTATTATTTATTTAATTTACTCGATACCACTGAGCCATCTATCTCATATATTAAATTTATGGTCATGTAAATCAAGCTTTACTTATATTTGACAGCTGATCTGTCAAAATAATATGAACTCATTAAAGAAATAATATGCATATTATTTTTCTCGGTATAAAATGTTTTACTTCTGCACCGATTTTTATATCATACGGTCAAATACTTGCGGTATGTATTTTGAAAATTGAATTCTACTATAATCAAATTTAGTTTATTTAGGCAATAACAGATGGCAATAATGGTAATTTGCTAAATAGCAAAGAAATGTCGTTTCTTCTCTATAACGTACTTGTCTTGTGATCAGTTAAAAATTCAATTTGATCAAAAACCAATAAATCAATTCAAATTTAATTTGAAACATACATTCACATAACTAAATTTGTAGATAAAAAGCAATGTACTATTGAAGTTTTTAATTTAATTCATCATTATTTATTTATTTATGTTACGCTGTACAACAGGAATTTAATCCCAATTACAGTACAGGTCCGCAACTCACCAAGCCGCAATGTGATAGTTCATATAATTTTTTTGCTTGAGCGCGATTCGAATTCCGTAATGCTATCCACACCACCATACTGACGGATAGATTAAGGTGTCACAAAACTCGTAATATACAGACAACAAAATGATTCATCCGTTTCTGATTTCGACCTTAATATCTCTTATTTCCTAAAAATAATATTTATCAATTTCTTTCTCTGTAATAACAACTCGTGCTAGTCTTGAGCACAGCAGTCATCTAACTGTCATGGAAAATAAATACAACAACATTGGTTTGAAATGGACTCATCCGGCGTGACCGGGAGATAAACAGCTGATATATTTTGCCAATTGGTGTCGCGGTCCACAGCAAATTGACCGCAGTCATGTGAGCCTGGGGCAACAGAACGCACAACAGTAGCGTGCAGTAATATTAGAAGAGATTTCCGATTTTTTCCTGGGTTTTAACCAGCGCTCATTATCTGCTAACTTTGTGATGTCAGACACAGGATTTTAACGTGATTACAACAAAGTAAATGATTTACTTTTTTAATTAAATGTATAATTAACCAAAAGCTTTGGAATTTTACCGGAGTGGGTGTTTGTTCTCTGTGTATCATTTTGCTGTGTTCTTTTCTTCCGAGTTTGTAAGGATTAAATGTTATTTAAATTAAATTTTAATTTCCTTTGCTGTGTAATTTGATATCTGCATATTTTAGTCACTGGGTATGAATTTTATTACTGTAATTTCATAAATAAAAATCTGATGTTATTAACAAAATGCAATGCAACAGTGTTTTTGGTCGTTATGCTATAATCTTGATTTACGAGTTTACTCTTATCTTGTATATTCAGTTCATTACTTATTTTGTTTTTTGTTTGACTAAACTGCAGTGCAACAACTTTATAGCCAATTTACTATAATACTCTATTGTATACGGACAATGTAAGATTATTCTTGCAAACATTTTACATTACCATTAAATTTAAAGGTAACGGACAAAGTCAAATCAGATATCTATTATTTGTAAACAATTTCAGTGGTATCGAGTCGGCCTGTAGATCTTGAGAACCCTGGTTCGATCCCCACATCTGACAAACAATTTTCATCAAATTAAATCTACCCATATGCCTCTCCCCCTCCACTAATATCTTTGCGGGCCGTAATTTGACGGTTGGTAATCGCACTTAACGCGAAAAAATATATAACTTATCAAGATCTGCTTCGGCAGAGTGTCACACTCAGTAATGTAGGATGTTTCTCTCCCTAGGTAGCATGTTTCTCCCTAGGTAGCATGTTTCTCTCCCTAGACTACGATTGCGACGTTTCCTAGGCAACTAGTTACGCAATCCATATTTGACATTTGTCCCGATAAGACGGTAATTTTTGTGCACTTATTACGAAAAGTATAATATGCTTCACGGGAGGGCGCGATTATCCCTTGTGTTAAATTGGCTAACCTCGACTTCACACGCGGGAATAATCGCTTGATTCCTTCCCTTGATGCATAACATACTATTTTTTTATTTATTTGTGAACAATTTCGGTTTCACGTCAATTATATTTTTGATTTTCTATTTAGAAATATAATATTATTCAACGAGCTATTGTTCATGAAAGTGAACTTTGTGACAATAATTAGAAGTTAACAATGTTCGAACACTTTAACACCCTCATGATCTATAACTGTCCAAACTACGTTACCTCAAGAAAAGGTTCGATTTACAAAATGACCGTACCGAGAAGGTCTCTCGAATTCTCGACCAAATTACAGAAATAAACCGAGCATCCAATTATTCAATCCTTCGAAAAGCGCAGCGAACAAATCACATTGGCTTGGTGGTGACCGCATCATCAGCCTTTCTGTTCCTGCTCTACGCCGTCCATCGAAAGTGAACAATACCCCATCTCATAATAGCAGTGATAGCACTGTCTGAGTGAAGTGAAGGTACGAGTGTCTAGGTACTCGCAGTGTATTGATCGCGGAATTGTGAATTTCATCTCCATTGTGCCAATGTCCATATGCGGCAATGCACAGAAACACATGTCCAATAAAATCCAGCAAAACTGGAAACTGGAAAATGTGTTCGGCGTCCACAACGTTATCACTTCACTTTGGTGGCGTTTATACCAGCTGCCTGGAGCGCCGCTAAGCCTGTTTAGGCAGGGAGTGTGCCCCTTCTGTTCAATTTTTACGCCTACCCTCCCTGTTTTTAATTTGGTAATTGCATCAAAAGTTAATGGGAAATACAGACTTTTTTAATACTTCTAAATGTTGTAAATTTTCCCTTTATAAAGTGGCTTAAATATATATATATATATATATATATATATATATATATATATATATATATATATATATATTATCAGTACACATAGGATATATCATTACCATAGTTACAGTTAAAAAGTTTGACATTAGAGCGTTTATTTTAAAAGTAAACATAGGGAAAATAATATTTTCAGCAATGCATTGAAGTGTAATAGTCTATAGTCTAAAAGAAACATTTTAACTTTAAACAAATTAAATGAATATGAATTACTTTAAATTACATTAACTAAACGTTAGGTATAAATTTAGAACCTCAAAACAATCCAAAAGTTCTTTTGTGTAGAGGTTTGTTCGCAAATTCTTCGTTTAAGAGCTCGTACATACAAATAATGAAAATTTTGGGTTGAACCAGTTCAAAAATCGAAAATTATTAAATGTGGTTCTATAATTCAGACCACGAGAAATCGAATGGCGCAAAGCGCATCTTCATATCTTGTTTAGTTTTTGAGTAACAGCGATTTTTTACTTTTTTTTAAGCTCAACTTTGAAAGCCCATAACTCAAAAACTAAAAGCAAATTTTTACAACAAAATTCGCACGGATAAATTTTTTATTACAAAAAAACGAAAAATGGCCAAAAATCGTAAAAATCTTAAGGCTAACTAACCTCTTAAGAAATTTTCAAAAAACGGCCATTTTCGATTGTTTGTAATAAAAAAAAGTATCTGTTTGAATTTTCTTCTGAAAATTTGTATACCTATGTATTTTCACGCGAGGAATTCACTGATGTTTTCAGATTTTCATTATCTTTTCAACTTTTTGAAATATCAACAAAAGAAAATTTTGAAAAAAAATTAAAATTTTCAAAATTGTTCTTCAGCTCCTGAATATAACGTAGGTTAAAAAATTGATTAAATTACATCTGGTGTCAAGAATTCCGGTATAATTATTATAATATAATTGGATTCATTAACTAAATTAGTGAATCTTTCATCTCTCCGTATATGAAAGCCCTTTATAACAAACTTGAAATAAACATTTGATGCACTTTAGGCTTTAAAATGTTGAGATACATCTTAATTGTCCACGGCAAAAACAGATTTTTAAAATAAAGAAAATGTTAAGAATCGCTGCTAACGAGAAACAAACTACAAAGTCATATTAACGATTCCATTCCATTTGCCATTTGGATATAAACCACACTTGGTGAAACAGATTCCTTATTTGTCATTCTATTTGACTAGCTTACTTTACTGACTTTACTCTCTCTACTAAAGTTATTGATTTAAGACTCTGTTTGAAGTAGTCCATCTTCCTATGTCAACTAGTTTGCTCATTTCATTTGGTCACATGGTTCTCTATTTTCAGAATTTGCGTATAAACTAACTAAAACATTGTTGATTTTGCGAGTACATTTTTAATATTGCTATTTACATTAAAATTACAAACTCTTTCGCCTTGTTGCATCCTCTTGTGTAAAAAACCTAGCTACACCAATGTCCATTTGCTAACGAAATAAAACATAAAATGCGTCGGTTTGTAAATTTGCTCATATTCGCTTCAAGTATCTGATAATTAACGGCAGCTGCGGACATATAGCCTGAGTTCGTCCCTGAAAATTTAATAACGCGAGAACAAAGCTTACGGCAAATATTTTTTTACGGATAATTCGCGTTTAATGTTTGTATTGCCTGGATGTAAGCTCCTGACACACAAATACGATCTGACAAAATGTAGCCATCGCGATTGTTTAAAGAATAAATGCGCATATGTTCAACAAAATACTCACGCACTTTTAATGTGAGTATACCACTTAATGATTGTATGTATAACTTTCCCCTAAATAATTGTTCACAATTAGAAAAGCTTACATTTGTTTGACATGATATTCAGTTGTAAATAGATTTTGTATTACAGTTGAAAATTAAGCTTTTATTAACACAATATATTAATTAATTAATATTTCAGGAGTATACATACTAATTTATTAATTATCATAACAGTTGCTATTCGCGTTTGACCATAGCCAAGTTCATTGAATTGCGTTACATTTATTAAGGCCGTTTCAATTCATACTTTTGCTATATAAATATTTTCCACTTTTTTTGGCAGTTAACAGTTTAATAATTTAATTTTTTTTCTGTGGCTTCTTGTCGGACCAACTACGAAGGTCATATGCCGCCATTACGCCCTAATTCGCGTTTTAGTTCTTCAGCCAAGAGCAAGGTGGCTTTCACTGGATGGTCACCCATCAAAATATTCTCCGCTCGTAATGTTATTTTTCGTAACACATGCACAAGAAACACGTTCTTATTCCCTAATTTTAGAGAGAGAAACACTGCTTTTTTCCCCTAGGATGTAGGATGTTTCTCTCCCTAGGTAGCATGTTTCTCTCCCTAGAGATTACAATTATTAGCTGATTGCTGCGTTTTCTAGGTAACTAGTTACGCAACCCATATTTGACATTTGTCCCGATAAGACAGTAATTTTTGTGCACTTGTTACGAAAAGTATAATATGCTTCACGGGAGGGCGCGATTATCCCTTGTGTGAAGTTGGCAAATCCCGACTTCAGCTCGAGCCTTCGGCCCTCGCTTACGTCTCGGTTTGCTAACTTCACACCGGGAATAATCGCTTGTTTCCCTCCCTTGATGCATAACATACTATAAATAAATAAATATATCATCATGTCTTTTCCCAATACTGAGTGTGACACTCTGTCGTAGCAAATCTCTGTAAGAGATATATTTCTTCACGTGAAGTGCTGTTACTAGCTGTCAAATCATGGCTCCCAAACTTGTTAGTGGAGGGGGAGCCACATGGGTAGTTTTTAACGTGGTGAAAATTGTTTGTCGACTATGGGAATCGAACCTTGGTTCTCAAAGTCGCTTGTTTGCCTCCCTTGATGCATAACATACTATAACTTCCCTTGTCGCTATGATCATTACCAACGAGTTGTGCCATAGCCGTTTAATAATTATAAATTACGTTGTTAAACAAAAGCTCTAACAAAGCACACTTTGAGATACAATTAAGTTTATTTAAGTAATCCATCTTCCTATGTAACATACTTTAAAAAAACAAATCGCCTCGAAGGCAACAATATATAAAGTGTGGAAATCGTAGATAATCGGACTTTATAGGACTCGCCTTATTTTTTTATCGGCCTCGATCGCATCTTTTCCTCAGCCATAAACTACGGCTCGTCTAATAAAATCCTACTTTTTGTACTTGTATCATATTCTTGCCACTTTATTCTGATTAAAAAATGACAATCAACATAAATTATTAGTTATTCTTGGAAATTTATAAGGAAGATAAATTAAACACAAATTAATGTCAACATAAATTAGTTTTTTAAATACGCCTCATTCAAATGAAATAAAATATGAGCACAGACAAAAAATATTAGTAGTCCTCCGTTTTACGAAGTATATTTAAGAGTTCTACTTGTAATAAACGCGTCCACGAAAATAGAACGCTAAAGATGATCATGGCTGTTAAATATATACTTCCTCGGCAACATCAAATAGCTTATCTTATTGCCATTAAGTTGACGACGCTGCTCAAGAGACAGATGACGGTCGCTGTGCATCTGTCGGGAATATCTTAACGCTCATTAATGAAAAACAAAAGACTCTTTATTATCGTGTTTATTTTCAAGACGCGATTTCTATGAATAAGTGGCGCACGGCTGGTTTTTGCACACTGTACTCTTTCATATTCTTGCACTTTTGTATTATTTATATATATTTTAAATCTGCTCTAATTTTATTATGTAGCTAGTCATTAAATATAGCTTTATGTTATGGTACCTATAAAGATGAACACATAAATATAGACATAAATTTTAAAAGGAAGTACCTCTTTCAAATAACCGTAGGCATAAAACATTTATTAACAATGAAATCCTAAGCAAACAAAATTAATTTTGGTCATATTTCTTTTTAAATAATACCGAAACATCTTTCGAGCATTTTATTTTACGAGACCGTGATCGTTAGGTAGCTTCCGATGAGAGCAATTGATATGACAAAATTCGAAACAACGACGGTGTAGAAATTTTATCTACTGATAAATAATTTCCCGAAACGTTTTATGTTAAAGCAACTAAGTACGAAAGAAGAAAGTTAAAATTTGCTCTGAGAAAAATGAAACCTTAAATGATATTTGCAAAGGTTGTTTCTATATTTGATGTTAAACTTTAAGGGTGTGTATTATTACATGATGTACTAATGGAACAATTGTATATTATAATTAGAGATAGGCGAATATCATCCGCGAATAGTCGAATGCCGCGAATAGTGACATTATTCGATATTCGCGATTTTCGAATATTAACGTCAGTATAGCGAACATTTCGAATACCTCGAATATCGTGCCATATGTTGACCTCAATTTTTTACTATGTTTTTCTTTATCATTTGTACATAAACTTAAAGCTATTACAATACTTTGAAGTTATTAATAACAAAGATATTTTGTTTCAAAACCATGAAGACGTACCATATTTCAAATTTGTTTTTCGCCAACATCAGCCCGTACGTTTCACCTTAAATTTGAAGTTTTCGTCTTTTTCTTTTTTGTTTGTACTTTTTGTTTTATTTTTATTTTATCTTAACAATTTCATTCAAATAATGAAAAGGACAATTAAATAATTATTAATAATTTTAGGAGTATTCCAATATTCGAGATGTGATTAATATTCATATTCGATATTCGAATTCGAGAAATATGATATTCGCCCATCTCTAATTATAATACTAGTAAAGAAACGGTTTAATTTCAAAACTAGTACGAAATACAGTAAGTACGAGTTTTGCAATGGCTGTTTCCCACTATTTCTTTCAACATTAAACGTGAAAATTATATTTTTACATTTGCAATACTAGAAAAATAAGTATTTTATATATATCACAGGAGTTGTATTTGCACATGCACATCACGTATCCTTGGTCACCAAATAAAATGATATTTTATTCAGTTAATTTAGTTGTGATAGTATAACTGTTATGGCATTCTTATAAAAAAAATCGAGTTCGAATCCCATTCAAGCTAAGGACTTATTAAAAACCACACTTCAACTCAATGAGACTTGACCATCAATTATAATTGGGATAAAGTTTCTATTGGCATAAATAAATAAATGATTAAAATTATGACATTTATTCTCCATTTACAAAGTAATAAAGGTAAATAAAAGTAAACAGTTATTTTCCCTGTTGACAAAGTTACGTTTCTAAATAGGTTTTTAGTTATTTTTGGATATTGTAATAATTTTATAAATTAGTAAAGCAGATATCGATGTATATATTTTTTTATTATTTATAGTTTTTTCAAAATTAATCACCGGTCATATGAACTCTGAATAACTAACGTTCTTCAATTTTTTTTGAGACAAATATTAAAAATTTAAGTAGTAAATTAATTAATTTAAAATAGCGACAAATAGTTTGTCAACTGCTACGAGTACTTAATTATCCTTAGCGGTTGTTTGTACCGAATAAATACTTTTTTTGACCTTATACTGAATTTTGTTAGATAAACGTTTTACGTATTTTCTAAATATTCTGTAGCAATTTTTACTATTTTAAAAATGTCACTGCGAATAGAAATCAAACCTACAAACTATTGAACTTACGACAGTAGTACATGCACAACATGACAAGTAATATATTCCCGACTAATTTTTAACTTAATTTTAACTTATGTGACATTTGATATTTAGGTTACCTGCACGCTATTGTACAATACGTCCATTGAACCGTATTCTTAACCAACGATTTTCTCATTAATCAATCTACCATTAGAACCCAACATTCCATTTTACTTCGAACACTTTCCTATATAACCCACAATTCTTCATACATGCTTTATATCTATTGTTATGCAAATTACAATGCAGGTTTTT
Organism: Pterostichus niger; assembly: GCA_947425015.1. Taxonomy (NCBI): domain Eukaryota; kingdom Metazoa; phylum Arthropoda; class Insecta; order Coleoptera; family Carabidae; genus Pterostichus; species Pterostichus niger. Next base: position 8,278,729 of record OX380339.1, read on the forward strand.
AATTCATACATAATTGAATTTCTATTGTTATTTTTACTAAAAAGGGCTCTTTTAAATCACATTAAAGTAGATTTTTATTCTATCTACAACACCATACAATTTAAAAGAATACTACTCGTAACAAGATTTTGAATCTATTATTTTTTGCACTTTATAATTCTCGTACTCTCGTGAAAAATATATAACAGACCTCAATTCTTCGATTAAAAAGATACCTATAATAGAAATACCGCGAGTTTATTTCAATGTGAAACATGGGGTTTGTCATATCCATGGCAGGAAAGAGTACAATTAATTAAAATAAAATAAAAATAAGGCATTACACCAAGTATCTAAATAATAACTAATTAATAAATGATTATTTGTAGGCAGAGTTTATACTTTTATTTCGTTAGTAACATAATTATAAAAAATTAAATATACTATTAAACCAGTAACACTAAAAATGTTCGATAGGAATGAAATACCCTAATTTTTCCGAATTTCAAAAAAATCTTTTGGCAATATTTTAAATTTAGAAGAATTAAAAATTCAATTATGGTATTGTATAAATGAAGGGATATTTGAAAATTTAATTTATTATTGTTTATTTGGATTTCTCATAATCGTTCAATATAATGGCTCAATGAAGATACTTTGTTTCCTAGGTTTAATTTCAAAATAAACGCACTGATACATTACTGTCAAAATCGTATCTACGGATATAGCAAATTCCATAATTCTCTTTAAAATAAGCTCACGGCATGAAGGTGTATTTTTTCAGTAATAATGGATTATGTAAACTTTTTAAAATGAAATAATTTTGTTAAGCAGATATGATTACAAGCGAATGTAGTACATTTAATATTCACTTTGTTGTATGTATGCAACAGTAAAAACCAGAGCTAGTGCTAGAGAAGTTAGTATTTTCCACTTTGTTTTTCATTTCCCTCCAGAATAGAGACTGTAGCGAACACGATATTACTCTGACTTCCGCTTTTGAACGGCAAAGTTCGTAACATATTTCACAATTAGATTTTATTGCCGGAAAAGTGACTTCTCATTTACTCAAATCAAATATTGAACTAGAAACAAAATCACTAAATTTTTGTGACTATGTTATCAATCCTATTTTCATTAAGTATTTTTATTACTTTTCTTTTCACATCTTAGAAAATATATGCCCCATCTAGATAAAATACGGTGTTTTAAAAATCGCATAAAAATGCATTTTTAAACTTTTACAGTTTTTATTATACCTACCTTCTGCCCGTAATATGACAATCATTTTGTTTATGTCAAGTTGGCTACAAATATTAAATTCTCATTTTTAATATGTTCTCACTTATGGGGTAGATGGCTCAGTGGTATCGAGTCGACCTGTGGATCTTGAGAACCCTGGTTCGATCCCCACAGCCGACAAACAATTTTCACCAAATTAAATCTACCCTTGTGGCTCCCCCTCTACCAATATCTTTGGGAGCCGTGATTTGACGGCTGGTAACCGCACTTTACACGAAAAAATATATCATTTACCGAGATCTGCTTAGGCAAAGTGCCACACCCAGTAATGGGTAAAAGGCGTGATGATATATTTTTATTTCTCACTTTAACTTTACCTCCAGTTAGGTTAGATTAAAAAACCTTAATCATAATTATAATTAAGCCGAATAATAAATAAAATTACCGGTGTTCGGTTAACTAGATTTCTTGAAAGAATAATTTATTTATTGAATAATTAAATAAAAATAATGACGTTCCGGAACTATGGATGATTGCAGGTATGTGAGGATTTTAATTGAAAATAAACTTTGAACAAATTTTCATATATAATATAACAAGTAGTATGAAAATTACTGAAAATATTTTGACATAAATTATGAGTTGTTATGGAAATGAAAACATAACGAGTGCGAAGCACGAGTTGTGTTTCCTATTTCCGTAACAACGAATGTATATTTATGTCAAAATATTATCTGTCAATTTTCATACTACGAGTTGTATTCGGCTTGAGAATTTACCAAACAAGAGTTAATTAACAAGAATAGTTAGGTATTTATTTGCACATTATTAATTAGGTATTACAGTGATGAAAATTCTACATTTTTTCAGTGTACATTTAATATTCAAAATTGACATTTATGAAAATATTGAAAATATCATTTATTTTATTCGTAACCAAGGATATTATTGACAGTGGTATTTCCGATATCAATTTCACTAATGATGAATTTCCGACGAAATGTACATTTCATTGGTTCATTTTCAAACAAATTCGTGATCCTATTGGTTGACAGTGACGTGTGGTGAATTCTCAGTAATATTTAAAATAATCGAGTAAAAAACGACAGTCCGATGGACCAATATATAGTTGTAATCAATATATTGTTATAATCAATTTATTGTTGTAATCAACATATTTTCTGTTCTACCTTATCATTCAACTAAAATGTTTTGTATTTTGTTTTTGTAAAAATTCGAAGCCGAAAAGCAAGAATTAAATTTGAAATAATAAAATAAATAAATAACATATTTTTTTGAACCCTTATCAACAAATAAATATTACAAGATTAAGGGTAGTGCTTATACAATACACCACCGTGTATATTTCTGATGACACAGCACCGCCCAGCTTATAAACATTTTTACAAACAAGCCTTATTTGAAATTCATTAAAACCTCCCTCCAGGCAATAACACCACTTGAAATTTTCCACATGCCCTGGCGGGTAAGTACAACCGTTATCGCACTTGCACATTCCAAACGTATCTTTGTATTGCGGTGCAAGGAATGAATTTTACTGCGCTGAGAGTTGTGCCGCCGCTGATTTCTCCGAGGCTTTGCCTCCGCCGCCTCCGACCAGGGTAACGAACGTGTTGCGTGCGCGGTGGGGGTGGCGAATATTGCGGCACGTGTGATGATGTATTATGAATATCAATGACTAAATTCGAAGGTGAATTGCTGCTCAGGGTAATGGTGGATATTGGAGATATTTTTGAAAAATTCTCGCGGATGTATTTCACATATTAATAATTTTTTGAGCATGTAAAATATTTTAACACATATAACTTTTTAATATAATAATTCTAATTAATTAGGTTTAATCATAGTTACTAGATGCATAGATTGGTGATGATGTACCCCATATTTTCTTTAATTTAACATAAGTTACTAGTTTAAAATGAATAAATAAATATAAGACATTATTGGCCGTTTGTTTGAAAGTTGTAGACAATGGTATATTATTAATAAAAGATGAATTTCGAGCTTCCATTGTTTTTATTTTTTAGAAATATATATAACACAACGTTTCGATTGATATAATCTTCAATCGAGTACTTGATAACGATTGAAGATTATATCAATCGTAACATTGTGTTATATATATTTCTAAAAAATAAAGACAATGAAAATTCGAAATTCTTCTTTTATTAATTATTGGCCGATTGCACAAACAAAACTGAAATTTTAATCTTTGTTTAAATAAATAAAATCATATCGAATGTGTGACAGCAATATCAAGTATCTATTATGACAAGTAATTTATTTTTATTTATTTATATTTGAACCAAGATTTGCTGTTGCACCTGGCTACTGTAACAATAAAATTTACCTAATTTACTCATTACTGGGTGTGGCACTCAACCGTAGCAAATCTCGGTAAGTGATATATTTATTGCGTGAAGTGCGGTTACCAACTGTCAAATCACGGCTCTTAAAGATGTTAGTGGAGGGGAAGCCACAGGAGTAGTTTCAACGTGGAGAAAATTGTTTGTCGATTGTGGGAATCGAACCCGGGTTTTCAAATCCACAGGATACCACTAAGTCACCTACCCCATCAAAATATATTAAATTTAGTAAATCTCTTGGCCAATTTTTACAAAGACAGCAATTCACGCGAAGAAATATATCACTTTACCGAGATCTTCCACGGGAGAGTGCCACACCCAGTAATGGGTAAAAGGCGTGATGATATATTTATTTATTTATTTAGTTATCCTGACCGGTAGAATATAATGGGTAACTATGATAAATTATTGAATCTATCTGTCTAATAAATTATAAAAATGCTTACAATCCTGACTCTCATATTTTTATAAATAATTGTAGATAATATTTTTATAATATAGAAAATTTCAGAAGGCGTAATTTAATTGCTCGCCATGTTTATTTGGTGGTACAAGTAAACACGTAAACATGTTTTCACTTTGACGTGTGTGTCAGTCAATGACAATAAAGATCAAATACATCAAATACGTCCTATACAACCACGCTGTAATCTTTCATCGAACGTAGTATAATTAAAATTGAATATTTATGTATATACAGCGCCATCAACAGGAAGTGAAACCCGGAAATTATGTAAACTAAAGTGTAATTTTGTCTGAATTTCTACAAAATATGCCAAATTTGACCAATGATAAGTAACCTGGGTCGCGTTGGAAATATTAAAATTTCAACAGATGTTGTTTCTATAAACTGTCATTTGAATAATGAAAACGTGTGAATATAGACAAGTTTCCGAAACTTAAATTATATCATCACGTCTTTTACCCATTACTGGGTGTGACACTCTACCGTAGCACATCTCGGTAAGTGATATTAATACTGTTACCAGCCGTCAAATCACGGCCCCGCAAAGATGTTAGTGGAAGGGGAGCCACAGGGGTAGTTTTAACGTGGTGAAAATAGTTTGTCGGTTTTGGGAATCAAACCCGAGTTCTCAATCCACAGGCCGACTCGACACCACTCCTTTCTGTCATTTCCGTTCTTAAAAATAGAGATATTTTAAAACGTAGAAACTGTTGAACATCATTAAATTATATATTCCATTTTATATAAAATAAAAATTGTATCACCATTTTTATGGCGGGAGGGGCCAGGGGCTTGTTCCAATAAAGTTAATCTAAGAACCACTAAAATATTAAAATTATTTGTAATATTATAAAAAAAAAAACAATTTTCACCAAATTAAATCTACCCTTGTGGCTCCCCCTCCACTAACATATTTGGGGGCCGTGATTTGACGGTTGGTAACCGCACTTCACGCGAAGAAATATATTATTTACCGAGATCTGCTTTGGCAGCGAGCCACATCCAGTAATGAGTAAAAGGCGTGATGATATATTTATTTATATTTATATTATAATTTTTATAAAAAATGCTATGTAATTAATGACTGCAGTGAATAATATTCATATTTTGCCACAAAGTCATGCTATCCTAAATAGTTATGTTTACCTAGATTCCAGTGTATTATGTTTACAAATACAAGAACAAACCGCAAATGCAACACAATATTAACAAATATTTGTATTGTTTGTAGCAACAAAATCTCATACAAATAACACAAAATTTCAGTGACATTTTCCAAACATTAATTTGTTAACATGTTTTTTAACATAAATAATAAAACAAAGTGAATATCAACATTCATACATTGATATATTTTTTGTGGAAATATATTTCATGTTAGGGAAATGTCATTACTATATCTAGTTGGCAATCTTGTTGTTTTTATTTTGTTTTTCTGCCGCTATTTTAGTTCCACAACCATCTCTGATTGTGTTGAAGATATGGCTTTATTTCCATGTTTTTTATTGTAGGCTTTTATTTTTTCCGACTTTTATTGTATTTTCGCTATAAATCATTCCTGAATTTGATGAATATTTCATAAGACTAGATACGATTCTTTATGCATAAATTTATTTGTTTTTCAGATATCTATGAAATGTTTTTAAACTAGTTCAATCATGGCAAGTTGCTAGCGGGCACTTTAATTATGCCATATTGAATACTGTAACAGCAGACTCTGTAATTAAACAATTATTGAGAACAACAATAACTCTCAACAATTAGTGCAAATAACTTACACTCATGTTGAAAATTTGCTGTTACTAATAAGAATAATTTCTTTATGAAGTCGTACAGTAATTAGTTTCTTTAGTTTTCCAAAATCTTAGTCTAAACTATTATGATTTTTCTCGATCAATCATAATACTGCCAGTCAACTAATTGGCCCAAATGTTTACATAAATTTAACAAGTGTAATCAACCTAATTATTATCTATTGAATTTAATATAATTCTATGATTTCATAATAGTATATTATGTAAGAAGTTTTCTAAACGTCTCTTTAGTTACGAGTGTATAAAAAATGAATATTTAAAGAGTTTATAAATCGTCACATACTATACTCTTTCTACGATCGCAAATTAAAACAACAACAAAAAATAGTTTTATGAATTTTTAAATAAGTTACAATGCCAAATGTCCGAAGCTAACTTCACCCCGTGTTTAATATCTCAAGCCTTGATTAAAATATTCGAAGCCACGGAATCATTCACCACACAATAAACTTTTAATAACATTCACTTTTATACATTTTTGTTTCATTTATATTTCGTAATTTGTAATAATAAGTTTGACGTTTATAATTTCATAAATGTCATTCAGCTTTTTGTGAATATTGTCAATTACTAGATGCTAATTAAATTTACCAATATATAATCGAAAGTAACGAAGAAATGTTAACCACATCCGATATTAAGATGCGGCATGCGATTGTAATTATATTTTCGTAACATGTGTTACCAAAATATAATTGTGCATGTGCACGAGAAACACGTTAATATTCCCTAATTTTAGAGAGAGAAACACTGCTTTTCTCCCCTAGGGAGAGAAATATAATGTTTCTCTCCCTAGGTAGGATGTTTCTCTCCCTAGGTAGCATGTTTCTCTCCCTAGAGAGATGTTTCTCTCCCTAGAGACTACGATTATTAGCTGTTTGCGGCGTTTCCTAGGTTACACAACCCATATTTGATATTTGTCCCGATAAGACGGTAATTTTTGTGCACTTGGTACGAAAAGTATAATATGCTTCACGGCTTACGACTTGGTTTGCCAACTTTACACGCGGGAACAATCGCTTGTTTCCCTCCCTTGATGCATAACATACTATTTAAAATTAAATCATAAAGTCTAATTTGGTATTTTTCCATAGCAACACTTTTACAAACTGTCAATTGTTAACAAAAGTCCATTTTAATGTCAATTGTCGAAATATATATTTTGTATTACCTTGTCTGGCACCTCGGATTATAAATAATTATTATAGAAAAAGATTTCGGCAAATTTGAGAGAAAACCTAAGAATATGAAATATAAAATCTTGAAGGCTAATAAAACAAAGTTTAAAAATACAAATGGTTCTTTTCTAGTGACAAAGTACTCGGAAAAGTTTTGTTTCGCTGCATTCATTGCGTCATCGTTCATACTGCATAGCATTATTTTGTTTTGGAAAATACTGCACGCTTTGACAAAAGTTACAGGAACTTTCTATTGTTTCTATAATATGCACAATAGTATAATCTTTTGTCTCGTATTCAGCTGAGAAATAATGCAGCTTCTTCTCTGTTCTTACCGCAAATTGCATTATTTTCCTCGACGACTGTTAATTCTGCCTGCAGCTCTAAGACTATTAACATGACATATTTACGTTTTAGCTTTTGAAATGCCTTCTTTTGTGTAATTATTCTCCGCTTTTGAACTAAACAAACATTCATAAACCAGTAAAAAATATATCATTAACTTACTACTCACCGTAACGCATATACTTAGTACCACGTGCCACGAACAAATTATGAAATGAATATATTTTGAGAAAATTACATGTTTGATTGGGTTAGTAGTAGAAATGAAATTTGATTTAGTTTATCATGGACATGTTTTATAATTAGTTTTCATTGTACTAATAATTTGTATATGATTAATTTCTGCCCTCAATTTAATATCATAGTCCAATTTAATAACTTTATAATTAGTTAAATAAATTATTATGTATATTTAATAATTACATATTAGTTCAATTCGATATCTGCATAAATAACAGCAATCACAAAAAATATATCGGTTCATTTCATAGTTTTATATTTCAAATGTAATTAATAATTATAATAGTATATTAAAGAGTTTTTTCGTTAGAATATTTAACTAGTGAAATAATGAGGTAACATAGCAACACAAAAAATTAAGATATCTTGGTAAACGAATTCTGATGTGTCATTCTTTTATTTTTTGAATTTATAATTGTCATTAATATGTCAAAATTTCATAATTTCAAAAATGCTCTTTCGTATTTATTAGAACGGAAGTAGAAAAAATATTGTATGCAACACGTAAGAAAACTCGGTTATTACCTTACTTATGTGTTTACATGACTCGACTACGCCTCGTTCTGCAAATTTCACGTGCGTAAGGTAATAACCTTAATTTCTTTACTAGTTTCATAAATAGTTATTATAAGACATGTTTTTTTCACACGTCTCCAAGTTTAGAAAATGAACCACAGACGAGTTTTCTAAAGGATAAGTGCGATAAAAGTGTTATAAAGTGAGTCATTTATACTACTTTTTCTATTTTGCGTCTTTTATAAATTAAAATTTTTATAAAAATATATATTATTTTCAACGGAGCCAATTTAGGGCAATTTGTATATGAAATGTTGTGGTTATATTGAAATTATGATGTTATCAGTTTGATAGGTTCAGTATATCATCCGCTACTACCAACCGTTTAAAACAAAATGTTGAGTACAAAATGCAGAGTTTCAATACGGTTGTGTGGATAGCAATACGGAATTTGAATCCGGAGATTCCGAATTCGAATCTCACTCGAGCTAAAAATTTTATGAACTATCACACTGCGGCTCGGTGAGTGCGGACCCTGTACTATAATTGGGATTAAGTTCCTGTTGTACAGCGTAACATAAATAAATAAATAAATAATGAACGCTTTTTCGATACACAACTGGGTTTCGTAATGACTTCCTTATGAACGCAAAATAGATAAAATAATTTTCTTACCGAATTTCAATCTAATTATTTATATCGAAGTAAATATTTTCTGCATTCAAGTGTCAAAGTAATGACATGATTATTTTCGGTTGTCATGAATACTATAAATGGTAGTGAGACAACTTTTGATATTATTTGAGCAAGTAAATAAGATCTAAAAATTAAATAACTTCTTGTAGTGTAAAATGATAAATTGTGGTAGGAAAAATGGTATATAACACATCTGTTAAAGGCCATTATAAAACTCACTTTCACTTATGAGGCGCATGTTTTAACCCTGGATACAAGATTTACCTTGAAATAATTATTAACGTAAACTAGGGTAGAAATTAATTCCGGAACCTCTGAGGTTTAATACCATTGCCTTAACGTGCTCAACTATCTACCTTATATGATAAAAATTTAATAAGGAGGACTGCAATACTCTGCTGATTATATTTCTATTCTAGGAGAAAAAAACGGTGAGTAACATTTTGCTAAAGTAATCTCTTGCCTTGTGGAAAATCAAATATATGATGGGGATTAAACGTTCTTAAGGGATTTCGGGCAACTTAATGTTAATCCTATTTGTAATTCGCATGTTCTCTCCCAGCCAGAAGCGGAACTCAGCCGAATCTCGTAGATTTTAGCGGGAAACAGAATCATGAATTAGTGATGTTGAACTGCGTTGCATTAAAATATTTAAACGCCATCTATCATGTGACATATTACTTTCAATTATCAAAAAAACAACTTGTCAGTCTGTTAAACTTCAAGTTACGAAATTACATGCAGTCTTAAAATAAAAACTGTGGTATGCGGGCGGCTAATTGAATTTTGTGTAAATGCATACAATCTCGCATATTTTTTGTGCGTCTGGAAAGTTGGGTTACATTTTTTAAATTTTAATTTATTACATTTAACGAGATAAGTTTTTGAGTTAAATATAAAAGTAGGCAACGTGACATTACGCGCAAATCTCATTATGGAATGAAATAATTTATAAATTCTAAAGGTTGCTGTAAGTGGGGAAAAGCAGTTAAACTTGAATAAAATATTTTAAAATTACTATCTGTAAATTGACTTAAATAATTGCAGATTTAACTTGGTAGATGGCGACGACATTATGAGCATAATTAGATGTTTATTTGCTATTAATTACCTTTGAAATACTTGATCTAAAATAGATATTTGTGTATTAAGAGCGTAAAGTGATTCTTTGTTACTCGAGCTGCAAACAATAGTTATTTGTGTATTAAGAGCGTAAAGTGATTTCTTTGTTACTCGAGCACGGCGAGAGCTGCAATAATGTAAAAGGAACAAAGACACTTTACGCTCGTGATACACACATAATTTTTTCTACGATTGCATCTTAAAATTATTAAAAAACGTATGCGTACTGAAAATAAATTTGTTCTGTTAACTGTCCATATGACAAGTTTCTGTTTTGTTTGTATCCCTGGTAACTATTGAAATAAGTGCGCATTTAATATCTTTTTCGCGCGTTGTCATTGGAAACGTGCACATTTAATGTCTTTTTCGCGCGTTGCCATTGGAGACGCGCAAAAAAGATATTTTTAGATTGCTCCACAGAAAACATCAACTTTACGATGACAAATGAGAGCGTAATTGTCAACTTTTTATAGCAATCGTAGAGAAAGATACTTACGCTCGTGATACACACATAATTATTTTTACGATTGCATGTTAAAATTTAGATATTATATTTTACTTATTTAGTACTATAAAATCAAATTTAAAATATGTATGTGACAGTTAAATCTTATATATTTCTTCCACTTTCATGACTTACTATGTAGATAATACCTTTTTTAACAACTTTTAAAATTAATTTTAGCATTAATGAAATGATTAAAATAAATAGTGCTAATTGATTTAGATACGGAATTTAATTCTCTAAAACATTTATTTGAAACATGATCCTGTAAATTAATCAGAAAAGCAAATATCCTGGAAAACTTATTTCTCATACAATTATCGCGGGACATTCTGTATAAAGGAACTACAAGTTTCTAATATTTAACTCTATGTCCCATATAAATTGACACAAGAAAAAATAATAATTTGCAAATCAAAAGAGTCCAGTACATTTATAATACCAATTTTTATAATAATACAAGACATTCATATATGTTATTTACCATAATTTACCTAATCATAAATATTTTATGACTTTCGTCATGGAAAGTATCATTCCAACTGTGTCTGTCACGTCGTTATAAATATTCAAAATTTAAAGGACTTTTTTTTAATTAAATTTGTTCGAATAAAATGTGATAATTTATATTGAATAATATGAACAAAAATGTAAAAATTACATGAGCAACGTTCTAGACATAGAACAAGTGAATTATAAAGTAGAAACGACAATTATTCTATGCTTTGATTTGATTTAGTAAATTACCATTAATGCCATCTGTTTTTGCCTAAATGAACTAAATGTTACAAAATTTTGAATATTACAAAATCCAATTTTCAAAATTAAGTTAATATATTTAAATAGATAATGCCAGCCAAGTAGCTTTATTTCTATAGTATCTCAGCCATTATTAGCGTATTTCATTTTCAAGATTCACTGAAGAGATAAGACTGTTACCTAAATTTTAAAAGAATTTCTTATTCAAAAAATATATCTTTTCCAAACATAAGATCCGCAAATTTGGTCGATTAATAACAATTTCATGGAATCTCCAATCTTGATATATAAATACAGTACATTATCTATTATTTTACTTTATTCTTTATGCACCATACGTTCATAGCAAATAATACCTTCTTCAAGAAATCAGTACATCAAGTTTATCAGATTCTGTCAAAATTATATCATAATGATCCAAACAAAAATACAAAACAAAAACCAAAGCCGATGTAATTATAATGATTATATATTATTATGTAATTAATTTAGGCAATCACAGATGTCACCTCGTGAAATATGATAAATTGAATTCCCATATAACTTTCCACCCTCTGATTGTAGCAAGCTGAAACTATTAAACAATTTTTTATGTTTGTTAATTTTGTTAGGAAAACTAAACAATGTTTTACCATATTTAAACAACTAATAAATAAATAAATAAATATATCATCACGCCTTTTACCCATTACTGGGCGTGGCACTCTACCGAAGCAGATCTCGGTAAGTGATATATTTCTTCGCGTGAAGTGCGGCTATCAGCCGTCAAATCACGGCCCTCAAAGATGTTAGTGGAGAGGGAGCCACAGGGGTAGATTTAAATTGGTGAAAATTAAATAATTAAATTAATTAATAATTAAACGCTTTAATAATAATTCCAAATAATTAATCACAATTGCTTCTCTCATAGGCTATAGATAACTATTTAAAGCCAAGTTGAGATATTCAGGCCAGATACTTAACAAAAATTTTTTTTATTTCAAATAGTTTTGTTGTAACAACAAAATTGTTTTATGTTAAAAATAACAATGCCATAATAAATCTGTCAGTGAGTAACCTTTGTAAATGGTGATTAATCGAAACCTTTGAATAGATCAACAATATTCTTCAGAAAATAAGAAAAGCAGCAGACGACAATATTTATTGTATGTTTGGATGCCCAAAATCACGGATCACTAGACGTAGGATTTATAGGCATTCTTAGCCGCCATTATGTGATATGACACGACGGTTTGTTATAAATTTAACGGTGCAGAATGTGACGCATATATCTTCCAGGCATTGTAATTCCGGGGTCGTCCGGCCCCATCCGAGTACCCGGAACTGATCTTTGACCTGTTCCGGACTCTACACGGACAAAAGAAAGCTGAAGCTGACAGAGCCATCTGAGACTAATTCACGGAAACCTTTAAATTCCTATTTACACAGCAAACGGAACTTTGAAATTCATCCATTCATTTTCAGCTTCTATAAAATAAATGACGTATTTATTGCTTCACGTTGTGTAGCGTTTGTTTTTGAACTAGTGGCTCGTGAATGAATTGAATTTAACAATGATATGGAATATGGAACATGTTTTTTCACTCGTGATTAATGATTTGTTTGTAAAATGTCTGAATATATAATTAATTTTATATTCAATGGTTTAGAATAACAAATGATATGTACCTATTTTGGTCGCAGAAATTAATCATTATTATTTTTACATGTTCACCACATTTTTAATCCTATTTCACTTTATCTTTAATTAATCAATAAAATCTATAAAATAATACAATTTTCATACCTTTAACCGATTTCATGTTTAGATGCACAAAATTAGGCTGGTGAGTAAGTAATAACTGTATTCTGTATGGTAATATTACCATACTGACTTGTCGAAATAAAACAATGATAATATAACACTATTAATACAAGAGGAACTCAAACAACAATAATACAAACATTACTTCTCCTGCTTATCATAATATATATATATATATATATATATATATATATTAATTGTACAGTTTTGCAAATTAAAGATGACCTTGTTATGACGTTTAAATAAAAAAATTATTTATAAATATGATATAAAACAATTGTAACCATGGCGTTAAATAAAAACATACAGACCATAGACTTACTTGAACACCTTTTAAAATGTTGACAAGGACGTTATTCATAAAATAATTTCAAAAAATAATATTTATAAATGATGTTAACTTGTTTATATTCTGAAACCGATAAACTATTGAACAAACTTTTCTAGGAAAGGAAATAAAATCATATATAATATGTCAAACTGACAGCATATTAACATATATACTTGTTTGTGGAATTTTACACTAGTAGGGAATTTTCATTCATTCTAGTAACGAAATATTATCATATATAATATAACAAGTAGTATGAAAATTGCTGAAAATATTTTGACATAAATTATGAGTTGTTATGGAAATGGAAACATAACGAGTGCGTAACAACGAATGTATATTTATGTCAAAATATTATCTGTCAATTTTCATACTACGAGTTGTATTCGGCTTGAGAATTTACCAAACAAGAGTTAATTAACAAGAATAGTTAGGTATTTATTTACTTATTACAGTTATGAAAATTTTGAATATGAAATGTACACTGAAAAAAATTTTTCAATTGACGTTTATGAAAATATTGAAATTATCATTTATTTTATTCGTAACCAAGGATATTATAACAGTGGTATTTCCGACGAAATGTACATTTCATTGGTTCATTTTCAAACAAATTCGTGATCCTATTGGTTGACAGTGACGTGTGGTGAATTCTCAGCATAATACTGTGCTTATTGGTTGAATTTTCAAGTGCTTTGCGCATTAAGATTAGTTGAAAACAGGTCAAAGGATATATCATAAATACTTAATAAATATATTTCAAACATTTTAAAATACTTGAATTTATTCTTCACTGTTGGTAGAATTTTTTTATATATATACCACGAGTATTAAGTAAATTATTGACTACACCTTGTATCTCAATTGAAATATAAATAACTATTATAACAAGGATGATTAAAATCATTTTAATTATATCTTTAATTTTTTCAGCCCCAAAATTGCATTAAAGTTACTAAATTGTTCTAAGAAAAAAGACAAATATGTATAAACCTACAAATCATTTTATGTAACAATGTCGCTTTGAACAAACAACATTTAGTACATTTACGATTTTATTAAATTCTCAGTCAATACTCCCGAATTTATAGCTGTTCCATTTGACATTTATTATAAGGCTGGGATATAGGAATAGGAATGTAATGTGTTTAGAAGTTTTATATAAAATGGATCGTGACAGGAAACCAAGAAGCATTCGCATTCTAACAGAAACGGGAACCCGCTACAAACAAATGTACAGCGAGCGACCCAGACAATTTTGCTACAAGCCACACGATTGCTATAACTCCAGCAGGAAATTTTCTGTATTCTCGATATCAGATACTAGTTTATTTTTAGAAAATATATGGCTTTATTAACAAGAAGCAATAAATATGAGCAAAGTTATTTGTAAGATAAGTACGTGTCGAGATACACGACTAAATTAAAATATGGACTTGATTATACTTGCCCAGTAAACATAAAAAGCGATTTATTCGATTTCAGCTAAATATATTTTTTAAACTCAATATTCTACTCTACTGTTATAATTCCGATTGAATTAGGTGATTAATGCTCAGGCTATTATTAAGTGTTAAAAGATACAGATCACCACAGTATATCCTATCGAATGGGATAATACGAACCCTAGAAACATTCATAGAACATTCACTCATCAGATTTATCTAATAATTAGTCCTCGTCAACAGGGTTGTGCGTGTAGTCTACTGCAAGTAATCTACGCAATTCTCTACGTGTAAACAATCATGTAGTCCACGTCTTCATTTTTCATGTATACAATGTAGACTATGTAGACAATGAAAACACCTCTGTTCACTTAAGTCTTAAGTCATATTAAAATTGTATCCCTAGAACTAGGGAATTGTAAATGTTGGTAGAGATTTTTATTTTTATTCTAGGGATTACATGAAAAAAATTAGTTGGTTAGGCGGTTAGGGCAAAACGTTCAAAATTTGTCAACTGGTTACTGTTAAAAATAGCGCCAAAGAAAACTCCGTCTGGTGAGATGGCGCGTTGATCGATTTTAAAAATATGACAGTTCGCCCAAGACCCAAGACTGACATTCGTCTAGTAATGTACGAACACTTGCTTTATTAGTTTTATTATATAAAGACCTATAATGACCCGAGCTCACGAATACGAATACATGTAATAGTTACAAAGGAATAAATTTAGGTTATGTTGAATTTTACAACTGTCAGATGAATTATCTACATTGTTTACATTGTCTACTTCGCTAGAATTGTCGACGTATTGTCTACGTGTAGATGTCGACAATTAAAGATTACACGTAGATGCACATCTCTGCTCGTCAATTCTTATTCTAACATATCATTTCAACATCACTTCAACCTCATTCACATTCTCTCCATACAAGCACATTTATTCATCAAACTTGCAATCATTCATCACGCAACAAATCTTCAGTCTCATCCATTCATTCATCCTATACACCATTTTAATTAATTTGTCTTTTGACGTACTTTTCCCATGATAAAAAAAATACAAGTAATTCACGCTCACTCCTCTAATTACGAATCTAAAAAGATAAGAAAGGAAATAAGTGAGACTTGCGCTTTTATTAAAAGATTTCGGTAAGGGATATATTTTTTCGCATGAACTGCGGCTCCCAAAGATGTTCGTGGATGAAGAGCCACAGGAATCATTTTAACTTGATGAAAATTGTTTATCGGCTGTAGTAATCGAACCCGGGTTCTCAAATCCATAGGTCGATTCGATACCACTGAGCCACCTACCGTCAAATAGAAACGCTATTTTACGGCTGCTATATGATGTTACCGCGTCCCAAGGAAAGCATAGCTTTCAAGGTAAAATAAAAAAACGAATCAAAAGATGAGAAAGGAAGAGAATGTACTACTACGATTGTTATTATAGTGAATTATAATAGTATATTATTCAATGAGTAAGTAATATAAGCTATTACTCAAGAGAATGAAGTTTGCAACACGAGCCGAAGGTGAGTGTTGTAAATCATTCGAGTGAGTAATAGCTATTACTTGCGAATAGAATACTATACTTTATCTACGACTATATGTTATAAAGTAATAAGATTTTACAATTTTTTTTTGTTACATTATGAATAAGTCAGATTGCTTAAATTTTTTGTTTTTATTTAATATATATTAACACTACTTAACATGGATGACGATGATTTATATTTATCAGAAAGTTCACCAAAATATACTATAAGAACATTTTCCGAAAAGGAATTTACATTTTTGCGTATTCGCCAATCCATACAAGCTTTATAAACTTGTTCATACTTTTTTTTTGATTTTTCGGGCAGTAAATTTAAGAAACGTACGTGTGCGATTTCTACAATATCTGGCAGAGAACAAATTTCACTTTGTTCGCTTTCAGAATCCATAACTCACATGTATAATCACACAAATTACAGTATTATTGTAAACAAAAACGTTTTAAACTAATTCTGACAGATAATTAACAATAGCGCGCTTCACTGTTTCATAGCATACTAACGCGTGGCAATTATCGTTATTTTTTAATTGGCTATTAAAGTGTTAAGTAATGAAAATTCAGACGTGTGATTGGTCGTGAAGTGTTGAGTAATGAATTATTACTTAACACTGTCAATCATGATTAGTATTACTTATCATAAATTTCATAAGTAATGAATACATTATTTAATAAGAGTAGATAAATATATTTACTTAATTTCTTCTTCTGATGGCACTACAACCCAAATCGGGCCTGGACCTACCGGACTCACCGAGCTGCAGTTTTTACACTGCCTTGCTGTCGGTTTTCATAGTCGAATGCTACATTATTTAAGAAGTGACTAGCTTATAGATAGCACCCGAGTGTGATAAATACATGTAACTGTATTTTATATTTTACGACAAATCACACATTGTCGACAGGCGGATTCAAGCTGACGAACCTTGGTTCGAGTGATGTTGCAGTATGTTAAGAGATGTGCTTTAACACACTCGGTCCCCGTACCTGTATTATTTACTTAATTTACAATTGATAAAAGTAAAATGATTGTTACAAAACCAAAATAAAGTCAAGAGAATCTTTTACAAAGCATTATTTATTAGTCATTTTGCAATCTTGCTTCGCATGAACTTTAAGCATCAACATACTCATCGAATGGCATAAATTTCCGATTCATTTATCTATCTCGTAATCGCAATCAATATTTTAAGTGTACTACTTTAAATTAATACCAAAATAATTACAATTTCAATCCGCAGAACGTAATATTATGATCGAAAATATTCATTGTCAATTTGACCCCCTGAAATTAGCGATTGGCCATTAAAAAACAAATAGGCATATAATTGTCACGCACAAACATTCATCGAAATGTTTCGATATTTTCCATGCTTTCACTGCACCGTCACCAACCCTCGGACACTAACGCATGCACAGCAGTCGGGATTGCTAACGGATCTAATTTACATACGGTAATTTGTGTAAATACGTACCTAGCCGAGGATGGCCGGCCGTAACATATTCCAACAGGATTTGCTATGAAATTCGCAATAGGATTTGCATGTGTATAAGTATGATATTCGTGGATTCTCACTCTATATCCTGGCCACACAATTATCATCAGTTATACGCTTGCCGTCGAGCTTATACGTCAGAGATAACGCTGCTATAATAGTGAAAATATAGAGAACAAATTTGTTCGGTTCTTGGATTTATGTTGTAGTTTTGAAGATAAACATAGTTATCGCGCGCAAAACTGTCCGGGTGTTTGCAGATAACTTCCGAGCTATTGTTTCTATTTTATACGAGTGCGAGATATCTAGGCCACATTTGCTCTAACTTCGAATTAATATTGTCTCTATGTTAAATAGAAAACTTCCAAACGCTAGAATTTCACTTTGACGTTTGCTTTCATATGCTTCACATAATCTTTGATATAAATTTAAAGATATAAGTCAACAGGTTCGGAATTTATTATTTTAATATCTATTTACTCAAACTCAATAGACATTTACAAAATTTGACAAAACGTGTAAGAAAGATGCAATGAATATCCAAACCTGGGCCGTAACTAGAGGTACGGCAGATCTGGCAAAGATATAAATGTATAAGTCAAGATGTTTCGAATTTATTATTTTAACATTTATTTACCTAATCTCAATAGATATTTACAAAATTAACAAAACGTGTAAGAAAGATGCAATGAATATTCAAACCTGGGCCGTAACTAGAGGTACGGCAGATCTGGCAAAGATATAAATGTATAAGTCAAGATGTTTCGAATTTATTATTTTAACATTTATTTACCTAATCTCAATAGATATTTACAAAATTAACAAAACGTGTAAGAAAGATGCAATGAATATTCAAACCTGGGCCGTAACTAGAGGTACGCCAGGTCTGGAAAAGATATAAATATATAAGTGAAGATGTTTGGAATTTATTATTTTCATATTTATTTACTGAATCTCAATAGACATTTAAAAAATTAACAAAACGTGTAAGAAAGATGCAATGAATATTCAAACCTGGGCCGTAACTAGAGGTACGCCAGGTCTGGTAAAGATAAAAATATATAAGTCAAGATGTGCGGAATTTGTTAGGGTAAGGCATAGAAGTAATTTTAATATGGCAAAAATTGTTTGTTGACTCTCAAAATCTCAATATTCAATACAGTGTATTTGAAATTATAAAATATTTGCAATCGTTGCTGCTTTTTAATTTTCTAAAAAAAACTGTGATAAACAAATTTAAATATCTGTTTGTTTTAACCTTGTAAAATTTAGGAAGAATTACCTTTTGAATGATTGAAACGGGGAAAAAAAATTAAAAAGCGTTGGAAGAATAAAAGAGAGATAATATTGTTTGTAAAAACATTGGTCGGAATATAACAGAGAAGAACGAACTTGTTTTGCAAAGCATTTTGTTGGTTTTAACGAAACGTAATCTGAAAAAAGGGTAATTCGTCTCTTCATTCGCAGATTCCGAAAACGAATACAGAAAACACAAAACGGGATTTAATGCCGTAATTTAGCATAAAAATCGATTCACTGTTGCTTTTTGCAAATAACGAAACTTGTTCTGTAAACGTACTCAGTTGGGAAACAAAAATAAATAATTATACTATATACACAGCGCAAGGGAGTACCATAAGGACATCAATATTCATCCCATATATCAGGAGGAAATTTGCACGTGGTTATGCGGCCATATTTCTGGTTTATTTTGCAAATGTTCCCGCTATAAATCCATCATTTTTGTAATTCTAGAAAACTGCGCAAAAAAGTGTTATTTCTGTGCGACTCTGAACAATTTCCGCTTGTGCGGCGTTCATATATCCTTGTAATGATTTATGTTTTCACGCGATTATTACGTGCATGCCCAACCTCGATTTTTACTCTGAGTTTACAAATATTTTATAAGTAGCATTTTGTAATACATAACTGCATATTGCAAGTACTGCTTACGACGCTTTAAAGAACAATTGCAACTTAGAAACACATACCATCTACATTTTTACATTCAAATATATCTGTATTCATCTTTACTTAGAAATGATTATTTAATTCAATTAATTAATATAACTGAAACAGAACATAACATGATAGTATCGGAAAATATCTGTTATTCCGGCAACACGTCCAGTCCACCATGTTTCTCGAATTTTGAAGATTTTAAATAAAATATACAGGCTGACTCTTTCAAAGCCACCAATCAGTTTTGTTGGCTAACTAATAACTTTAGAAAGAAAATAAATACACAGGCTTATACAGCAACAAGCAGGACATAATTGTATGATTAGTGAAACAAAATAAGTTGGGTGATGTGGTGGAGGGGAGGGAATTAGAGTTATACTTTCTTAATTGGAAAGAAATAGAGTTATACTTTCTTAATTGGAAAGAAATACTTTCTTTAATTGTAATAGATAGCCCGAAATATTCTCTTTTCTCGATGTAAAATGGTCATAAATATATATATACCGGGTGTAACATGAAAACCTGGCCATAGGCGTTTAACATGGGAAATCAGTTTTTCCTTGCGCAAAAGTGGCCAATTGATTTTAGACAAAAATGCTTCAAATAAAAGTTGTAGTGCTTGAAATTATGGATCTAAATCAGTTTTCAGCTCAAACTAAACTTTTCTGACAGTTAAAACATCATACATTTGTTTATCATTTTGTCTCAATTCCATGGCTATCACTATAATGTAGAAATTCTTATAAAATATTACAGAAGGTGCAAAATAAAATCTTTTATTTGAAGCATTTTTGTGTAAAATCAATTGGCCACTTTTGCGCAAGGAAAAACTGATTTCCCATGTTAAACGCCTATGGCCAGGTTTTCATGTTACACCCGGTATATATATATATATATATATATATATATATATATATATATATAACCGTCGTATCATGGTGTCCAAAGATGTTAGTTAAGGGAAGCCACAGAGGTAATTTTAATGTGGCGTAAAATTTGTCGGCTGTGAAAATCTAAATCTGATTTGCCCATATAATTATCTTTATTTTAATATTATCTAAAATAACTTCCCTATATGAAGAAGAAATACCATTCTGATTCCATGAATGTATAATATATTAAAATAGTTCGGTTTTTTTTAAATGAATAAAATAGTGATGTAAAGAATGATTGCGCAGGTTCAATGATTAAAAGTGACTGTTAATAATTTCAAACAATTTTATATAGAAAACGTTTTATTAAAATTTATTGTTGATACAATAAATTAACGATAAATATTGAATATAGTAAGCCTATGGTAGTTCTCAAAATATGTGTATTTTTCGTCGAACAGGTTCATGATCTTTACAATCCAATCACTGATAAAAATTACTGTATAAATAAAAGAAGTTTAATTAACTCTAATAATAATGTAGATGTGTTGGAAATTTAAATATGCATCTTGCTCGTTTTAAAATTACCAGTGACCTTTCATTTTGACATTTGATAATAATGAAGATAATTCAGTTCTTCTGGCAAATTTGAGCTAATTTTCTGAACTAATGAATTAGGGATTCTTTTTGAAATAGTCTCAAGTTACTGCTAATTAAAAATAAAGGGTGACTCATAAGAAGAGAACATTTAATTTTCTAAAGCAAATTGCAGTAATTCGTTATAATTAAAACTTCAGAGACATAAGCAATGCATTACTTAAATTACATTTTGGACAGCGAATAAATATTAATTTTCGCTACTTAATTTCTTTAACGAAGTTACTACATGCCCATAATCTAGTACATGCAGCCGACTAGCCATAAATATTTTGTGCAGAAATGCCACGTTAGTGTCGCTAACTTTTTTATTCTAAGACGAAGTGAGCTATACTTTCAAACTATTTCTTACTTAATTGCCACTACATTATTAAATACCGTCAAATTTGAAACTTTTAACATCTAGTTTTGCAAACATCTTTCAACTATCTAGAAGTTTTAGTGCACCACGGAGACGATGATAATATACCCAAAGATATTATATACTTTACAGTTTCTTTTAAGGTGAATAATGCATCCAATTTGACATATAAACATTGATCTATTTTAAAGCAAAAGTTGTTTCAAGTATTGTGAAAATAATACATTTATTTACAAGTGATTTGATGTCCCAAAACTTGTTGGATTTATCAGGGGCGTATCTGGGGTACTTGGCGCCTGGGTTCTGAAGCAGAATGTGGAATTTTATGCTCTACGATACAGAAAAAGTAAGGCAGTATGCCGACATGCCGTACTATGCGAAACTTGCGTGTAGATTTAGAGCAATAAGCAAACTCATGACAAATAATATGTTATTCACCTTAGCGTAGAATAATAGAACATTGTTTGTCTAGAAAAATAACTATTTTTTAAATAAATATTTTATTATATAGTTTCTTATAAAATTAAATAAAGATGCAAAAAAAAACAAAAAGAAATTAGTTCACTACATAGGTACATTCTAATATACCTAAACCTAATTAAAACTATATAGTTTACATTTCAAAATTGCACATAATAGCACAAACAATTATACAAATAACAAAATAACATATCAATACATGTAAATTAAATTTACAATAAAACTACTTAAATACTCATAACTATACCGCGCGTTCCACGTAAAGGTTGGCATAGGGAAATAACATGGGAAAAAAGGTTTTTGTAAATAAAAAGTGTCCGGTAAAAAATTATGGTATAATATTGCACATGACCATACTTGACCTATCCACACACATTATTTCATACATATTACTTCATTTTAATGCCACAAATTAGAGAAATTAATAAAAATAGTTCGAGAAAATCGCCTACTAATTATGATTTTTTCTGACAGCTTTGTCATAGAAACAGAAGCTGTCACTATAACCGTCAAGATTTGTTGTGAATATTAAGAAATCTTGACAGTTAACTTTATATTTCAAACATTAATCACATTACTTCGCGATCTTTTGTAATTAAAGGCCTTAGTACGATAGTAGGTACCTACATTTGGTATTCATTTAATTACTTTATTTATTTTACAAATATTTATTTTAATTTTTTGCCGTCTGCCGCCCTTTCATGCTGGCGCCCGGGTTCTGGGAACCCTAAGAACCCTGGGTTGGAACGCCCCTGGGATTTATGGGCAAAACACAGAATGTCTTACAATTTTTATGCACAAAAACTTGTACCACTGGTTTGGCACTTTAATATTTATCAAATAGATTGATAATTAATTAAAATTATAAACCCTCTAGTGCTACAATCTCTAGCCTCGGTCTCGGATTTAAAGTTATATATTAATTGATGTACAAATTACAACGCAAAATAGTATATTAAAAAACAAACTTTATAAGACAAGATAGTTTTCTAAATTACAAGTGCGATAAAAGTCTAATAAAATGAGTTATTTATACTATTTTTTCTATTTTGAGTCTTTTATAAATTAAAATTTACAAAAATCTAAGATATTTTAAACTGAGGCAATTTAGGGAAATTTGTATATGAAACGTTGTAGTTGATAACTATTATTGACATTTATGCAATTGTTCAAATTTTGAGGTTTTATTGAAATTTTGATATTCTCAGCTTTATAGGTTCAGTATGTCAACCGTCTAAAACAAAATGGCTGGTACAACAAGCTTTGTTTTTGGCTGTTTCAAGAGCACGGTTTTAACATGTTAGAGATAGATTAAACACCCAAATACACTGCTCTTAAAACAGGCAAAAACAGAGCTTGTAGTATCAGCCATTGTTGCGTATTGTAATGAACGCTCTTTCGATACGTAATTGAGTTTCGTAATTACTTCCTTATGAACGCAAAATAGAAAAGATTTTTTCGAAATTCGCAAAAATGATTAAACATTACATGTTTCGTACATCAAATAACATATACCCCTAAATTTTTTGCAATTATTTTGAAACATCGTTTATAGTCGTTTAAAATACCAGGTGACTCAGTGGTATCTAGTCGGCCTGTGGATCTCGAGAACCCTGGTTCGATCCCCACAGCCGACAAACAATTTACAC
The DNA here is from genome assembly GCA_947425015.1 of Pterostichus niger. Classification (NCBI taxonomy): domain Eukaryota; kingdom Metazoa; phylum Arthropoda; class Insecta; order Coleoptera; family Carabidae; genus Pterostichus; species Pterostichus niger. The sequence goes on from OX380339.1 coordinate 8,302,587, forward strand.
AAATTTAAATCTACCCTGTAGCTCCCCCTCCACTAACATCTTTGGGGGGCCGTGATTTGTCTGCTGGTAACCGCACTTACCGAGATCTGCTTAGACAGAGTGTCACACCCAGTAATGGGTAAAAGGCGTGATGATATTTATTTATATTATATTTAAATACCAGATATTATTTATATCTATAATATGCTATTATGTTATTATTACTATCCTATTATCCTGCCATAGCAGATCTCGGCAAGGAATATATTTATGCGCGTGAAATCTGGTTATAAATGTGTAATTCTCAAATGAAGTACACAGTTATACGATTGCTAAAATAATAGATTATTATTAACAATTAGAGGTTACAATTATTAAATAAAACTATATTACCTAAAATAATAGAATTGAATAAAAGTCCCTTCATTAATTATAACAATATTCTAGGCTTTTATACACTTCCAATTCTAATGCCTATGGCACACTGGTCGATGAGCGTCGATGACCATCGATGAACTCCTCGATGAAACAACAGAACGCACTCTTCATTGACAAACAATAAAAGCTTCTAAAGTTGAGAAAGAAAAACTAAATTTCAAAAATATGCTAAAGTGAATTGAGACACAAAAGATACGAGTGAAATGAGATACGTTCGTTTCATCGATGAGCTCTTCGATGGAAATAGAGGAGCCTCTAATTTTTGTCGATGACGGGTGCGTTCTGTTGTTTCATCGAGGAGTTCATCGATGGTCATCGACGCTCATCGACCAGTGTGCCATAGGCATAATAAATACAAATATTACAGTTCTGTCAAACTTAATTCACAAGTAACTAAGCAACATAACAATACCTGACATAACAGAAACGCTAAATTTTAAATTTACAAAATCAAGAACTGTAACTATATTATTATTATCCGTATTGTATCATACCTACATCTTCTATAGGTAGCTGGCAGAATTATTTCGAAAATCAAAGGGTACAATAAATGAAAAACGTATATTCCCACCCTGCACAACAAAACATAACCCACACATCAGCTGGTATATCCCTCTTGAACAACCCTCCAGATCAGGTAAACTCCGTCTGACATTCAACCATTTCATCTCCTGCCAACATCTCTCAAGCAGAGGCATTAACCCAGTGCACACGAGATGTTAACTAGTCTCATTTGCATGGGGTAATACGCGGTGCGTTACGCCGCCGCTAGAGCCGCCGCTGGCGTGCAAGCGCACACGCGGCGCGGCGCGTTCACGAGTAACGTGCCTGTGTACCGTGGTGTCACTTGTAACACGTCACAGGATGAAGTGCAATGTGTGGAATTGGAAGCGACAAGCGCGATGCGAGACTTCGATATTGGAGTAATCATGTAATGGGAACGTGGTTTTGTTTGTTGTATGGATGGAAATTATTGTTTGATGCAACTGGAATTATTATATTCTTCTTTGAATTAAATGCAACATACATACTCAAAGAGCAAAGCTTTTCATTGTAGTTAGAGACAAAGCTGTATTGTACTGTTAATTTATTCACGGATGATGAAATTTGACTTGTATATTTACTATGAGGTTTTCCACGATTTATTTTTTTACTTTAATCGGAAGAGTAAGAAAACATGTTTAAAACATAAAAACACTGCTTTTCCAGGAATTTTTTGGAAACATAGATTTTTATAAATTATATTTATATATTTATAATAATATAAATTTAAACTACAGACTTCAAAACTACCCTAATCTTATCTCGAAACATCACCACATAATTCAATATATTTTCACTTTTCGTACTCATTTGAGTGCAATACAAAAAATAACAATAAGATGATGAAAATAAATACTCCGAGAGAAATGGAAATCAAAATAGAAGAAAAAGAGATAGAAGTAGTTAAAGAATTTTCATACTTGGGGAGTATTGTGAATACGGAGGGAGGTACAGAAACAGATATCGAAGTAAGAATAGGTAAAGCACACAATGCGTTCAGAAGTCTAAATAAAATATGGTGCAGTCGGGAGCTATCAATAGAAACAAAAATCCGAATTTTCAATACAAATGTAAAAAGTATTTTACTATATGGTGCGGAAACATGGAAAACTAATAAGAGAAGCATATCGAAACTACAAACATTTATAAATAAAAGTCTTAGAAAAATAAAAGGTATCTTCTGGCCCAACAAAATAACAAATCAGCAGTTGCGGTACGACACAAAGCAAGAACCGATTGGAGGAACAATAATGAAGAGAAAATGGAAGTGGATCGGACACACTCTGAGGAAACAAGAAAACAATATAACAAAACAAGCGCTAGATTACCAACCACCTGGAAAAAGGAAGCAAGGGAGACCTAGCAACACATGGAAGAGAAGTCTAGAAAAGGCAAAACATGGGCAGAGGTAAAACCAATAGCCGAAGACCGGAAGAAATAGAGGCAGCTAGTTGACGCCCTATGCTCCACTAGGAGCGAAGAGGAGTAAAATAAAAAATAAAAAATTAATTCGCAATAACCTTTACTTGAAGACATAAAAAAACTAATATCTTGTAGCGTATAATGCTAAATTGTCGTAGGAAAAAATATATATTTTTAGCTATTGGAAAATTTACACACACGCTTTGTATTAACAACTTTCTACACTTGTATTGCAATATACTAAAAATAAATTTTATAATCAAGCCAAGTTTTTCAAAACATCCTGGGAAATATTTAAATTCTTTCCATTGTACAATTAATACTTATAAGAATAGTGTTCTATGAAATATTGTAACTACTAGGTACCCTGTTGTCTGGTAAATGCTAGAGGTCTTAGTTCCTCTATTTAGATTCTAGAAGAATGCAACTGATGCCAGTATACAATAAAATGATCTCGTACATCATATTTAAATCAATAGTTACGTAAGCAGAAAAATATTAGGATTTTAAGATTTTTTTTAAACTATGTATATCGTTATCATGAACTGTGAGATATACTATTACGAGTACTATATAATACACTGTACCGAGGTTCTAATGACCTTGCTGTTGAAGCACTCCAAACAAATTCCCAAATAATAAAAAAGTATTTTATTTGAGTTTATTTTATTTTATAAATTAAAACATTAGCATCAATATTTTAACTATTTATGGAGGACTCTACATATCTTGTTGAAATATTTTGTCAATAAGTGAGATATAAACATTACGGAAATTAAACTCAAACTGAAATGTACTACCTAGCAATATGTTCCGGAGATCGTTTGAATTGTTCGCCGGAGGTTCTCCTACATGTTGTTTAACGAACTTGTACTATGTTCGCGTCAGTTCACTGAAAGAGGGGCGCCCAGTATGTTCAGAATCTCCGACCAGTGTTTGTCTGTTTTCAAAACTAGTTGAAAGTCTAGCTTTTCCTTCCAACTTTATTCCCTAAACCTTGTTTAAATATTTAGTGATAGTTTAATGCGACGTATTTGAAACAAAATTTTAACATAACTACGTTGTCCTACTAAATGCCCTAGCACGAACAAGTACTGTTCTATCAACATTTCTCTCCTTATTAGGATTTTAAAATAAGAATGCACTTATGGTGACGAAAATTGGAACTACGACAAAGGTACAGGTAATAACTATATTTAAAAAAAGTAATTTAAAATGAATGATAATAAAACTAAAATTTATAATAAAGAATTTAATAAAACCAGAATTATTTAAGAGATCTAATTTCTATTAAGAAAAACCTACAATATTAAAAGATCCTATGAACTATATATTTAAATTTGTTCCTAAATGTTAAAAGATAAATGAAACTAATACTCAAACTATAACTAACGACAACACAGAGCTATATTCTATATAAATTAACGAAAAAACATTACTAGCAAACACAAAATTAAATAAAAAATCAAAATATAAGTGACAAAAATGCTAAGCTTATGAAGACCAACTGAAAGTGTACCTTTGCCTCAAGTTTAACATATCGAGACCAACGTCATCTCTTAGTAGTTGAATATCCTAATTCAGGACACACTACTTCTGATTCATCCACATTCATAACTCCTTTCATCAAGCTTGTTTATTCCTCCCAGTTAAATACTTTCATTCACATAACAAACTTATATCCATTTAATCATTTCTTGGTCATTCACGCAATCTCTCCCTTTCTCTTGTCGTTGTCAATTTTAACAACATATCTTAACTTCTTTCAAAAAAGGCTTATTTCACTTTGTACAAAAACAACTACAATACTTCCGTCATTTTAGTAACCTACAAAGACTTTAGTAAAAATTTATGTATGTATTAATAATCGCGAAATTTGACAGGTTTCAAAAAAATGAACCAGTATTTATACCTAAATGAGGACTAAAATTAAATTTACTTTTACCCTTTTTCGGGTGCTATAAGCTAGTCACTTAAATGCCTTAAATAATGTAGCATTCGATTACGAAGCCCAGCAGTACGACAGTGTAAATACAGTGGCTCGGTGTGCCTGCTAGGATCAAACCCGATTTGAACTATATTGCCATCAGAAGAAGAAATTAAATAAATGTTAAATAAAGTTATTTCCATTTTAATGGTTATTTGCATCTTCGAACGTTAAATTTTAAACTTGGTTTAAATAAATAAAAGCACTGGAATGATTGATATAAATAAATAAAAGAAATATATCATCACGCTTTTTATCCATTACTGGGTCTGGCACTCTGCCGTAGCAGATCTCGGTAAGTGATATATATTTCTTCACGTGCGGATGCCAGCCGTCAAATCACGGTCTCCAAAGATGTTAGTGGTGGCGGAGTCACAGGGGTAGATTTAATTTGGTGAAAATTGTTTGTCGCCTGTGGGGATCGAACCAGGGTTCTCAACTATCCCATAAATTGATATTGATATTTTTGTCGAACACTCAAATTATTTATTTATTAAAACAAAAATTAAAATGTAACCTTTAGGGGTACAAATGGTCATTAATGTATTTAAATAAATAAATTTTATTTAATTTTATTGTCCCAAAATGCATGTATGTATAAACATTGCTGTCAAAAGGCATTTGAATTATTAAATGTTATGTACTTCAAAAGAAAAATAATTTGTCATTTTTAAAACCGTCCATTATTGTCATTAATTCGTCAAAATTTAATAAGCAATTTAGATTTCCGGCAGTACGGTGATGTAGGTGGCATTATGGCATTCGAATTCAAAGATGCCGACTTTTTATTTAAGTTTAATCATGAAATATATTAATTACTACACTGCGGCTCAGCGAGTCCGGTCTCCAAACTTTAATTGGGATTAAGTTCCCGGTTTACAGAGTGGCTTACATAAATAAATAAAAAATATTGTTTGGATAAAACGTTCATTTTTCTGTTCCGTTATTGAAATTTTATTAATAATGATTTGATATATCCTCCTTTCATCTTTCTTTTATATTCCTTCAATAAATTTGTACATAAAGAATAATATTTTCATTACAAAGGGAAGTATAATAACTAGAAACTAATAATTTCCAGATATAAAGTCAAACAATAATTCAAGCTTATTAATATTGAAAGGATGCTAATAAATTCCCACATATGTACAACTCAAGAAGCTTACAACGGCTTACTAGACCCCCGTGATGCTCGATGCAATTTAACAAATGTAAAATACGAAGTATATAATTAGATTTCGTTCGTAATCCTCTCTAACTTGTGGTGAGCTATCCCATCTGTGTCAATGGTACAATCCCTTTACAAACCGCATGCTGCTCTTTAAATTATCATGCCTGTTACACAATAAAATTCGAAGGGATGCAACTGAAAACCATGTCCAAATAGACAAGAGCAGAGCAGTATTTCTCAAACATTTTCATTCTTCAAATTTTATTATTTCTAGATAAGTTTGTTTAGTGAATTGTACGCATCCATTGAAAACTGTTGTCATGTTATGAAAACATTTTTGACAAGTACGTTACTAACTTAAAATAATTGTCTGCGAATTTTGATGGACTTCGATTTCCCAGATATTCCAAACAATGAACAAAAGACACGTGCTTATCGTTGTCAACAATTTTAGGTTTGCTATTATACGGAATTCATAACATAACAAAATTGTCATGGTATGAAATAAGATTTTCTCCAAAACAGAAAAATATTGAAAATAACTCATCTGTTAATCGACCTCATTAACATTTGATAGTAGTGGTAGTAGTATTGTATTTAGTACTTTGACCAGAAATCTAAGGCAAAGAACTAACTAACATAGAATTTAACCCCTAAGCCTTAATAAATGAATCAAGTCTAGATACGTATTTCGAGAACTACATTCTCATCCTCAGTAGAAAAGGGAAAAAATCAAGATTACACGACATGTGAACCAAGTCAGTGGTCAAGATAGAATCCAATTTGTCCAAAAGGGGACATACCTATTTATATTAAAACGAAGCAATGAGCCGTGTTCAAAAATTTAATAAGCATAACGCGTAAGTCAACTAAACCTAATTACATAAGAAACAATTTCTGTTAGGTATGTATTCTACTTTGACCACTAACTTGGTTCACAAGTCGTGTAATCTTGATTTTTTTCCCTTATTTACTGAAAATGAGAACTTAGTTCTCGAAATACGTATCTAGATTTGATCATTTATTAAGGCTTAGGGGTTAAATTGTATGTTAGTTATATATAAATATATATATGTTTCATTTCGTAAGTTTCGTTCTCGTTTATTCAATTGAAGTGTAGAACCGACCATCTTGACTTTCCTTCAATTCCAATGCATCAACAGTACAAATATACGCATTACATGTTCCCTCTATCATATATTCCTATCTCTAAGGATTCTACAAATACATTTTTTTAATTTTGTTTAAAAATCATGAGTTTTGGAATATGATTTAGACAGAACGTTGAACTAAATGCGTGTTCCCTACACGCATTCAACAGTTTGAGAGTCAATGTACAGTCATTGGGGAAGTCCCCTATTTGGCCACTATTAACCGTACAATAGGCCCTAATGTCGGTTTC